>JAXCMG010000044.1:8132199-8191127 GCA_034642415.1 Podarcis siculus | reverse complement strand
GCCCTTAAGGAACTACAACTCCCAGGATTCTTAGGGGGAAGCCATGACTGTGTAAAGTGGCATCATAATGCTTTACATGGTTTGACTGTGGCCACACACACAGTCTCAGAGGGAGAAGGAAGGAATTTGTCCTCCCTTCATGACTAATGACGAACCCTACTCCCAAGAAACTGTTGGGGGATTTCCCTTCCTCTGAGAAATTCAGTGAAATCCACCTTCCCCCTTCCAGGAAAAAAAACCCACCCAGTAGTTGCCCACAAATGGAGTGAAGAATTTTGAGAGGACGCCTTGCTCACAGCTCTAATATAGCAGGGTTTGAGAGAACTCAGTCCAGGAGCTGGATAACTCAGTTGGTTAGAGTGTGGTGCTAATAATGCCAAGGTGGCGAGTTCGATCCCTGTATGGGAAAGCTGCAAATTCCTGCATTGCAGGCGGTTAAACAAGTTGATCCTCAGGGTCCCTTCCAGCTCCAAGCAAAGTCTGCTGCCTGCGTAAAACTGTAAATTTCAGCAAATGTGCATCTGTTTCCATAGCTTGTTTATTTGCTGATACAGTGGTACCTCGGGTTACAAACACTTCGGATTACAGACTCAGCTAACCATAGCTGTCAACGTTTCCCTTTTTTTAAGGGAAATTCCCTTATTCCAAATAGGATTCCTCGCAAGAAAAGGGAAAAGTTGACAGCTATGCCACTAACCCGGAATTAGTACCTCGGGTTAAGAACTTTACCTCAGGATGAGAACAGAAATCGTGCGGTGGCGGCGGGAGGCCCCATTAGCTAAAGTGGTACCTCAGGTTAAGAACGGTTTCAGATTAAGAACGGACCTCCGGAACAACTTAAGTTCATAACCAGAGGTACCACTCTACAGTGTTTTACAAGAGGACAGGTCCCTGTCCCGAGGAGCTTACAATATAAGATCCAGTACAATGGCGCTGGGAGAATGGATTGTAAACAAAGGGGAGCCATGTGCATCGGTAGGAGGTCTACGGTGTTGTGCCGAAAACTCCGCAGAAGGAATGGCTTTGAGGAAGGATTCTGGAGGAAGCGGAGACGAAATGGGCATCACAGCGTTCCTGGGCAAGCGAGGCAGGGCGGGTGGAGTTGCTTGAGGGCGTAAGAGCTGTTTAGACAGCCGCAGGTGTGGAGAGTTACTTGCTCCTGCAAGTCACAGGGAGAGGCTGCGCTCGGTCATCACGGCCCATTTGCTAGACAAGCCTCTGAACGGTGCCTTGTCATGGCTGTGAGATTTCAACATCGAACTTCCAAATCTCATTGGCTGCAGCCTCAGGAGATGACTTGCATGTGAAAATGACCCAACACAGATTAATCACTGCAAGCAAGTTGTTTCCCCCCACTTCATTTCCTTAGTGTAAGAAGAGCCTGTCTGTTGGAAGAAGCCAAAGGCCTATCTAGTCCCGCAGCCTGTTCTCACAGTGGCCAGCCAAATAATAACAATAATTTTAGGGATGCGGGTGGCGCTGTGATCTAAACCACTGAGCCTCTTGGGCTTGCTGATCGGAAGGTCAGCGGTTCGAGTCCCGGCAACGGGGTGAGCTCCCATTGCTCTGTCCCAGCTCCTGCCAACTTAGCAGTTTGAAAGCACACCAGTGCAAGTAGATAAATAGGTACCACTGTGACGGGAAGGTAAATGGCGTTTCTGTGCGCTCAGGTTTCCATCATGGTGTTCCGTTGCGCCAGAAGCGGTTTAGTCATGCTGGCCACATGACCCGGAAAGCTGTCTGTGGACAAACGCCGGCTCCCTCAGCCTGAAAAGCGAGATGAACGCCGCAACCCCATAGTCGCCTTTGAATGGACTTAACAGTCCAGGGGTCCTTTACCTTACCTTAATAATAATTTTATTATTTATACAATGGTACCTCGGGTTACAGGTGCTTCAGGTTACAGACGCTGCAGGTTACAGACTCCACTAACCCAGAAATAGTACCTCAGGTTAAGAACTTTGCTTCAGGATGAGAACAGAAATTGTGCAGTGGCAGGGTGGCGGCAGCGGGAGGCCCCATTAGCTAAAGTGGTACCTCGGGTTAAGAACAGTTTCAGGTTAAGAACGGACCTCCAGAACAAATTAAGTTCTTAACCCAAGGTACCACTGTACCAGGCATGTCCAAAGTCTGTTTTGGGGGCCTAATTTGGCCTGCCAGTCAATTTAATCCGGCCCCTGTGGCAGTTTATTTCTTGGGGTAAAATCGCCCCCAAAGCTAAATTTCAATCCTAAAAAAACCCTCAACAACCTTGGGGTAAAATTGTAAAAATACCTCAACAACTTCAATCCAAAAAACAACAACTTTGGTCGGCCCTCACGCATGTTCACTTCATCAAATCTGGCCCTCTTTGAAAAAAAGTTTGGGCACCCCTGATTTATACCTTGTCCATCTGGCTGGGTTTCCCCAGCCAATCTAGGCAGCTTCCAACACATATAATAACATAATAAAAAGTCAGCCATTAAAAACTTTTCTGAACAAGGCTGCCTTCAGATGTCTTCTAAAAGTCAGATAGTTGTTTATGTCCTTAACATCCGATGGGAGGGCATTTCACAGGGTGGGTGCCACTGCCAAGAAGGCCCTCTGCCTGGTTCCCTGTAACCTCACTTCTCGCAGTGAGGGAACCACCAGAAGGCCCTTGGCTCTAGACCTCAGTGTCCAGGCAGAACAATGGAGGTGGAGACGCTCCTTCAGATATACTGGGCCGAGGCCATTTAGGGCTTTAAAGGTCAGCACCAACACTTTGAACTGTGTTCGGAAACGTGCTGGGAGCCAATGTAGGTCTTTTAGGACTTGTGTTCCGTGGTCCCGGCGGCTGCTCCCAGTCACCAATCTAGCTGCTGCTTTAGTTGTAGTTTCTGAGTCACATTCAAGTGACTCAAGCCCTCAAGCTAAGCCTAGCCATTGTGGCTAGTAGCCACTCCTAGCCTTTATCTTCCCTGAATTTGTCCGGTCCTCTTTTAAAGCCATCCAAGTTGGTGGCCATCACTGTCTCTAGTGGGAGGGAGTTCCATAGTTCAACTATGCCCTGCATGAAGAAGATCATGCTCAATCGTCCACTTGGATCATGTGGTTACCATTTTCTGAACCTTTATTTATTTATTTATTTATTTAAAAGCACTTCTAAACCACTCAGTATTTTTTAAATCTTTAAATGGCGTGTGACTGATAAAAATGTTTGTTTGCTTTTAATATTTCAAAGCAAAAATACAGTACAAAACCAGCAAGGCATTAGTCTAAAAGCAAATTCAAAACAGGAATTTGGAGAATTCAGATGAATCAAAGTGTTTATGTCCTCTGGCGTTGACTCATGTGCAAGACTTTTCCATCAGCGGAGTCAGGCAGGGGGTGCTGCAATAAGGTCACCCACACACTCATCGAATGGTCATCAAATGTTGGGCGATGTACAAACTGATTGAAACAGATGGAAAGCAGCCTTTCCCGCTCCCCAAAGGTTCCCTTATTTGTTGTACCACCCAAACTACTAAGTGCTGTGCAAGATTTTTTAAAAATGTAGCAGATGCTCCCTGCAGACTTGCGCACACACAGAAATAATATAAACTACAGTCAGATGTACCTTAAGGGCTGGAGACTGAGCCATCCTTTTTAAACAGAAGCCTCTGGATTCCTTATTCTCAGTTTATAGCTGTGCAGTAACATGCAGGTAAAGGTAAAGGAACCCCTGACCATTAGGTCCAGTCGTGGCCGACTCTGGGGTTGCAGCGCTCATCTCGCTTTATTGGCCGAGGGAACCGGCGTACAGCTTCCGGGTCATGTGGCCAGCATGACTAAGCCGCTTCTGGCGAACCAGAGCAGCGCACGGAAACACCGTTTACCTTCCCACCGGAGCGGTACCTACTTATCTACTTGCAGTTTGATGTGCTTTGAAACTGCTAGGTTGGCAGGAGCAGGGACCGAGCAACGGGAGCTCACCCCGTCACGGGGATTCGAACCGCCGACTTTCTGATCTGCAAGTCCTAGGCTCTGTGGTTTAACTCACAGCGCCACCCACGTCCCTTAACATTCAGGAGTATACTATATATTATCATTGGGGGAAAAGGTGAGGGATAAATAATCACACACTCATGTGTATACAGCTCATTCGGTAAAGCCTGAGGTACTTAATCTCAGGCTTGTGGGTTTGAGCCCCACCCAGGGCAAAAGATTGGACTAGATTAGGGTTGCCATATTTCAAAGGGTGAAATTCCGGACACAGAAGTTCTTGAGTTTTTCTTTGCAAAATCTCCCTTTAAAATGAAGTTTTTGAGCTTTTTTTTTTAGGGAATTCACCAAAAAAATCAACACTTCCAGCATGAGTTGCCATACGCCCAGGTTTTCCCAGACATTTTAAACAATTTTCACCCGGACGCTATTTCCGACAAACAAATCCCAGATATGTCCAGGAAGTTCCAGACGTATGGCAGCCCTAGATGACCCTTGTGCTCCCTTCCGACTCTTAACATTTAAATTTATGCAGATCCTTTATTTTTTAAAAAAAAAATAATAAGCCACCTTGCATTTTATTGAAATATTCTTGAGGCACAGCAGCAGTGCATAGATACAGATAACAGTGCCTACTGAAAAGGGAGTTTGACAGAAAGTGATTCTGCATTGAGGAGATACTGATTGCACCTTACTTAATGTTGTCCATCCTACCCCACCCATGTTAAGCTGAATTCAAGCTTCCTCTTTCAGTTGTTGTTGTTTAAGCTGTCATTCCTTCTGTGTGCACACAACTTGCCGGTGAATGGGTCCATTTGCAGTGTACACAAGGGTGTCGACATACGGCTCTTGCAAAGTGAGGAAGCCTAGTAGGACAGGGCTTGAATGTAGCAGAATTAACTAATATGTGAGTTCCCCCCCCCCACACACACACACCTTTAAGAACAGAAAGTGCCGCCTAACGCAAATCTAATTTCAAAGTCACAGAGCTACAAGTCCCAGAGTTCCTTGGGAAGAGGGATTGATAGTTAAAGCAGTCTGGTAATTGTAGTTTTGGGGACAAAATGGCTGCTCTCCTGACAACTCTCAGCACCAACTGCAGCTCCCAGGATTCTGGGATTCTGTTGGAATAGTATCCTGGTGCTATAAATGTATAGTTCTGGTGGTCCCCCAATTCATTCTGTTATCTGTGCTATGGGGCAGGACAGAGGGCAGCTCCGGCCCTCCTTACTCTCTTCTGGTGGCCCTCTAAGCTACTGTTTTTGGGACTGAAACGGGTTGGAGGAAGAGTGAAATATACTCGGGAGTCGAGAGTGGATTTCATGCTCTTTATTCAGCTCATAGTGGTGAGGAGGAATGGAAGTTCCCCCAGAATGTCTGCTTTATATACATTATTTACACAATGGGCCCCACGTGATTGGCTAATTCTGGGATTCTCCTGTAAGCCAATCAGGTTGCGGATTCACTTCCACCCGGAGCTGGATTGGGTGGCCCCTGTGGACCAATCAGACTGCTGCATTCTGAATCCTCTTGTTCTAGGACCAATCAGACTGCTGCATTGTGAATCCTCTTGTTCTAGGACCAATCAGACTGCTGCATTCTGAATCCTATTGTTCTAGGACCAATCAGACTCCTGCATTTTGGACCCTATTCAACTCAGTACATAACAAAGAGGATTGTGAATTCCGTTCCATCCTCCCTCCCGTAAACTGAGAACTGATGCAGGATTTGACCGAATCTTTACTCTCGCACCGTTGTGGTTCTCTCCCCACCCTAGGATATTAAGAGTGGGCGGTCTCCGCTACTGCATGCCGTGGAGAACGATAATCTGGAGATGGTTGAGCTGCTGCTCCAGGTAAGCTACTCTCACATCTCCTCTACCCGTAACCCCTTGTGATCCTTTCATAAGAGCCGAGCACCCTTGTTCTGCCCCAAATGGGGGGGGGGGAGCTCACTCGCACACATTAATGAACGCAAACCTCTTGAGGGCCGGCCCTAACATTGGGCAGAGGCAGCGATGGTGTCAGGCGGCAGATTCTGTAGGGCAGGAAGTGGCATTGAGGTGTTGGAGAGCACAGCTGCGTGGGCAGAGCAGCCAGCCTGGCTGGCAGGAGCCGGAGTCAGGAGGAGGTCAGAGATAAGAGTAAAAAAACAACAACACCGGTGTCAGTGAGGTTAAGCCTTTATTCAAAGAAACCAAAACAGCCCAGGCCTAGTGATCGCAGCAACTCTTCTCAGTACGTCTTGTCCCAACTAGGCAGTTGCGAGGACTGAAGGTTCTTCCACCACCTTCCGACTGCTCCTTTCTCCATCCTTCCCCAGAAACCAGAGGTAGGGTTGCCATATTTAAAGAAGCTTTTTTAGCTTTTTGGGGGGGGAGGAGTTTAAAAAACCCGGAGATTTTGACGATTTCCCAAAATCCCCCCGGGCGCTAATTCCATCATTGGAATCCCAGACAGGTCCGGGAAGTTCTGGTCATATGGCAACCCTACCTGAGGCTCCTTCGTCTTCTCTCTCAATAATAATAATGATGATGATGATAATGAGAAATTTTATTTATACCCAGCCAGACCCGGGCTCAGGGCGGCTAACACCAATAAAATCACAGTTAAAACATAATAGGGGGGAAAGGGGGGGGAACCAATTTCAAATGCAATTTAAAATGCAGCCTCATTTTAAAATAGCTGATAAATCAAGACCATAACAGGAGGGAAACATAAGGGTCAGACCAAGTCCAAACCAAAGGCCAGGAGGAACAGCTCTGTCTTGCAGGCCCTGCGGAAAGATATCAAGTCCCGCAGGGCCCTGGTCTCTTGTGACAGAGCGTTCCACCACGTCGGGGCCAGTACTGAAAAGGCCCTGGCCCTGGTTGAGACCAATCTAACCACCTTGTGACTTGGGACCTCCAAAGTGTTGTCATTTGTGGACCTTAAGGTCCTCCGTGGGGCATACCAGGAGAGGCAGTACCGTAGGTACGTGGGTCCTACGCCTTTGCTCTGCCCTCGTCATATCTCTACATTTGTGGAATTGCTCTCCCTAGAAAGGCTCGCCTGGTGCCTTCATTATAAACCTTTAGGCGCCAGGCAAAAATATTGTTCTTTAACCCAGCCTTTGGCTGATCCAATACCCTTTTAAAATGTGTTGGGGGGGGGCTATTCGATTGTTCTTGTTTTTATTATGTATTTTGTATTACATCTATTAAATTTGTCTCAGGGCAGTTATGACATAAAATCACAATATAAAATCACAAAATACATAGTAAAAACAAAAAAATAAAAACAATCCAGTAGGAAACCCCCCCGCGCCCCCCAACAATAATAAGTTCTGGCAGACCAGGGGGGAGAGGGGAGCTTACCGCAGCAGGAGGCAGGAAGACTCCCTGGATTCTTCAGCAGCCGGCCTCATCTCTGTCTCCTCGTCCCCCTCCTCTCCTGCCTCTGATTCTGGTCTGCTCTCTGCCCCAGCCTCTTCCTGCTCACCAAGCCCTGTGGCCTCCCAGTCTTCTCCCTCCAACCCCTCGTAGTCATCCTACCACCAATCCCCTGGCTCTGAGCTTTCTTACCCTTGGGGGTTCCCCAGCTGGTGGCTCCCACCATTCCTTGGCATCCAGCCAGTCCGTTATATCGGTGCCCTCCAGAGGAGGATGCCCTGCCACTAACAAGATTCAGCTGCTGGCCTGGTCAGCTTTTGTATGTAAGATGGGCACGGTGGCATCTCGACCTTTGGCTGGGCAGCCGGCTGGTGCTGCGTAGACCCCAGTCCAAAATGGAGAAACGGCCTGCATGCTCCAGAATCAAAAGGGCTACAAATAATACTTAAGTGGAAAATAATAATAATAATACAGTGGTACCTCGCAAGACAAAATTAATTCGTTCCGCGAGTTTTTTCTTCTTGCGAGTTTTTTGTCTTGCGAAGCACGGTTTCCCATAGGAATGCATTGAAAATCAATTAATGCGTTCCTATGGAAACTGCTTGCTGGACTGGCGGTGCGGAGAAGGGCTTTTCTCCCCACCGCAAGCCTTCAGGACAGGTCCGGGAACAGAGGGGAAGGCGCGTAGCGCTTCTCCTCTGTTCCCGGGCCTTGCGGTGGGAGGAGGGTTTTTCCTCCCCACCGCCAACATTCAGAACAGCATTCTGAATGTTGGCGGTGGGGAGGAAAGCCCTCCTCCCACCGCAAGCCTTCAGGACAAGTCCGGGAACAGAGGAGAGGCGCGCTGCGCTTCTCCGCTGTCCCCAGAGATTTCCCTATGGGCTTCCGTCTTGCGAAGCAAGCCCATAGGGAAATTCGTCTTGCGAAGCCGCTAAAAAATCGGAAAACCCTTTCGTCTTGCGGGTTTTTCGTTTAGCGAGGCATTCATCTTGTGGGGTACCACTGTAATTTATTATTTGTACCCCACCCATCTGGCTGGGTTTCCCCAGCCACTCTGGACGGCTTCCAACAAAGATTAGAAATACATTAAAATGTCACACATTTAAAACTTCCCTGAACAGGGCTGCCTTCAGATGTCTTCTAAATGTCAGGTAGTTGTTTATCTCTTTGACATCTGATGGGAGGGCGTTCCACAGGGTGGGCGCCACTACCGAGAAGGCCCTCTGCCTGGTTCCCTGTAGCTTTTCTTCTTGCAATGAGGGAACTGCCAGAAAGCCCTCGGCGCTGGACCTCAGTGTCCGGGCAGAACGATGGGGGTGGAGAGGCTTATATTTTCTCAAATCTGACTGTGGCATCACCGGATAAATTTCTGCAGTACCAGTAAACCTAACAAGCCTGTAATCCAGTGTTTTCCCCAACGGCCTCCTTGCCCAAGGACTTTCTCTTATTGCTAACCATGTGGGAGCGGTAAAGGTAAAGGTAAAGGGACCCCTGACCATTAGGTCCAGTCGTGGCCGACTCTGGGGTTGCGGAGCTCATTTCGCTTTACAGGCCGAGGGAGCCGGCGTACAGCTTCCGGGTCATGTGGCCAGTGTGACTAAGCCGCTTCTGACAAACCAGAGCAGCGCACGGAAACGCCATTTGCCTTCCCGCTGGAGCAGTACCTATTTATCTACTTGCACTTTGACGTGCTTTGGAACTGCTAGGTTGGCAGGAGCAGGGACCGAGCAACGGGAGCTCACCCCGTCACGGGGATTCGAACCGCCAACCTTCTGATTGGCAAGTCCTAGGCTCTGTGGTTTAACCCACAGCACCAACCGCGTCCCTTGTGGGAGCATTAAATTCCCTCAAATCTGCCCCAGCCATTCTGTTAATGTGTCTGTGTTTCTCCCCCGCTTTGCAGCACGGAGCCAACGTCAATGCACAGTCATACGGGGGCAACACAGCGCTCCATGCGGCCTGCGGGCGGGGGCTTCTGGAAACCCTGCGTCTCCTGGTACGCAACGGGGCGGATGGCAGCTTGAAGAACTACCACAACGACACCCCCTTGATGGTGGCCAAGAATAAAAGGGTGAGAGGATACAGAGAGAGGCAGAGGAACTTCACGATGCCTCCGTTGGAGCTTGGTATTCGGTTCTTCATAAGCTTTCTTCAGCCCGAACATCACAGCGACCGATGCCAACAGACATCGGCACACTTAGGGATCCGCAGAGTCTTCGCAGTTCGCGTGACAGACCTCAGCAACTCAGCATTCTGGCTAATTTGCTTTATTTACATATAAACACACACGGAGCACTGCAACATGGCTCCCTCTCTCTCTAGCATCAGACAGCAAAGAGAAAAAGAACAAAGGACAATAGTCCCACTTCACAGAACACAGTAACACAAACATCCTGTTTCCGTCACTTCCCACTCTGTGGAGTCAAAACATATACCGTCATGTGATAGACAACAGTCCCATGACTGCAATCACGGGGCAGGAATTCTAACACTGGTCACCCCAGTCCATGGGCACCAACACCTGCCATTTGTTAAGCAATTTTTAGATTGTTCAGTTGACTGCGCATGCGTTATCCAACGACCCTGTAGTGTAGGTCAGTGCTGTTAACCCTGTATCTCAGAAGGAAAGCCTGAGGCTGGGAGCTGAGGGTTCTTAGTGAGCCCCTGGCGGAGGCGAGATTTGAACCCGCAACCTTCCAGTTCGTTGCTCACAGTTTCAGCTGCTGCACCGCATTGGGAACCGACAAGTTAGGAAATAGTCCTGGGAGATCTAAAAGGTGAATTGGCACTCTGGGAGAGGGTGGCTGCTTTGTGGACATGTCAGGGCGCCTGGTGTTCAAGGCAAGATCTTGCGAGCGAGCTGAACGGTTGGGGAATTTCTTTTAAATCTCTCCTGCCTCTCCCATCTTCAGGTGATTGACATCCTGAGAGGAAAAACTTCCCGCCCTGGGCCGCCGCCTGAAAACATCCGCGAGGTATCGTCCCCAGCAACCAGCAATGCCAGCTCTCCTGGTATCCGACCCGTCCACACTGGTGAGTAACCTCTCCCCAAGTGCGAGACAGCTGCCCATGTTTTCATCCTGCAGCCGCCTCAGTCCTGGATTAAAAGGGGTGTGAGAATTCGCATCTGAGGCAACAGATACTCTCAACACGCATGCCAGATAGGGAGCGGTGTGTGAGAAGAATTGAGGTCAGGGAGTATCCTGCATGTAGGGCTGAACTCTGCCATTGGTAGATTAATCAACCCAACCTTTAGTTGATTAACCAATGGGGACTTAAAAAACAACAACCAAAAAACACCTCACCAATAACTGACAGGATAGCAAGTTAAGTACAGTCGTACCTCGGAAGTCAAACGCCTTACGACTCGAACGTTTTGGCGCCCGAACGCTGCAAACCCGGAAGTGAGTGTTGCGGTTTGCAAATGTTCTTTGGAACCTGAACATCCTCCGTGGCTTCTGATTGGCTGCAGGACCTTCCTGTAGCCAATCAGAAGTCACGCTTTGGTTTCCGAACGTTTTGGAAGTCAAACGGACTTCCAGAACGGATTCCGTTCGACTTCCAAGGTACGACTGTACACATTTTTATTTGTTTTGAGGCTATTATGATTTTAATGTATGATTTCCCATAGGGAAATTTTCTCCCAATAGCTTTTGCTAAGTAGCCAGTTATGTTATGCTTCCTTTAGTATCTCAGAGAAGTGTTTGAGGCTTTGGTAATAGGCAAAGATTAAATTCCACTGAATTTTAAGTTATTTGGCTTTTTTAACCAATTAAGTTCTTCTGTTGGGTTGACTGCGTTATTCTCCTCTGTGCTTCCATCTCCCTCCAGGCTTGCTGAGGGCTTCGCCCGACTCCTGCCCCACCACCCCTAGCCCCGCCCAGACCCCGAAACCCCACAGAGCCGTGCAGTCCCCCAATTCGGCCAATCAAAAGTCCGAGAGCACCGCATCGACCAATGGGCCTTTGACACATGGCACCTTGCCTGGGGTGAAACTGGAAAGGAGCCCGACTCCACCCACACCGGAGCAGCCAATGGGATTTCCAGGGATGCCCAAGTTCTTCCTGCCAGTGGCTGAGAGCCTGGTGGATCCCGCCTTCCACGCCACCCTCTACCCTTTCGCGTCGTCCAGCCACAACTATTCGCCGCACCACCTCTGCCTCCTTCCCGCCAGCATGCAGCATTCCGTCATATCCCTGCCCGCAGCGCCCCAGGCCAATCGGATTCACCCGCGGGGCGCGGAGGTGGACCAATCACAGACGCTGCTGGACTCTGAGACCCCGCCAGCCGCCGACCTCAAAGGCCAGTGGCCAAAGAGCAGAGACAGTGGTCCTGGCGGCAGCTGACAAGAGGAGATTGAGGGATCCTGTACACAGAGGGCTTCCCACTCGATGCTGTGTGTCACCAGGCAACAAAGGGCCAACTGGTCCTAGACTTTTGCTGCTATGGGTTCCTGGCGCGGAAATGGCACTTGTTTGCGGCTTCGGGACCCAGAGGGCCGCAGCTCTGACCAATGAAACTCCTGATCACAGGGTTGTGGGTTCGAGTCTCACGTTGGGCAAAAGATTCCTGCGTTGCAAGGGGGGGTGGACAAGGCGACCCTCGTGGTCCCTTCCAACTCTACAATTCTATGACAAAGATGAGATGATCCTATGGGCTGTGGTGGGCCGGTCAGCTTGACCCCTAACTACAGTCCCAACAGCCTTCCATTTTCAGTTCTTGCCGCTTCTTTGGCTACTACCTAAACAGGGCTATTTTTACACGTTTGGAAGGAGGTGGAAACTGCACACCCCATTAAAAGGTAGCGCTGTAGTCCAAATTTGACAGTACTTTCAATGCAAAACAGTAAGAGCTGAGGGGCACAAGTTAAAGATACAGTGGTACCTCTGGTTAAGAACGGGATCCGTTCCGGAGCCCCGTTTGCATGCTGAAGTGAACGCAACCCACGTCTGCGCATGCACGGGTCGCAATTCACCGCTTCTGCACATGCGCATGACGTCATTTTGAGCATCTGCGCATGCTCGAGAGGCAAAACCCGGAAGTAACACGTTCTGTTACCTCCAGGTCGCCACGGAGCGCAACCCAAAACGCTCAACCTGAAGCAACTTTATGACTGTATCTCTCTGAGTCTACTCTTCCCCACACACTGCCCTTATTCTGCTCAGTAACACTGCCACTGAGGCAGCCAAATATTTAAAGGTCGCACCCTGTCCTGCCAGAGGCGGATTTAGGGCACTGTGACTGGTTCCCCCGCACCGGACTGGAAGTCTAGGGGGCGCCGCAACCATGACAAAATGAATTGAGCACAACAGAGAGTGAGAGGCAGGCGGGCACCGAATTTTGGCCTCTTACAGGGCACCGCTGGAATCTGAAAGGCCAAAATTCACCCCTGATCCTGCCCCCTTCACCGTAGGTGGGGAAGAAGCAGCAGCAGCGGTTTCCAGGGACAGTGTGTGAGATTTTGCCGATTTCGCCAGCGCCCAACCAGCAGCAGCGAGGCAGCACGATGGCTCGGGAAGTGGGGCTACCTTCCCATTTCTCCTCAGGCGGCAAAACGGGATGCGCGGCCCCAATTGCCAGGTTTCTTGGCAAACGAATTTCAGGAAGTGCAATGTTAACGTGTTGGTGATGGAGAGGGAAGTTGGGGGGGGGGGCAAACAAGGGGATTTTCTGAAAATTTGAGCCAAAGAAAGAGGAATACCGGGTGCATTTTAAGGGACTGAAATGCCAGAAATTCCCAGACGGGTTATTGTCTTTAGAGGAAGTTGTGGAGGTGGAGATGATTAGTCAGGGCAGTGAGATGATTAAGGGAGGGAAGGATGAGGTGTGGCTTGCTAGCTTGCTTAGTGGTCCTCCTGGCTATCAGATCTCGCCTGCGAGGACCGACCGTCCTTCCTGCCCAGCTTACAAAAGAGATTGCCAACTGGGAAGAAAGAGGGAGTCACACGCAACTTTTGTCTTGAAAACCTCCTCCTATGAAATGCACCACTTGAAAAATATCAGGGTTCAATCCCTGATATTTCTGGTCAGGGCTGGGAAAGATGGAAAGGGCTGCCAATCTGTGGAGGCAATTCTCAGCTAAATGGACCAATGGCCTGGCTTGGTATAAGGTACAGTGGTACCTCGCAAGATGAATGCCTCGCAAGACGAAAAACGCGCAAGACGAAAGAGTTTTTCATTTTTTGAGTTGCTTCGCAAGATGAATTTCCCTATGGGCTTGCTGCGCAAGACGAAAACGTCTTGCAAGAGCAACTCATAGCACGCGGTGTGGTAGCCTTTTTTGAGGTTTTTGGGAAACCGTGCTTCGCAAGACGAAAAATTCGCAAGACGAAGAAACTCGCAGAACGAATTAATTTTGTCTTGCGAGGCACCACTGTATAAGGCAGCTTCCCCTTCGCTCTTGTTGGTATTAACCCTTGCATTCCCGGGTTCCACCACCGACACCCCTAAAAATACAACAACCCACGAAAACACCCAGTAGGGAGATCTCAAATCCTTCTCTTCCCAACCCTCTCCTCCCCTTGCAATCGTCTTGCCAAATGTTCCTTCTCTGCTTCTGTGGGACCAATACTTGAAAAGTACTAGTAGCACCCTCTGCTCATCCCGTGGCAAGAAAACAGGATGGGGAAGGGTCTTTTCCTAATTTGTCAATAAAATATTTTTTCTACTTTCAAAAGCTGCATATGTGTGTTTTGGGGGACAGAGGTGAAGCAACACCGACGGATGGGGGAAAGACCATTGCTAGGTAAAGCAATGGGAATTCTGTTACTCCGTCTCCTACTGCATAATCCAACATCTCTGCCAGGTGTGCTTACAGTATTGTTACACACCAGCCCACTCCAAGTGGTGTGAGGTACCAGGAGTAATAATAATAATTTTATACCCCGCCCATCTGGCTGGGTTTCCCCAGCCACTCTGGGTGGCTCCCAACAGAATTATTGATGATGATGATAAGCAATAAAACATCGGACATTAAAAGCTTCCCTAAACAGGGCTGCCTTCAGATGTGTTCTAAAATTCAGATAGTTGTTTATCTCCTTGACATCTGACGGAAGGGCGTTCCACAGGGTGGGCACCACTACCAAGAAGGCCCTCTACCTGGTTCCCTGTAACTCAGGCACAGGCAACCTCGGCCCTCCAGATGTTTTGGGACTACAACTCCAATCATTCCTAGCTAACAGGACCAGTGGTCAGGGATGATGCGAATTGTAGTCTCAAAATATCTGGAGGGCCGAGTTTGACTATGCCTACTGTAACCTCACTTCTCACAGTGAGGGAACCTCCAGAAAGCCCTCAAAGCTGGACCTCAGTGTCCGGGCTGAACGATGGCGGTGGAGACGCTCCTTTAGGTATACTGGGCCGGAGCCATTCCTGTTTCCTTTTGGAGACAGACACAACAGAGACTGTGGTGTCTTTATAATATATGGCTTATTTACACACAAATATAGCCTGAGCCTGTAATGAAGCATCAACTACCCAAGAAGTTCCAGCTCCTCTGGGACTGGCTGGATGAAGAGTAGTGGTTCAAAGCGCTAGCTGGGGAACCCCCCCCCCCCAAGGGAGATGCCAGAGGAGGAAGGCTCAGAGCCAGGGGATTGGTGGTGGGACAATGAGAAGAGGTCAGAGGGAGAAGATTTGGGAGGAGGTGCCAGATGCTGAAGGGACAACAGGGCTTAGTGAGCAGGAGGAACCTGTGACAGGGAGCAGTTCAGACTCCAAGGCTGAAGCAGAGGAGGGGAATCAATAGACTGTTGAAGAATCTGGGGGGTTCTCCCTCCCCTGCTGCAACAAACTCCCTTCCCCACTGGTCTCCAAGAATGCACAGAATAATGAGGGCAGAACAGAGCTCAGAGGTGCGCAGGCACAGTTTGAGACTGCTTGGGAAACATCCAGGAGAGGAGGAGTCTTGAAAGGGTGGAAGGCAGAAACCTTAAAGTCCTAGCAACTGCTCCATAGGGGCAAGACCTGCTGGGAAGTGTTGCTGAGTTGTATGTACAAGGTGTGACTGGAAAGTTCAGTGAACGGTCACAGAAATCGGACAACAAGAAATATTCGAACATAACAATCGGCACCGGAAACGCACGAAATGCTCACAATTGTGTACGGAGATGAAGCTGTAAGTCGAAAGACAGCGTACGAGTGGTTGAAGCGTTTCCATGAAGGGCGGCAAACCATCGAAGATGACCCTCAGTCCACCAGACCGTCAACGAGCAAAACAGCTGCAAACGTCAACAGTTATTGATGCGGGATTGGCATTTGTCCGCCGGAATGATGGCGGAAGAATTGCATATTCCGCATTAAATCGTTACTGAGGTTACTGAGTTGTCCCACCCTCCTTATTCTCCCAATCTGGCCCCACCGGATTTCTTTCTTTTTCCACAATTGAAATCTGAACTGAAAGGGCGCAGATTTTCCAACATTTCACACGCCCAAGCTGCTGTGACGAGGGAACTGAAAGCAGTAATAAAAGAGGACTTCTCCAGAAGTTTCCAACAGTTCTATGAATGTTGTCAACGGTGCATTGTATCAGAGGGGGCCTACTTTGAAGGCCTGCAAGGTATGTACAGGGACACGGGTGGCGCTGTGGGTTAAACCACAGAGCCTAGGACTTGCCGATCAGAAGGTTGGCAGTTCGAATCCCCGCGATGGGGTAAGTTCCCGTTGCTCGGTCCCTGCTCCTGCCAACCTAGCAGTTCAAAAGCACGTCAAAGTGCAAGTAGATAAATAGGTACCGCTCCGGCGGGAAGGTAAACGGCGTTTCCGTGCGCTGCTCTGGTTCGCCAGAAGCGGCTTAGTCATGCTGGCCACATGACCCGGAAGCTGTACGCCGGCTCCCTCGGCCAATAAAGCGAGATGAACGCTGCAACCCCAGAGTCGGCCACAACTGGACCTAATGGTCAGGGGTCCCTTTACCTTTTAAGGTAGGTACATTCAAATATTTCTAGCTGTCCAATTTATGTGACCATTCACTGAACTTTCCAGTCACACCTTGTAGTTTCTTTGACTAAAGAGTTAACTTCATGGACAATAGAGCCACACATCTTCTCCCACAGACACAGCAAGATCCTTGCTCTCTATCTCAACTTCCTAGGTCACATAACGCCCTGTACTTAGAGCTTAGCTCTTTTTATCTGCAGAGGGAGGGCCCAATCATTCACCCTTTTATTCGTATCTCACATGGCTCCTCTGATCCCGTGTTGTGCTAACGGCTCATTACCCCCAGGCTATTGCCTCAAAGGAAATTTGACTCAATTAACTCTTAGCTCATGTTGGTTGCCTGGGATTATCATGGTCTGATACTTTAGGAAGTTTGCCTGGCTTAATTACCTCTTAACACACGCCAATTCCAGCAGATCAAAAGCATCCAACCACACACCTTAATACACATTGGGTCCAGCACCGTTCTAACACAAGCCGTAATTAAATTCTAACACTAGCTCGATCCAGGAATTTAAGGGAGTTGGGCACCCACAAACTCATAGCTGTATGCTAATGTGCTGTTGATGCAATGAGTCTGGTTCATGCAACAGCGGGCTCCGGTTGCGGCTAGTAATGGCCAAGGGCCATAGCTGCCAACTTTTCCCTTTTCTTGAGAGGAATCCTATTCGGAATAAGGGATTTTCCCTTTAAAAGCGGGGGGGGGGGAGTTGACAGCTATGCCAACAGCAGAGAGAAATGGTGTGCCGCCCTCCAGACTACAACTCCCATGAGCCATCGTATGCAGGGCATCACATTGCCTAGAACAGGGGTGGGGGGAGCACTGACTGGGCAGCCCTGCTAAAGTCATTCCCCGGTTGGAAGCTACAGCTGTCAGTCACAAAATGAAACCACCTTCCTCCTCCTGGAATTTGCCATTTAGGGAGAGTTTGCCACAAGAGAATTTAATCTATCAAATTGTGCACTTAAGGTGGGAGGGAACCCCTTTTAAGTCGGTCCAAAGTGTTGGGGACTAGTTGCTTTACTTTGGACCATTTTGGATCAGGCCCACTTTGCTTTGGAGGCAATTTGTTTACCTCCAGAGCAGGCCGTTTCACTTGTTATGGGGCTGCATAGCCCCTAATGGGGATAATATGTTGCCTTTTATCATTAATCCAACTGATTGAGCACTGCCCTGGAATTCTAAATAAAATGATGTGTGACATAAAAATATTTGCAATAATAAAACAGGATAAATAAATCTGTTCTGCCTTAGAGGGTTGTGGCAAACTGCTTTCAGCAACGGAAATGTGCTCTTTGAATGCTATCAGTTATGATTAGAACTTTCTATAGGCAGAGTTCCTGAAATATGAAATCCATAAAGGTCACAAACACACAGCAGTGTTGCACAAGTCCAGAATAACTGTGTGGTCTCTTGGGGTTGCTCCCTGATGAATATAGAGTTGAAGCAGTAATGTCAACTGCTTGTGTGTCTGTTTGGACTAACCTTGTGACGCCATTCCCGGAAAAAATGGAAAACAAAAACTCAGGGTAAACAAGGCAAGACATTGTTGCCTTTCTGTGGAAGTGACTGGCACAGGTTCAGAGACCACTGATTCTGCAAAATTCAGTCCTGGCTCCTTCCTTCCTAGAGTAACGCTTGAACGAAGACGAGGAAATGACCGGGGTGAAAAAGAATGCACAAACCATGACATTGCGTTTTGGGAAAAGCATATCCTAACCTGCTCCTGCCTAGCGCAGTCGCGCCCCAGTGGAATGAGCAGAACTCCCTCAGACTCTCAAGGTGTCAAGAAGGGCTGGTAGCCACATGCCTGGAGGAAGGCGGTCGACATTCCTTGACGGATGAATCAGCCCTGTGCTCCAAGCTCTGAACATCTGTGGTTGAAGTCAGCCGGGTCTGTGCGTGATGTCATACGGTGGCTCCAGGTGGGGCCATTTAAGCTGGTTCAGCGTAGCAACGTGGTACAGCGGTTAGAGTGCTGGGAGACAAGCGTTCAAATCCCCACTCGGCCACAAAGCTCATTGGGAGACTGTGGTCCGGTCACTGCCTCATAGCCTAAGTCGCCTCGCAGGGTCATTGTGGGGAATGAACGAGGAGTTGGAGAGCCATGTACCCCACCTTGAGCTCTGTGGAGAAAAAGGTGGGATCGAAATGCAACAACAACAACAACAACAACAGGCTGAGACCCTACCTGACCGCGGACTGTCTTGCCAGAGTGGTGCATGCTCTAGTTATCTCCTGCTTGGACTACTGCAGTGCGCTCTATGTGGGGCTCCCTTTGAAGGTGACCCGGAAACTGCAATTAATCCAGAATGCAGCAGCTAGTGACAGGGAGTGGCCACTGACACCATATAACACCGGTCCTGAGAGATCTGCATTGGCTCCCAGTACGTTTCTGAGCTCAATTCAAAGTGTTGGTGCTGACCTTTAAAGAAGAAGAAGAAGAAGAGTTTGGATTTGATATCCCGCCTTTCACTCCCCTTCAGGAGTCTCAAAGCGGCTAACAATCTCCTTTCCCTTCCTCCCCCACAACAAACACTCTGTGAGGTGAGTGGGGCTGAGAGACTTCAAGGAAGTGTGACTGGCCCAAGGTCACCCAGCAGCTGCATGTGGAGGAGCGGAGACGTGAACCCGGTTACCCAGATTACGTGACTACCGCTCTTAACCACTACACCACACTGGCTAAACGGCCTCGGTCCAGTATATCTGAAGGAACATCTCCACCCCCATCGTTCTGCCTGGACACTGAGGTCCAGCGCCGAGGGCCTTCTAGCGGTTCCCTCATTGCGAGAAGTGAGGTTGCAAGGAACCAGGCAGAGGGCCTTCTTGGTAGTGGCGCCCGCCCTGTGGAACGCCCTCCCTTCAGATGTGAAGGAAATAAGCAGCTATCTTATCTTTAAACGACACCTAAAGGCAGCCCTGTTTAGGAAAGTTTTTAATATTTAATGCTGTACTGTTTTTAACAATCTATTGGAAGCCGCTCAGAGTGACTGGGGAAACTCAGCCAGATGGGCGGGGTATAAATAATATTATTATTATTATTATTATTATTATTATTATTATTATTATTATTATTCCCTGTTACCTCGTCAGCTTCCAACAGATCCTCCTTCCCTGTATATTAGGCATATTGTAGCAGGCTGGGGAGAAGCAGCAGGACACAATTATTTCTGGATACGAATGTTATATGCCAGAGAATGGTGTACTGGGACTGGCACCACTCAGTATCCTAAACAGAACATAGAATCCAGTAAGTTCACTGGTGCTGATAGGGCTCTCTCTCTCTTTTTATTTTAAATGGATTTTTATCAGGGTTATTTTACACAAACTTTGACATTATTCAATTCACTTTCAGTGTAATAATTTCTTACATTTTCACTTCCCATCTTTACGCCCGTGTCGTTCCTGTTGTGTTCCTTGATCTGCTGCCACAACTGCCATTGATTTTCAACCGCCTTATAACTTATATTGTAATCATTTATTTATTCTCCCTCCTTTGCCTATCATTCAAATCAGGCTTGCGATTTCATCTGACTGTAGTTTTCTCCCCCAATCAACCCAAAAAGAACCTCCGCTCTTCGACAAAATTCTCATCTTTGTGATCTCTTATTTTTTCCTGTCGACTTTGCCATCTCTGCATAGTCCATTGACTTCAAAACCCAGTCTTTTTTCATTAATAAATAAATAATAATAAATTTTATTTATACCCTCCCCTCCCGGGCCAGAGCCGGGCTCAGGGCAGCTAACACCAATAAAATCACAATAAAAACATAATGGGGGGGGGGAAGAGAAGGGGGGGAAACCCAATTTAAAACACAGGTTAAAATGCAATTTAAAGTGCAGCCTCATTTTAAAGTAGCTGATAAATCATTGGGACTGCTTCTCCTTCTGTCCAGACACGTTTCTGGACTGTAGTTGTGGCATACATACGGTAAACAATTTAAACGTCTTTTTTGAAACCTCTGCCCCTATAATCCCTAGAATAAATGCTTGGGAATAGCTATTTTAATCAGCTTTCTGGTAAGGCTGTATCTCATGGCCAAAGCCTGGGTTCTCGGAAGAAAACCAGAGGAACTGCAGGTATTCAGTATGGCTCTTCTTACTTCCTTTTCACCCCTCTCCCCCACTCCTACAGCAAAGACTGTTCATGTTGCCTTCTAGTGCTTGCAGTAAAGTCTCACTCGCTGGATCACCCCGTTGCCGTGGTGAGTGGGCTTGCATGTTTACAAAGCTATTGTACTACCAACCTTACTGCATGCTTGTGAAACACAGGCCACTTATAAACGCCATCTCCTACTCCTCAAAAGATTCCATCAACGGTGTCTCCGAAAAATTTTACACATCACTTGGGAAGACAGGCGAACTAATGCCAGTGTCCTGGAAGAAGCAAAGATCACCAGTGTCGAAGCAATGATTTTTTCAACAACAACTTCGTTGGACTGGTCATGTTGTGTGGATGCCTGATGATCGTCTTCCAAAGCCACTACTCTATTCTGAACTTAAAAACGGAAAGCGTAATGCTGGTGGTCAACAAAAGAGGTTCAAAGACTCTCTCAAGGCAAATCTTTAAAAATGTAGTATAAACACCAACAATTGGGAAACACTGGCCTGCGAGCGCTCCAATTGGAGAACAGCCTTTACCAAAGGGGTCATGGGCTTTGAAGATGCTCAAACTCAGGACGCAAGGGAAAAATGCGCTAAGAGGAAAGCAGTTTGGCAAACCCTCACCGTGATCAGCTCCTGCCTGGAAACCTACATCCCCACAGTGGAAGGATGTGTGGATCCAGAATTGTCCTCCACAGTCACTTACAGACTCACTGTTAAAACCGTGTTTATGGAAGACAATCTTACTCGGCTACGAGGGATCGCCAAAGAAGCAGCAGCAGTAAAGTAAGGATGCTTAAGGAAATTTATTCCTCTCCATTCTGATGTAAACTGACCTGATTCCCACCTCCCAGATTAATGCGCAAATCGAAATGATCCGTCAGAGTTCAAACTCTGAATTCACCAGGTCTGATAGTACAGTCCCTGGCTCTCAAAATGCACCAACATGTGCATTTTAGGATAATATGCATTTCAAAGAGTTTGAAGGGACCTCAGGGGTCATCTAGTCCAACCCCCTGCAATGCAGGAATCTCAGCTAAAGCACCCACAACAGATGGCCTTCCAACCTCTGCTTAAAAACCTCCAAGGAAGGAGATCGGCAAATGGCGATAGAATGTGGCTTTAAACATTTATTTTTGCTGTGAGTTTTTCTTTTTCTTTTTAACATCAGCAGATTAATATAGGTACTGGACAGAAGGGACTTTTCAGTGCACACATGTGAGTCTGACACAGACCAGAAATAAAACCACGGTGGCGTTTCACGTGCTAGGACCATTCAAGTTCAGTGTCATTGCACACTCTGATGTGGGAAAGCAAAATCTGGCGGAAATTCTCTCGGTCCATGTAAGAAGGAAACAAAAAACAGAGCAATATCGCCCCATGGTGGTTGCTGCAATGTGGCGAGGACATAATCTCTTTTGGGACTCTCCTCCCTCTCTGCAAATATTTTTTGGGCCAGGCTCCAAGGTAAGCCGAGAGAAGGGTGGGGTTCCCAGGTGAGCAGATAGCAGCTGGATAGACAGGTAAAGCAAGTCACGTCCGCCACCTCTTCTCACCAAGATGTCAGCCAAGACCCGGGGGAACAGTGAGATGGCTCAATGAGAGACAAGACCCCACTCCCTTTAGACCCCAGGTGCACCTGGTATTCAGGCCCGCCGGCGCCATCCCATCGTAAAATAGATCAAGGCAACTTGCAACACAAAATGCAATAAAAAAACACACACTTACACATATATGAAACATAATTAAATTATGTTGGCTAAAAAGAGAAACTCTTTTTATTGTGAAGGCCTGTTTTAATAGCACCATTTTGTTTTTGTTTTTTTATTAACCAGGCATGGCAAACTTTATTTTACATAACCACAAAAGTCACATTACAATTCATTAGAGCACAATTTTTATTAATTTAAAAAGACTACCAGCTTTTAGTACAGTTCCTCGCAGTAGCTTCAATACAGGTGTATAGCAACAGACAATGTCGTAAAGAACAAAGTTCAGTCAGTTAAAGGGAAAGATTGCAGGGGAGGGTTGTGGTTTTTTTGCAAGTGTAAGAAGAAAGCAAGATGAACTAGGGAATGTATCAAGTTTTGTTTAAATCAGTTCTCCAGAGCTTTCGCTTTAGTTTAAACAAAACTTTTGCAACCATACATTGTGACATTATGTTAGGGAAAACAGGGGGAATCACTATGGAAAACACTTGTTGGGAATTCTGACTGGAAAAAAGCACCGTTTTTGAGAGATGTCTAGGTATGGGCGGTGCCTGCCAAACCTCTTGTGGCAGGGAGTTCCACAGGGCAGGGCTCACCACACTAAAGGCTCAGTCCTTGGTGAACCTCAGAGATATGGGGAACCACCAGAGAAGCCCCCTCAGAAGATGCCACTGATCAAGGTGGAGCTTGAGGGATCAGATGGTTGTTAAGGTAGTTTAGCCCTTTGTGAATTAACACAAGGACCTTGAACCGTGCCTGGACTACAAGTCCCATTGTCCCAAACCTTTATTCCATGTATCTTGCACTGTTTGCAAATACACCTAGCGACTCGCCTACTCTTCTCCCGACTCCCAGGGTTTCTGCTTTTATTTTTCTCATGTTACACGGAAAGAGAACATTTTCCACCCTATAACATTTTTTTGGGTGTGGGGAGAAATTAATTGAGGCCGGAGCATAAATAAGCAGGTACAAAGTGCCTTTCCTTTTCCAATCACCACCAACCCTTATGCTTCCGGGAGCAGACAATATCAGAGCCAGGGAAATTCCCTCTCAGAGATCAAGGAAGGTGATCGGGTTCAAAGCCTGTCTGCTGATTTTACCTCAGAGGCTCTGATATCTGTCCTCTGCCCAGAGCCAGGTGCCACGGGAAGGAATGTGGTGGTTGATCTGTTATGACGGAAAGATCATTTTAATGTCTTTAATGTCAAAAGCTAAGATTTGGAGCAAAGATTGGGGAAGGCTGTTAAGTTGTGGGCGAACATATCAGACGACACAGCGATTCTTCAAACAGCTCTTGTTTATTCAAAGGCCAGAACAGAACTGAACTGAGGAGCTCAGTCAGCCTGCTTATATAGAGCTCCAGAACAACGTAACTGTTGCAACTTTCTAAAACTATCCAATCACTGAACGTCACTTTCGATCCTTCATTTGCATAACTATCTACAGTATCCCCCTGCTGGCCCAGGGTGAGAACTTCAGTACATAACAAAGGCCTTCCTCAAACAAAGCTCAGCTTAGTTCCAGAGCCTCTTGTCTTATTAATACCCTTTTTATCCCATCCTTTTTCTGCAAGGCACTCAGTGTGGTGGCTGTGATTCTCCCCTCCGTATTTCTTTCACAACAGCCCTGTCGGGTAGTACGGATGGAGGAAAATCTCAGTTCTCTTCACATGTGAATGCAAACCTGCTAAACGGCACTTCCTCCCAAAAGTACGCAAATTGAAACGTATCTTTTCTTTGAAATCCACACGCCATGTTTGAGGAAAGCTGCTTGCAAAAAATATATAAATGTGAATATTGGGCAAAATGGCATACAAAGAGGGCACAACAGGAGACAACGCACACTGAAGTGCTGACAAGTTTTCGCGAGGACTCTAAAAAAACAACAGCATCACACCCTGATGTGGAAATATGAATGGAAAAAATGAGAAACTGAGTGAAACCAAAACTAACATACGGTATTGGCCCATCTCTTAGTGGTAGGTTAGACCAAGAGAGAATGTGTTGCACAAATACACAACAAGTGTTTCCTGGCTAAGTGAGGATTTGAACCTAGAGCTCCCCAGTCACAGTCTGACACTCTAACCACTACAGGGTGCTGTCTTAGAAAATAATCTGTCCCTCTTGCCCTGCTTAATGTTTCTTCCAGTGGCCAGCTGATACATTATCTTGTCCCCACGGTAGGCCACTTCTGCAAAGTGAGTAGTGGTGAGTAGTGGTTGCAGATTTCCATTGGGTCTGGTTGGGTAGAAGGCAGGGACGGAGGCCACCAGTAGGTGGTGCCAGAGCCAGTGACAGGCCCTGCTGCAACAGTTTAAAAAAGATCAGGCTTACTTGCTGCTTTGCTTCTCAATATTCTCTGGTTGGCCTCTGTTATTTTCTCCTATCGATAGAGAATAATAATAATAATAATAATAATAATAATAATAATAATAATAATTTATTATTTATACCCCGCCCATCTGGCTGGGTTTCCCCAGCCACTCTGGGCAGCTCCCAACAGAATATTAAAAACACAATCAAACATCAAACATTAAAAGCTTCCCTAAAGAGGGCTGCCTTGAGATGTCTTCTAAAAGTCTGGTAGTTGTTTTTCTCTTTGACATCTGGTGGGAGGGAGTTCCACAGGGTGGGCGCCACCACCGAGAAGGCCCTCTGCCTGGTTCCCTGTAACTTGGCTTCTCGCAGGGAGGGAACCGCCAGAAGGCCCTCGGAGCTGGACCTCAGTGTCCGGGCAGAACGATGGGGGTGGAGACGCTCCTTCAGGTATACTGGGCCGAGGCTGTTTAGGGCTTTAAAGGTCAGCACCAACACTGAATTGTGCTCGGAAACGTATGTAACGGTACCAGTGTATACCAGTGTATACCAAGTGTATACCAAGAAAAAAGCACACCAAGAACTCAGACCAATATAAGTTTCAGTAGTGGGAGTGGTCCCTACTGGCAAATCAATAGTCAATTGCAACAACAACTAATCCATTCAAAAGTATGTATTCTGACAAGGATTACACAAGAAGGTCTTAGTTTCAATCACTGAGCAGAAGTCAGAACTCAATTATGGATCAGAAACCTTCCCGTTGAATCTAACTATGGAGTAACATGCACTTATCTCTACTCATAAACTCTTATCTCTAATTCTGTAACGAATTATTGTGTTATACATATCCTTATGACTTTGAGTTTGTAATCTCTGTTTGAGTTTGTAATTTCTATTTGAGTTTGTACTCCTTGTCAGAACACATACTTTTGAATGGATGAGTTTTCGTTACAATTGACTATTGATTTGCGAGAAGGAACCACTCCCACTACGGAAACTTATATTGGCCTGAGTTCTTGGTGTGCTTTTTCCTTAGCTGAGATTTCTGCATCGCAGGGGGTTGGACTAGATGACCCTGGGGGTCCCTTCCAACTCTATGATTCTATGATTTCCCACCATATATTTAAAGCACCGCGTGATGCCACTTTAAAGCAGCACGGCTTCCCCCATGGAATAATTGGAGCTGCAGTTTGAGAAGTGCGCTAGGAGTTGATGGGTGAATCTTTGGAGTTCCCCATTAAACCGCTCTCTGTGGGTAACCACGGAGGCATTTTGCTCTTTGTGTGTCATCCAAATCACATGAAGACTCCCCACACATTCTTGGTGTTACAAAGCACCTGCGTGGTGCCAGAAGAGCCCTTGCATTTTTCTTTTGTTATGAGAATTGTATTTTTTTATAATAATTTTTATTGAGTTTTCCACATTTATCATAACCACATTTTATTACATAATTCTCTAGCCTAAAACATTGCTCAAACAGAGCACAGACCTCCTTCCCTCCCTCTTTCTGACTTCTGAACATCTTTGCTAAATTCTTAGTAAACTTTTTTACCTTCTATCTTCTTTTTACATTTCACCTCATTATATGCAAATCAGTTCCTTACATTCACATTACAAAACATTTCAACGTTTTCAGATGTTTACAATTCATATTTTATATGAAAGAAACATGTTATGAGAATTGTAAGGTCTAAGATATAAAATAAATGTTCATCAATGTACCAGGCAAACACATACATAAATATTTAAACCACCTGTCTGAAACAGTACAGGCAAATGGTCCTTAAACCATTTTGACTCTCCCAAATTGACCTCAAATGTTTCTCTGCAAGGAAGAAGGAAATGGGAAAACCTCCCCATGGTCTCTTTGCTCACAAATCCTGTCTTAAGGGCGTATCTCTGTGTGAATAGGACAAGCCTGTGACCTGGATTCAGGAACTGAGTATTTACCATCCATCACAAAAGAATGACCAGACTGCCTAGGTAATGCAATCAGTGACCATTATCAGGTACCCTGGCAAAGAGGATTTCTGCTGTAGACAGCCTCCTCTGCCGTTGACCGCCTCCTTCTGTGATGTATGTATGATGTTTCAGGGGGGCGTGTCTTGGGATACAGGGTGGGCCATTTCAAAAGTCTATATAAGAGCTTGCACACCAATGTTTGGGGTTCCTCCTCCCTCCTGCGTGGGGGGTGTGAGCACACTGCTGCAACAGTTTAATAAAGTTCAGGCTTACTAGCTGCTTTGCTTTGCAATAGTCTCTGGTTGGCCTCTGTTATTTTCTCCTACCGATAGAAAATAATAATAATAATAATAATTTATTTATTTATTCATACCCTGCCCATCTGGCTGGGTTTCCCCAGCCACTCTGTGCAGCTTCCAACAGAATATTAAAATACAATAGTCTATTAAACATTAAAAGCTTCCCTAAACAGGGCTGCCTTCAGATATCTTTTAAAGATAGGATAGCTGCTTATTTCCTTCACATCTGATGGGAGGGCGTTCCACAGGGCGGGCGCCACTACCGAGAAGGCCCTCTGCCTGGTTCCCTGTAACTTGGCTTCTCGCAATGAGGGAACCGCCAGAAGGCCCTCGGCGCTGGACCTCAGTATCCAGGCTGAACAATGGGGGTGGAGACGCTCCTTCAGGTATACTGGACCGAGGCCAATAACCTACATAAGGATTCTATATGGGCTCTTGGGTACCCCAGGGAACAGTTTTTTTCTTATAACACTTTGTGCAAGAGACTTCCCCACCCCACCCCCAAACCCAACAACCTTTGGCCTAACCCCCCTCCATCCTCACCTACAACCAAAGCAGAGACAAGTTTCTTGTTTACTCATATTTGCCTGAACTCCCCTGCCTCTTCTGACATTCTGAGCCGCATATGTTCTGTCCGGCTCCCGGCCAGCAAATCAGGAAGGGACAGTTCCACACAATTCCATCTTTTCCTCCCACTGCCATTATCCCCTCCCCCTCCAAAGTAAAACCCCGTTCAAACTTTACAATGCAAGCTGCTTGCGTGCAGAGACCTTTTCTGTGCCCTCCAACATTTCTCCAATGAAAATAGGAGCGTCCTTAAGAATGATGGTGATGATTTTATTATTTATACCCTGCCCAGCCTGAGGGACGCGGGTGGCGCTGTGGGTTAAACCACAGAGCCTAGGGCTTGCCGATCAGAAGGTCAGCGGTTCGAATCCCCGCAGTAGGGTGAGCTCCCGTTGTTCGGTCCCTGCTCCTGCCCACCTAGCAGTTTGAAAGCACGTCAAGTGCAACTGCAAGTAGATAAATAGGTACTGCTCCGGCGGGAAGGTAAACGGCGTTTCCGTGCGCTGCACTGGTTCGCCAGAAGCGGCTTAGTCATGCTGGCCACATGACCTGGAAGCTGTACGCCGGCTCCCTCGCCCAATAAAGCGAGATGAGCGCCACAACCCCAGAATCGGCCACGACTGGACCTAATGGTCAGGGGTCCCTTACCTTTACCCTGCCCAGCCACTCTAGGAGGCTTTCAGCATATATAAAAAACATAATTAAACATTTAAAAACTTTCCTATACACATGTCTTCTAAAGGTTGTATAGTTACTTATCTCCTTGGCTCAGGGCTTGCATGACTCTATACCCTCCAACATTTCTCCGATGAAAATAGGGACGTCCAAAAGAAAAGTGGGATATTCTGAGTTCAAATCAGAAATCAGGGGGAATTCTTCTGTAAATCTGGGGCTGTCCTTGGAAAATAGGGACACTTGGAAGGTCTGCTTTTCCTTGTGTTGGCCTGCAAAGAGCTATGTACATTGAAATAACATCAAATGACAGAGATTAAAAAGTAGTAAGGACAATAATGAAAAGAAACCATATTTTGGATAAGTATCAGTATGATAATCTCTTGCATCTGGTCCAACTAAAACATCACAAAGCAGCAAAGAAGCTTTCAAGTTCCCTGAAAGATAAATAAAATGGCATTTGTACATGCCTTTCCACCAAAACAGACTCTCAAGGCAACAGGCCAAAAATCAAAAGAATCTATAAGCAAATCTTAGAAAAAAGGCAGCTTGCTGTGACTGGAAACCACTGGAGGGGAGAAGGCTCTTATGCAGGCCATGCAGGTATAAATAAAAAGGGAATTCGCTGGATGCCTAAGATCCAGGTTGGGGACTAGTAGTCTTTGGTGAGAGAATTAAAACCACAAAACATGCAGCAAAGGAAAGCATGGAAATATAGGCTGTTAGACCCTTAAAATATCCTCTTCTAAGTTGCTCCCAAAGTTCCTCTTTTCCCTTAGCGCAGAAAGAGACCATAGGTTTGGTAAGTGCAAAATGATTTCCTTACAAACTCTTCAAAGGTCAAATTCATGTGCTTCTCCATACAGCAGTCAGAAAACACAGGCAGCAAAACTTCGGTTTCCAAGTGGTGAGTGTTTCTAAATTGTCTGTATAGAAACGCAAAGGGCAGCTTGCTTAAGCCACAGAGTCTGAGCTTGGAAGAACCAGCATAGACCTCATTACTGGTAGGGTTCACCTGGTGGAATGGAAGAACAAGAAGCTTGATAACCTTTCCGCCCAAGGTGAGGGGGTGTGGCCTAGCTAAGCCTGGCAGGACAGCTTACTCTATGGTCTTAACCCCTTCATGCAATAATTTGACTTGAGTATGCTGGTTATATTGGGGACACGGGTGGCGCTGTGGGTTAAACCAGAGCCTAGGGCTTGCCAATCAGAAGGTCGGTGGTTCGAATCCCCGCGACGGGGTGAGCTCCCGTTACTCGGTCCCTGCTCCTGCCAGTCTAGCAGTTTGAAAGCACGCCAAAGTGCAAGTAGATAAATAGGTACAGCTCTGGCGGGAAGGTAAAGGGCGTTTCCGTGCGCTACTCTGGTTCGCCAGAAGTGGCTTAGTCATGCTGGCCACATGACCCGGAAGCTGTACGCCGGCTCCCTCAGCTAATAAAGCAAGATGAGCGCCGCAACCCCAGAGTCGGCCACGACTGGACCTAATGGTCAGGGGTCCCTTTACCTTTACCTTGCTGGTTATATGAGGCTGGTTTCCCAGAGCAGTTTAACAGTCAATCCCTCTTCCCAGGAATTGTAGCTCTGTGAGGAGAGTAGGCGCCTTCTAACAACTCTCAGCAGTCTTAACAAACTACAGCTCCCAGGATTCTTTGGGAGAAGACATGATACTGTTTTAATGCAGTGTGCAGATGAGGCCTTTGTTAGCTTATGGGCCTTCCAAAGAGGCAAATGCTTGCAGTTAAAGGTCATATGTATGCAAAATAGGCATGGTGAAAGTGGCCGGATTTTCTACTGACGGGGCTCATCTGCCTTGAACGGCTACCCTGCAGCCAGAAACATAACCATTGAAGGTTTTCCTGACCAAGGATGAAACAGTGCTAGGCAATCCAGCCAAATTGGTGGGTTATAAATAATAAATTATTATTATTATTATTATTATTATTAATGCCCCGCCCATCTGGCTGGGTTTCCCCAGCCACTCTGGGCGACTCCCAACAGAATTAAAAGCACAATAAAACACCAAACATTAAAACTGCCCTAAACATGTCCTTCAACTGTGACCACAAAGCCTTTTCCTCGCCTGAGGGGAGGATGGCTCCAGACATCTCTGTTTCAGACAGCCTCGCAGGGCTTCGACTTAGGCCCCAGCCCCCATCTCCCGCCTTCCCGTCCCCTCGCCATTCTGGCATGCAGAGACCCTCCAAGTGTCCCTATTTTCCAGGGACGTCCTTGATTTAGAGAAGCCATCCCAGTTTCTGATCTGATCCCACTTTTCCTTAAGATGTCCCTATTTTCATCGGAGAAATGTTGGAGGGTATGGAGTTATCCAACCCGCCTAGCCGTCTGAAGGCAATCCTGCATAGAGAAGTTGTTTTTTTAAAAAAATGTTTAATGTTTTATTATGTTTCGATATATGTTGGAAGCTGCCCAGAGTGGCTGGGGATACCTAGTCAGATGGGCAGGGTATAAATAGTAAAATTACCATTATGGAACGGGACGTCCCGATTTTCATATATATATTCTTTATTATACTTTAATTTACATAGAACTTAGACAATACAATACATAAAATAAAGTGCTACCTCGGGTTAAGAACTTAATTCGTTCTGGAGGTCCATTCTTAACCTGAAACTGTTCTTAACCTGAGGTACCACTTTAGCTAATGGGGCCTCCCACTGCCACCACGCGATTTCTGTTCTCATCCTGAAGCAAAGTTCTTAACCCAAGGTACTATTTCTGGGTTAGCGGAGTCTGTAACCTGAAGTGTCTGTAACCCAAGGTACCACTGTATATACAATACAAAAATTTACATATATTCAAACACAACATCAACACACCATGAACATTTATTGCATTGTTTTGTAATTTGTTCATCTATACGCATTTCATTTTTGTTATTCTACTTCCCTATATTTTTTTCCTATACAATTTTTGCTCTACGTTTTCAAGATCCATTCTGCGTCTGCCAGGAGATTCACATTATCCATGCAGCTTTTAAGGTGTTCTTGAAATATGGCCCATTCCAATTATTAACTTTTCGTATTGCCTTTCCTCTCAGGGACATCCCTTATTTCCACCGGAGAAATGTCGGAGGGTACGCACGCGGCCCTCAGAAACTTGCGCGGGAGCGCATGCGGCCCTGGTGGGGAGAGAGAGAGCTGCCGCACCCCTGCTGCGGCCTGCGCAACACACCCAGTGCACAATATGCAGGCAGTAAATATTCAGAGGCAGCGGGAGGTGAATAACCGGAGCACTTTTGCATGTGTGGGGGGTGCTGAGGGTGAGTGTGCGATGCCCTGAGGCAGACGAAGAAGCCTGCGCGACGCAGGCATCAGCTTGTCCACTCCCGCTGCAAAACTCTCCCCTGTGTGTTGTGGCCAGCCCTGTGGTGTGTTGTCAAGGCCTCGCTCGCTCTCCGGCGCTGTTTGTTGTTTCCTTTTCAGGGGTTTGTCAGAGGTTTTTTTCCTCCCCTCCACGTCTCAGCCCTGCTCTTTGGCTCTCTTTATTTCTCTACCTTTCCTCCTTCCTCCCTGCTTTTCTGCATGACGCAAGCCAGTGCCCGCTCAGAAACCTGCTAGCCTGGCTCCCAGGCTGGCACTGGGGAACTCCGGCAAAGGCTGGGCCTCGCCTTTCTCCAATTCCTTTCCTCCCCTCGACTGCCATGGAGACGCTTCCCGGGCCGTCCCGGCTGCCTCGCTGGATTTCGGCCCATCGCACCCTAGAGAAAGCTCTGCAGGGCTTGGCGAAGCTTCAGCACCTGGTGGGGCAGCCTCGCCTGGGCCTCCGCAACAGCCCCCCTCACCTGCCCTACCTCCTGCCCCAGACGCACCAACACCTGAGGCTTGTTCGGGAACACTACGGGGCAGGTTTGGCCCAGCTCTGGGAAGAAACCTACTTTCGGGTCTTCCTCGCCAACTTGCTAGAGAAGATCAAGCAAGCCACCAGGCTCTTCAAGAGGGAGAAGGATCAGATCTTCCAGGAGGGCTCGGCTGCCAGGTAAACGTCAAGAAACGGGTCAAATCTTTGCACGTTAAAGAGGGTGAATCGTAAAATCGTAGAATTGTAGCATTGGAAGGGACCACAAGCCTCATCTCGTCCAGCCCCCTGCAATGCAGGAATTTTTTGCTCAACGTGGGGCCCATGACCCTGACATTGAGAGTCTCATGCTCTGCCAACAACAGAACTATCCCAGGTTCTGCAACATCTTGCTAGGCTGCCCCCATTTTCTGGGACAAGGGTGGTCGCCAGTGCTGGATTTGCGAGCAAGCGAAACTCTGTGATGCTTTAGGGCATCTGATTATACAGGGTCTCTAAAACAACAACAATAATAAGCTAAGTTTTCAAATATTGCAGACTTTCCAAGTGTCCCCATTTTCCAGGGACAATCCCAGATTTAGAAAAGATGTCCCGGTTTCTGATTTGATCCCGCAATGTCCCGCTTTTCCTTAGGACGTCCCTATTTTCATTGGAGAAATGTTGGAGGGTATGAAGTTATGTGACCCCCCCAGGCAAGGAGATAAGTAAATATACAACTTTTAGAAGACACCTCAAGGCAGACCTGTATAGGGAAGGTTTTTTTAATGTTTTGTTATGTTTTTATATATGTTGGAAGCCACCCAGAGCGCCTAGGGCAACCCAGTCAGATGGGCAGAGTATAAATGTTGTTGTTGTAGAATAGGATGTCCCTGTTTTCATCGGAGAAAGCTTGGAGGGTATGGTACTGCACAATTATGTTTCAGCCGGCTTGTGAGCTTGCAAATGCAAAAGTTCACTATTTCTGTTTTCTGACAGAATAGCACACATTTTGGGGAAGTAGTTAGTGCTGTGGGGCCCCTCAAATTTGACAAAGCTAAAGACCACAACCCCCCAAATATGGATTAATCTGGCATTTCTGAACTGCAGCTCCCATCAGCACCAGCCAGCACGCCCAATGGTCAGGGATGGCGGCGGCTGTCATTCAGCAACATCTAAAGATCACCCCAGTGGCTCCCCCAGATTTAGGTGCAAGGGCACACTTTTCGCCTCCCTTCCTTCCCAGGTTGCAAGCATGCTGGTGGAAGGCTGCACCTGTTAGGTTTCTGCCTGGCTAAAGGCCAGGTTTCTGGCCAGAAGGAGTTTTACAAACTAGCAACCCTGCTAGTGCTCTGGAATAAGGCAACACTGTTTCTATTGACAGCTTCTTTCATGGCAAAAACCCTATTAAATAACAACCTGGTTGTGGCTCAATAGGTAGAGCATGAGACTCTTAATCTCAGGATTGTGGGTTCAAGCCCCACGTTGGGCGAAAGATTCCTGCATTGCACGGGGTTGGACTAGATGACCCTCGTGGTCCCTTCCAACTCTACAATTCTCTTATTCTACTGAACAATATGACCAGTTTGTTCTGAGCAGCACAAGTTCAAGAAAAAGCTGCATCTGTTGGATTTCTACCTGCCACACGGCAGCTGTTAAGGGAAACAGAGTTTCTGCCGTGGTAAAACACGGGCAATTATTATTTTTGCTAGTAATAATTATTACATTTATTACCTTCCCTTCACCAGCAGCTCCCAGGTGGGATACAGCAATTTAAAATAAAAAACGCTTAAAGCAGATTGCAATCACGGGAATAGGGTGGGCCTTGAAAGCACACATCTCAGGTGTGAAAGTCCTGGATTAAAAGTTGCAATAAGGGCTGTGGTTAGTTTAAGTACACCTCGAAAGCTGGGGTAGATCAATATCATTTAGTCCCTGGGGCCCTCTTAGGCTGTGAAACATTGCAACCAGGGCGTGGAGTGAGGGTACAATTCTGTGCCTACATGGAAGACATTTTTTAACACCAGGTCAGGAGAATCTGGACTGCGCCTGTAAATCCCGAGAAGGCAAAACAGAAGGAAATCTTGGACCTACGAGCCTTATAAGCAAGAGGGGTGGAGGAGCGGTGCTTTTTTGTTTTATATTATTCACTGAAAAATAAGAAAAGTACAAAATTGTGAGTGCAAAGGGTAAAGTAAGACACAAAAAAAGAAGAAGAAGCATGAAATAGTACCCATGTAGAAAACAAAGCAGGACAACAGCAAATATTGTGTACATTACCAAAAAAAGAGGGGAAATTCTTATTGTAGTTAACCAGACCTTATGGTATTTATAAAAACGAAACCCAAATATCGTTAAATTTGTTCATGGCATGCCTACATTTGCACGCAACTTGTTCATGCATAGTGAGTTTTTGTACATATCTGCAATCCAATCATTAAAGGGGAGCTGCATTTTTTAAAAATTCTCCCTCCAAGAGGGGCACTGGCAAATTTTAATTTAGATGCTTTGGCAGAAATGGCAACCAGGGTGGTGAATTGGGGGGGGGGCAGCGGGAATGGCGGGCTGCGTACATTTAAATTTTCACACACACAACCAAAGAATCCTGGGAACTGTGGTTTCTTAAGGGTGCTGGGAACTGTAGTTTTTTGGGTTAGGTGAGCTACAGTTCCCACAATTCCTTTCGGAAGTGTGCTCTCAGAAGTGTACAGCCTCCACCTGGTTTAACAACTTGACTGCAAAATTTGCCAGGGAATTATTTCATGCTAACATGTGCAGATCACGGGACTGATAGCAGCACAGGAGCAGGTGAAAGAAAAGAGAGTTGGCCATTTTTTCCCCACCCATCCACCTGCGGCCTCAGTGAGCTCTGTTTCCTCATTTATCAGCTGGTTGCTTAGTAACCAGGGCCTCTCCCCTCCTGTTTTATAAGGCCACAATTGGACCTTATGAATAAAAGTTCCTTGCTGCCTTTTGAACCCATGAGCTACAGCCTTTTGATCTACAGCAATCTGCAGATAATGTCCCTTTGTCTCATTCCCTCATGGCAGCCTGCTGTTAAAGGAACAGGAGCAGGCCAGGCCTGGCTTTTTTCCTGGCTGTTTTGCAGCCCTGTTTGGACCCCGCTGAAGCCACTCTCCCAGCCCTTCCCACCGCAACATATACCTAATGCACAAGCCCCAAGAGGCATTGAGGAGGAAAGCGCTTCACCTGTTATATTTCTGCCTGTTCTGCTGTTGCTAAACGACAACCCATATATTTTCCACATTTCCCCCCTGTCCCCCACAAAAAAACAAGCCCTAATGCCTGACTGCAAGGTTGCTCCTTCTGTCCTGGCCGGGGCTTTGACAGCTGCACAGTTGAAATCCAACAGGTGAAGCTTTGCTGTCGTGAAACCCGAAGGGAAAACCGTTCAAAGCCCGTGCTGTTGAATTTTATTATTAGCAACATGCAGCTGATTGCTGCACAGCATGGTTTTTATGAATGGCGTATTTCTGAACAGCTTTCAAGACTATGAGTCAAAGGGGGGCAACTGGAATCATAGAACTACAGAGCGGGAAGGGACCCCAAGGGTCATCTAGTCCAACCCCCTGCAATGCAGAAATATCGACTGAAGTATGCATGAGAGGTGGCCATCCGGCCTCTGTATACAAACCTCCAGTGAAGGAGAGCCCACAACCGCCAACATTTATTTCAGACAAATTACGGTGGTACCTCAGGTTACAGATGCTTCAGGTTACAGACGCTTCAGGTTACAGACTCCACTAACCCAGAAATAGTACCTCGGGTTAAGAACTTTGCTTCAGGATGAAAACAGAAATCGTGCGGCGGCAACAGGAGGCCCCATTAGCTTAAGTGGTACCTCAGGTTAAGGATAGTTTCAGGTTAAGAACAGACCTCTGGAATGAATTAAGTTCTTAACCAGAGGTACCACTGTATTGTGAGAAGCAGGAAATGGCTTTATATTTCACACCCGCTGTGCCGGTTCTTCGTTGTGTTGTGTGCGCTTGTAAAAATTGCCTCCCCGGGCACCGCTGGTAAATGATTATCATTTGTGCCTACAGCTAAGGCCAGTTGTGAGTGATTGATTGATTGACTGGCCTTCCCCATTTCCCCTTCTCTTGCTGCAGGAGGAATCTCACCAAGCTGTCCCTGATCTTTAGCCACATGTTGGCCGAACTGCAGGCTCTGTTCCCCGACGGGCAAGACCGCGGCAGCACCTACCAGCTCAGCAAGCCAGAGGCCCGGACCTTCTGGAGGGAGACGTGGGGATCAAGGTAGGACCCTCCCTGCGGGTCGCTCGGGCTTGGTACAACAGCACACCCAAACACCCTACTCTTTCTACTTCAACACACCAGTGCCAGATTTAAAAAGGTAAAGGGACCCCTGACCATTAGGTCCAGTCGTGGCCGACTCTGGGGTTGTGGTGCTCATCTCGCTTTACTGGCCGAGGGAGCCGTTGTACAGCTTCCGGGTCATGTGGCCAGCATGACTAAGCCGCTTCTGGCGAACCAGAGCAGCGCACGGAAACCCCGTTTGTCTTCCCGCCGGAGAGGTACCTATTTATCTACTTGTACTGGTGTGCTTTCAAACTGCTAGGTTGGCAGGAGCAGGGACGGGGCAACAGGCGCTCACCCCGTCGCGGAGATTTGAACCGCCAACCTTCTGATCGGCAAGTCCTAGGCTCTGTGGTTTAACCCACAGCGCCACCCGTATAAGCTAAACAAACTATAGCTTAGGGCCCCACAATCTTGGGGGGCCTCCAAAAAATTAAAGGGGGAAAAACCTGGATGTACCTTTCCAAAATATAAGACAAAAAAAACCCCCTACATACAGCAACATTTTTTGTGTTGTGTAGGCTCCTACGATGTAAGTCATAGGCCCCGCCTGCTAGCCTGATCCCTAAAATATCACTGGTTTGCTCATTTCTATATATAGGGTGCCTACATTCTGCTATTTATAATTAGTAGTAGTTTGCACCATATATTTACACCTATTAGTTTTTCATGTTATAGCAAGTTTCTGGAGACTAGATTGTAAGTCTTTGTAAACTGTGTTTCTAAAGGAACTTTTGTTATTGCCAAATGACAATGGGTTTACATTATTAAGTTTATTATGAATAAAAATCATTTCAAGTTAGAGCTTAATAATTATTTCACTATTAATAGACTTCTTCGTAATTGTATTTCACTATTAATATCCTGGGACGCGGGTGGCGCTGTGGTCTAAACCACAGAGCCTAGGGCTTGCCGATCAGAAGGTTGGCGGTTCGAATCCCTGTGATGGGGTGAGCTCCCATTTGAACATGGCTATCATATCACCCCTTAACCTCCTCTTCTCCAGGCTAAACATGCCCAGCTCCCTTAGCCGTTCCTCATAAGGCATCGTTTCCAGGCCTTTGACCATTTTGGTTGCCCTCCTCTGGACACGTTCCAGTTTGTCAGTGTCCTTCTTGAACTGTGGCGCCCAGAACTGGACACAGTACTCCAGGTGAGGTCTGACCAGAGCAGAATACAGTGGCACTATTACTTCCCTTGATCTAGATGCTATACTCCTATTGATGCAGCCCAGAATTGCATTGGCTTTTTTAGCTGCCGCGTCACACTGTTGGCTCATGTCAAGTTTGCTCGGTCCCTGCTCCTGCTGCCAACCTAGCAGTTCGAAAGCACCTCAAAGTGCAAGTAGATAAATAGGTACCACACTGGCGGGAAGGTAAACACCGTTTCCGTGCGCCGCTCTGGTTTCGCCACAAGCGGCTTAATCATGCTGGCCACATGACCCGGAAGCTGTACACCGGCTCCCTCAGCCAATAAAGTGAGATGAGCGCCGCAACCCCAGAGTCGTCCGTGACTGGACCTAATAGTCAGCGGTCCCTTTACCTTTACCTTTATATTGCAGAATATATCTGCAACAACCGAGCAGTATGGAGCAGTGCCGGATTTATGTATAGGCTAAGTAGGCTGAAGCCTAGGGCCTCTAAATCTAGGGGGCCTCCCCAGCCCACCCTCCTCACAGCGGACAGTCTCCCCTCTCCCACAATTGCAAACCCAAGACTTCATGCGAGGGCAGGGCAACTCAGGCCCAGCAACTATGAGACTTGGGGCCAGCCAATCGGTCCCAATTTGAAACTCAGGGGCCCAACTTGAATTTTTTTTGTTGGACCCTATGGGGCAGAATCTTAAAGATATAAATCCGTGTACTGGGTCATTTTCACAAGGTTGGCAAAGCCCCTCAGAAATCAGACCTGTTATTGAGTGCTTGTGCAAGTTTGTAAACAGATTTTGATGACGTTTTCTGATGTCCTTTAGAGGAGAAATTGTGAAATGCAGCATTTTAAATACCCATCACCATCCTTGGCGTCATTCAATTTTAAAGCACCGCGATGCCACTTTAAACAGTCATGGCTTCTCCCAAAGAATCTTGGGAGCTGTAGTTCCTTAAGGGCTCTGAGAGTTTTTAGCCCTTCTCAACCTGTGGGTCCCCAGATGTTGTTGGACTACAACTCCCATCATCCCTAGCTGGCAAGGCCAGAGCTCAGGGGTGATGGGAGCTGTAGTCCAACAACATCTGGGGACCCACAGGTTGAGAACCGCTGTTTTAGGAGAACCCCTGTTCCCCTCACAGACCTACAGTTCTCAGAGCTTCCTTGTGAGGAGGGATTGAATGCTAAACCACTCTGGGAATTGTAGCTCCCTCCACAGTCTGTGGCTCCCAGAATTCTTTGGGGGGAAGCCATGTCTATGAAAGTGGCTTCGTAGTGCTTTGAATGAATGCTGTTTCAATCATTCTCTTGCTACCCCCGGTTGCCCTCGTCTGGGCATGTTCCAATTGGCCAGTGTTATGTACTGAAGTTCTCACCCTGGGCCAGCAGGGGGATACTGTAGATAGTTATGCAAATAAGGGATCGAAAGTGACGTTCAGTGATTGGATAGTTTTAGAAAGTTGTTACAGTAACGTTGTACTGGAGCTCTATATAAGCCGGCTGACTGAACCCTTCAGTTCAGTTCTGTCCTGGCCTGTGAATAAACAAGAGTTGTTTGAAGAATCGCTGTGTTGTCTGATATGTTCACCCACAACTTAACAGCCAGTGACCCTCCTTACTCTGAATTTGGCCTCACCCTTCTGTTTCTCTGCAGGAGCCTCGTATCCTGGTCTGAATTTCGGGAAGGACTCGATCGGGTCCACCCTGTGGATCCCGGCCCAATGGCCTTAGCCCTGAGATCCACCATCGACCTCACCTGCAATGGGCACATCTCCGTATTCGAGTTTGACATTTTCACCCGCCTCTTTCAGGTACACCCGGGGAGTTGGTGGGACCTTGGAGTTGGTTTTAACCCTGAAAACGAAACGTCTTGCCCTCTTCACCTTCAAAAGGAGCAAAATCGGAATACTTGGGGAGGGAAAACAGAAAACTGTTTATTTTATATTTATTTACTGTTTTATCAAAATACAAAATCAAACGCAAAACGGAATCATCATTTTGCGAAATATAACATTTTATTAATTTTCCAAAATTAAAAACAATAAAAAAACCCAATAATAATATTCACAATTAACAATTTCAGCCATAAATCTTAATTGACTCACCTCCACTCCCCCTCCTGGTTCCATTATTTTACTCTTAGTCATGCACGTCCTTAAAATCTTATATTCTTAATAATCTAATTTTTAACCTTATTCATCTTACTACAAGTGACTTTTAAAAGTTCGACTAATGCAAAAACCTATACACAAAGCTCACAAGGTTATGCTTTAAACATTTCCCTTGTTTAAAAAGAAAGAAAGGAAAAAAACCAATGTCCTTTTGGGTTTCATGTTGTCTAATATGTCCTGCATAGTTCACTAGATTATTTTACCAATCTTCTTAATCTTCTTTGGCCGTGGCTTCTTCCTTCTATGGGCTGGTCTTGGCCTGGCGTACACTCTCAGGTGCAGGTCATTTTGCAAAATATCGAAGCAGGGACAAAGAATTGGGTGTGGAGGGTGTAGACAGCCAGCGGCGTAGCGTGGGTTGTCAGCACCCGGGGCAAGCCAAGTAATTTGCGCCCCCTAACCCCTAACCTGCCGCCGCTGCCAGCTTCTTCTTGCTGCTGCCTGGGCTGGGGTATTTACGGTAAGGTAGCCACGGCGGCGGCGGCGGGTCCGTGTCAGGTGATCTGAGGCGAGTTGCCGCTGGCGCTGCCCCCAAACGACGCCGCTTGCCCAGAGGAGGAGGAGGGCAGAGAGGCAAGGAAAATGCAACAAGGCCCAGGAGCTGCAGCAGCAGCGGCGGCGGGGGGCTGTGAGGAGGGGCTGCCCGGCGCGCCCTCCGCGGCCCTGATGCGCAGGGACCGTGGCGAGCGCTGAGAGCCGCTGCCTGCTGGACGCGCGCACAGCTCGTCGCTTCCGCGAGACATGGGGCTCTGCTACAGCCTGCGCCCGAGGCTCTTCAGTGACTCCGGAGGTGGCGAGTGCGCCCCCCCAGATGTTGCGCCCGGTGCGGCCGGCCCCCCCTGCACCCCCCACGCTACGCCACTGTAGACAGCAGTAATACATTCCAAGCTTTTGATATAATAGAAAGTCTATGAAATAAAAACAATCACTCTTAACATGGATATCTGTTCTCCCTCCCTGGGCAGGGGGGAGGAAGTTTAACGCTGAAAATGAAACATTTTGTTCTCCTTTGACTCCTCACATTCAAAATAAGCAACGTCTAAATACTTGGGCACTGAAATGTATTTGTTTTATTTTAAAGCATTCATAAACTGCATAGCATTTTAAAAAACAAAAACCTCCAAACGGAGTACAATAGTGAAGGGGAAAAAAATCTTTAAAAGAATAATAATAATAATAATTTTTATTTATACCCCGCCCTCCCCAGCCAAGGCCGGGCTCAGAGCGGCTTACAAGTAATAATAAAAACAAGTTGAATGATTACAACTTAAAAACAAAATTAAAATACAACATTAAAATATTGAAACATTAAAATATTAAAATGTAGCCTCATCGCAGGAGGAGGAGGAAAGGAAAAAAGAAAGAGAGGGAGGGAATCAAATTGGCTCCAAGCCAAAGGCCAGGCGGAACAACTCTGTCGTACAGGCCCTGCGGAAAGAAATCAGATCCTGCAGGGCCCTGGTCTCCTGAGACAGAGCGTTCCACCAGGCAGGGGCCAGTGTTGAAAAGGCCCTGGCTCTGGTTGAAGCCAATCTAACTTCCTTAGGGCTCGGGACCACTAGGATGTTGCTATTTATGGACCTTGAGGCTCTCCGTGGGGCATACCGGGAGAGGCGGTCCCGTAGGTACGAGGGTCCTAGGCCAAAAAATAATAATATAATGGTATATATATATATTAAAAACCCAGAATGGGAATTTAGGAGGTGCAAACATGGAAAATGGGGGCAGATGATATGAATCAGAGGAACGCCAGAGCTAATTTTAGGAAAACTGCTCTTGGTGGTCCTATTTTATCTCCATTTCCAGTTGTCATGCAACACTCCCCGAATTTGCTATTAGAGGGAACATGGCACACACATTCTGTTGTGTTGCCTGTGGCCTTTATATTTTCAGTGAGGGGAGGTGTTTTTGCTTAAAAAAAAACCTGAACGCACTTCCTCCCTGCACCTTTGCGAAATTAAACCGAGCCAAGAGATGGAAACTTTGGCTCCTCGCCCACCTCTGCTGACCCCCCTCTGCTATCACCACCCACGCATGGCAGCCTTGAGCGAGCGATGGACGCACACCAGCCACATCCTGCCCTGTGGTCAGCAGCTCTCCTTGCAAGAGGCGCGAAAAACGCAAACGGTGCACACAAGACAAAGATCTTCCATGGAGGGGTGTGGAGGAAGGGGGGGGGGACGGATGTCGTGAAGGAGGCAGCCGGTTGTTTGTCAGGTGGAGCCGGCAGCCCTCTGACCCATTTGCAAAGCTCTCGCCGAAAGCTTCCTGCAAGTCAGTTTGCCCTGCCTCCCAAATACTGTGTCCTACATTCTGAGATGGCAAGAAAAAAATACTCAAGAACTCAGGCCAATATAAGTTACAATAGTGGGACTGGTCCCTACTCACAGATCAATAGTCAACAGTAACAAAAACTAATCCATTCAAATTATATAGGGGGGGAAACCAATTTAAAATACAGGTTAAAATGCAATTTTAAATGCAGCCTCATTTTAAAAGTAGCCCATAGATCAAAACCATAAGGGGAGGGAAGGCATAAGGGTCAGACTGAGTCCAAGCGAAAGGCCAGGCGGAACAGCTCTGTCCTGCAGGCCCTGCGGGAAGATGTCAAGTCCCGCAGGGCCCTAGTCTCTTGTGACAGAGCATTCCACCACGTCGGGGCCAGTGCTGAAAAGGCCCTGGCCCTAGTTGAGACCAATTTAACCACCTTGCGACTTGGGACCTCCAAAATGTAGTCATTTGTGGACCTTAAGGTCCTCCACGGGGCACACCAGTAGAGGCGGTCCCGTATGATGCGAGTTGTAGTCCAAAAACAGCTGGAGAAACCCTGGACTAGATAGACCTTTGGTCTGATATAGGAGGACTTTTCTTATAGGTAGGGAATGTGGCCCTCCGGACCTCTTTATCTGGCCCCCAGGGCTCTTTCAGGGCTGCTCCTCCTCCCTAGTCACACTCCCTGCTTTGCATCCTCTGTGAGTGCTTTTGCCTGTGTTATGTACTGAGTTGAATAGGATCCAAAATGCAGCAGTCTGATTGGTCCTAGAACAATAGGATTCAGAATGCAGCAGTCTGATTGGTCCACTGGAGCCACCCAATCCAGCTCTGGGTGGCAGTGAATCCACGACCTGATTGGCCTACAGGAGAATCCCGGAATTAGCCAATCACGTGGGGCCCATTGTGTAAATAATGTATGTAAAGCAGACATTATGGGGAAACTTTCATTCCTCCTCACACTATGAGCTGAATAAAAAACATGAAATCCACTCTCGACTCCGAGTATATTTCAGCCTGGAAATGCCCCCTTAATAATACCCGGATGGAGGACTATATGTGTGTAGATATAAGCCTACTCCAGAAGGGGAAATTTGCATCTGTTGCTCTGCCCACTTTGCCCATGGCCCCACCCACCACCGGCATACGGCCCCTGGAAGCTTTATCCAGAAGTGGGTGTGGCCCTCAGCCTGAAACAGGTCCTCCACCCACCTCTCTTAGATTTATAATGGCTCCCGGCCGCTTGCTGATGCCTCTCTCTGCTCCCTTCCCTGCAGCCTTGGCCGACATTGCTCAAGAACTGGACGTACCTCGCGGTCACGCACCCGGGGTACATGGCTTTCCTCACCTACGACGAAGTGAAGGCACGCCTACAGGCTTACACCAACAAGCCCGGCAGGTAAGATGGCACCCCCGAGTGGTTCTACCCGAGCAGGCCTCCTTGCCTCACTTAAGAACTGGTTTTCTCAAGGACCCTCCAGTTTTTATTCCGGTTCGCTTGCACAAAGTGTACGCGGCAGTTAGACCAGCTCCGTTCTTTCTCAAGCCTTTGTTTATGGGGCAGTTATACAATAAGGAGTGTCTTTCCCGCATTCATTCCTTTTATATATATATATATATAATTTTTTATTAGTTTTTTTAACATATCATTTTCAACAGTAATTAAACATACTTTTACATATTTTTCAAATTCTTGACTTCCATCAATCCTGTCTGAATATTTTCCAATCTAACCTCTCAGTGTGCATTTCTAATCTTCCCTATTACGTTTCAAACTCATAACCAATATCTCTCTCTTTTTCTACTTTGTAACGCTTCGTATATTTCTCCTTACAAAACTTCTTGTAGTCCTACTAGCGTAATTTGTTGATTACAGTTGCTCTTCAAACAATTCATATACTTCTTCCAATCTTCTGTAAATCTCTGGTCCCGCAGGTTTCGAATCCTTCCTGTCATTTTGTCCAATTCTGCACAGTCCATTAATTTCGTCTGCCATTCTTCTTTCGTCGGAATTTCTTCTTGTTTCCATTTCTGGGCTAACAATACTCTTGCCGCAGTTGTCTCATATAAAAACAATTTAACATCTTGCCTATTAATGTCCTGACCTATAATACCAAGTAAAAATGCTTCTGGTTTTTTTAAAAAATGCATATTTCAACACATTCAGCATTCATTCCTGATACGCTGGTGGGCTGAGGTGTAGTGGTCTGGGGTCACGGGAGGTCCCAAAGTCCCCTTTCTATTTCTGCAGTGGGGTCCCTGCCTCTAGCTTCCTGGAGGCGCCCAGCCAGAATGAATGGGGAGATTTCCAGCCAATAAGAAGTCTTCTCATCCTTTGTGCTCATTGGAATCAATCTGAGTGAAAGGAGATGAGTCCATAGCTGTCAACCGTCCCTTATTTGGCGGGAAAGTCCCTTATCCCAGTGCTGTGTCCCGCTGCTGTCCCTTATTGATGATGTCCCTTAAATTTCCCGGGTTTCAAAGGAAGCAGCTCCTCTCCCTCCCTCCCTGCCGGCCAGGGAGGAGGGAGGCTCCAACTGTGTTGCTTGGCTGCGTTGCTCACCCAATAAGGAGTTTAAGAACGACTGGGGGGTGGAGCTTGCATGCCTTTGCCGATCAAATCAGCCGCGTTGCCTGGGGACTCGCCTTTGCTCAGTGCTTCCCAGAGGAGAGGCAACGGTGGTTTTCCTTGCTCCATCCCCTTTGCCGGGTTGCTGCGCTGTGGGAACCACCGCTTGAGGCTTTGTTTGGCTGCTGGCTGGGCTTTCTGCCTTTGGCTCGGAGGGGCTCAGAAGTTGAACATACCTGTGCTCTAAAAATCCCTTATTTTGGCTGCTGATCCCTTATTTCCGAGGCTGCTGGTCCCTTATTTTCAACTCTGTAAGTTGACAGCTATGGACGAGTCGGCCATTGAGGACGGGCTTCTAGGGTCACCCTGGAGAGGAGATGCAGGAGCAACACTGAGGAGATGTGGTTCTGTATGCTCCCAAGCTAACCATTTAGGAACGCTGGAAAACACAAGAGGTTTGGGGTTCGAGATAATCCTGAGTTCTGTCACATACAATGGAACTTCAAGGAAAACGCAACTTAAGGTTTGAAGAACTCCACATTGTGTGCATTCCTGGGCTCCTTGTGGGATATTTACACCATTTGTGAGATATTTACACCATTTCCTGCTGATCGTTCATTCATCCTGCATTTTTCTCGTTGCTTTCCTAACCTCAAAAGTCCAGTGTTGTTTTGGGGTTTTGGGGACTGGTGGTGGTGGGTTAATTGCATTGGGGCGACAAATTGCCCTAAATGTGCTCTAATTGCCCAAATCTAAAATCCTGCCTCGCTGTGGAATCCCTTGAGAGCCGAGGCACCTTCAGCGAGCAAAGGGAGGAGGAGGAGGTGTGGATGTCCAACCCTAAGCAAGGACATTACTGCTCAATGGTTAGAGCACCTTTTTTGCATGTCAAAAGTCCTGGGTTCAATTCGTGGCAACTCCAGGTAGACTACTACTTGGAACACAGGAAAATTTCCTTAAATCAGATTGGAACATTGGTCCATCTAGCATTGTCTACACAGACTGGCAGCGGCTGTTTTGCATTTCATCCAGGGGCATATTATTATTATTATTATTATTATTATTATTATTATTATTATTATTATTATTCCCTATACCCCGAGGTCCTCAGGGCAATTGAAAGAACAAAATCAAAATATAAAACCACAAAATATATAATCAAAATAAAAACAACCCCCCCCAAAAAACCCCACATTTTAAAAGGGCATAGGATGTCAATCAGATCAGCCCAAAGCCTGGTTAAAAAGGAACTTTTTGCCTGGCACCTAAAGGTATAAAATGAAGGCGCCAGGTGAACTTCCCTGGGGAGAGCATTCCACAGACGGGGAGCCACTGCAGAGACGGCCCCGTTCTCGTGTTGCCACCCTCTGGACCACTAGAGGAGGTGGCACATGAAGAAGGGCCTTGGAAGGGTTCCAGGGTCCGGGCAGGTTCACATGGGAGGAGGCGGTCCTTGAAATATTGCAGTCCTGAGCCGTTTAAGGCTTTATAGGTCAAAACCAGCACTTGGAATTGGGCCCGGAAACTAATTGGCAGCCAGTGCAGTTGGACCAGGATTGGTGTCATAGGCTGAAACCATCTTGTTCCAGTGAGCAACCTGGACGCTGAATTCTGCGCTAGCTGAAGTTTCCAAACCATCTTCAGAGGCAGCCCTACGTATAGCGCATTGCAGCAATCTAACCTTGAGGTTACCGAGGTTACCAGCTACCTGGAGAAGCTGCCAAGGATTGAACTCGGGGGCCCTCTGCCTGCAAAGCAGCTGCCCTAACCACTGAGCCATGCTCCTTTCCCCCCAGAGAAGTCCTACAGAGCTTCTGCTGCACAGTTTGGGCAGCACTGAGCTAGGTGGGCAAAGGCTCTGACTTGGTATCAGGGAGTTTTCTGAGGACCCCTAGCAGATGCCAGCCAACCCCCCCCACCCCCCCGCCAGCTTCCGCTTAAATGCCCCCAGCTAAAAATGCTTCTGTATCACCTCCCTCTGTGAAACTCCCCAACCCCCCCTCCAGGTCTCTTCCACTCCAGTTTGAGAACCACCATTCAGTTTGTGCCGCCAGTTCTTAACTGCTGTATTGCCACGCTATTGACCTCTCGCTGGATCTCTCTCCATCTCAGCTATATTTTCCGCCTGAGCTGCACCCGGCTGGGCCAGTGGGCCATCGGCTACGTGACGGAAGACGGGAGCATCTTGCAAACCATCCCACAGAACAAGCCCCTCTTCCAGGCGCTGATTGACGGACGCAAGGAGGGCTTGTAGGTGATGGGGATTGGCGGTGGGGATGTGGTGGGGCCGGAGTTGCGGGTGTTCTATTATTGTTAATAATAATAATAATAATAATAATAATAATAATAATAATAATAATAATAATAATTTATTTATACCCCGCCCATCTGGCTGGGTTTCCCCAGCCACTCTGGGCGGCTTTCAACAGAATATTAAAATACAATAATCTATTAAACATTAAAAGCTTCCCTGAACAGGGCTGCCTTCGGATGTCTTCTAAAACTCTGGTAGTTGTTTTTCTCTTTGACATCTGGTGGGAGGGTGTTACACAGGGCGGGTGCCACTACCGAGAAGGCCCTCTGCCTGGTTCCCTGTAACTTGGCTTCTCGCGGTGAGGGAACCTCCAGAAGGCCTTCAGTGCTGGACTTCAGTGTCCGGGCAGAACGATGGGGGTGGAGACGCTCCTTCAGGTATACAGGACCGAGGCCGTTTAGGGCTTTAAAGGTCAGCACCAACACTTTGAATTGTGCTCAGAAACGTACTGGGAGCCAATGTAGGTCTTTCAAGTCCAGTGTTATGTGGTCTCAGCGGCCACTCCCAGTCACCAGTCTAGCTGCCGCATTCTGGATTAGTTGTGGTTTCCGGGTCACCTTCAGAGGTAGCCCCACGTAGAGCGCATTGCACTAGTCCAACATATATTATTTCTTTATATTTATATACCACCTTTCGTCCAAGAAGCTCAAAGTGTATTCATTTTTATGCAAACTCCCCCCCCCCCCATATATGCAAATTTGCAAACATGGTTCGGTGAGTGAGCTGCAGAGCAAAATTCAGATAACTGCACACATTTTTGTATTTCGGTTCGCATGGTGTGTGTTTTTTTTGGGAAGGGGCGGATTTGTAAGTTTCGGCTTCAGGCGAGACCTGGATTGAATTTCTATCCCATCCCCCTTCTGCAGCTATCTGTATGCTGATGGGAAGAATGCAAATCCGGATCTGGCCGAGTTGACAGAGGTGTCATCCCAAAACCGAATCCAGGTCTCACAAGTAAGTCTCCTTGTGCTCTTTCCCCAACCTGAGCAGGTCGCTAAGTCTTTAAAATTAAGTGCTCCGAGTATAGGGACAACAGGATAAAAAACTCATGCACGCCCACCTTCATCAAATGCCTGGTTTCCTGCACCCATATCTGCAGCTTCTAGGTGGGTGCCACCTGGGGACTCAGCTACATTAGTAAAGAAATAGCCATTTGAATGTGCTATAAACATGCAACACCAGATGGCGCCAGAGAGCAGGAAAAAATTTTAAATGTGATTTTCCATAGAGTTTTTTTAAATCTTTTGTTAAAATGATCTAATTTCTGACATTTATAGCAGGGGGGGGGTTTCCTGTGTTTAGATCCACCCAGGATAGGGGGACTTTTGGGTATTGACACCTTGTTTGTGGCCTACCACTCCCTGGAGAAATCCGCCTGGCACCACTTTATACCTCTTTGTTTTTGCCATTTAAAATGGCAGGTTAAGACCGTTGCGTTTCGCCAGTCCTTTGGTGAAAAACAGAGCTTTCCCCTCTCCCAAATGTATCCTCCGAACAACCCTGTGAGGTAGGTTAGGCTGAGAGGCAGCAACCTCAGCTTAAGGGTTCAGTAAGGATTGGAACATGGGTCTCCGAGTGCAGCGCTCCAACCATTAGGCCACGCTGCCTCTCGTTCTCTCAAGCCGCCATCCCATGCCCCTTTCTCCGCTTTTCCCATAGGAGCAGTTCGAACTCTACTGCCAGGTGGGCTCCACCTTCCAGCTCTGCAAGATCTGCGCTGAGAACGACAAGGATGTCCGCATCCAGCCTTGTGGGCATCTCCTCTGCCGGGGCTGCCTCAACACATGGCAGGTGAGGGCCCGATCCCTGACTTTTCCCAGGCCCCTGCCCCTTCGCCCTGCCTGGCTGGGCCTCGCTGCCTTATGCAAGCAGCTGCCTCTCTCATGAACTAATACCTTACTGTCTCCTCCCCATTTCCTTGACCCTCAGCCACTCTTGATGCCATTCCACGTTAAGCATTATGCCACTTTTAAGAGTCGTGGCTTCCCTCCGAAGAATCTTGGAAGCTATAGTTTGTAAAAGGTGTGGAGACCCTTTGGAGACCCTTATTCCCCTTCCTGAAACTACAGTTCCTCAGAGTGGGTTAACAGTCAGTCCCTCTCCCCAGGGGACTTTTAGTTCTGTAGGCAAATATGACAGTGTTCTCGAAGCTACGAACATGAGTTTGCCCAAACTGTGGGAGGCAGTGGAAGACAGGAGTGCCTGGCATGCTCTGGTCCATGGGGTCACAGAGAGTCGGACACAACTAAATGACTAAAAAACAACAGCAACAGGCGAATAGGGGCCTCCTCATCACCCTTAAGGTAAAGGGACCCCTGACCATTAGGTCCAGTCGGGGCCGACTCTGGGGTTTGGCGCGCTCATCTCGCTTTATTGGCCGAGGGAGCCGGCGTGCAGGTCATGTGGCCAGCATGACTAAGCCGCTTCTGGTGAACCAGAGCAGCGCACGGAAACGCCATTTACCTTCCCGCCAGAGCGGTAACTATTTATCTACTTGCACTTTGACGTGCTTTCGAACTGCTAGGTGGGCAGGAGCAGGGACCGAGCAACGGGAGCTCACCCCGTTGCAGGGATTTGAACCGCCAACCTTCTGATTGACAAGCCCTAGGCTCTGTGGTTTAACCCACAGTGCCACCCACGTCCCTTCTCAGCACCCTTAACAAACCTTTAAAAAATATCACTATGAGAATTGTGCTGAGAGTTGTTAGGAGGCCTCCATTCCCCTCCCAGAACTACAGTTCCCAGAGTTCCCTGGGAGGAGGGACCAGCTGTTAAACCGGTCAGAGGGCAAGGTCATTCTGTGACAAGCAAACTACAGTTCCCAGGATTCTTTGGAGGAAGCCATGACTGTTGAAGTGGCATAAGACTGGACAGTGTGGCTGAGCCCCTTGTTGTTGTTTTCCTTGATGTGCTCCACAAGATGAACTGTCACATCCCCAGCTGGTTCCTCCTCCCCCAGCCCATAATACTGCTTCCATCTTGCTTAAGTGTTCATCCAGTCAGTACAGTGGTACCTTGGTTCTCAAACTTCATCCAATCCGGAAGTCCGTTCCAAAACCAAAGCGTTCCAACACCAAGGTGCACTTTCCCATAGAAAGTAATGCAAAATGGATTAATCCGTTCCAGACTTTTAAAAACGACCCCTAAAACAGCAATTTAACATGTATTTTGCTCTCTAATGAGACCATTGAAATGAAAGCAATAAACGATGTACTGTCGTCACACAATCCGTCAATCAGTACCTGAACTGGGTTCCACACAGTCACAAAAAAGAGCCGCAAAAACAAAATTACAAAATAAATAGCAGAAACACACAGACCTCAGTGTAACACTCAAATCGGAGCATGTTTGGCTTCTGAAAAAAGTTCACAAACTGGAACACTTACTTCTGGGTTTGCAGTGTTTGGGTTCCAAGTTGAGTACCAAGGCATTTGAGAACCAAGGTACCACTGTACAAGGATGGGGAACTTGCTGAACTCCAGTCGTGGCCAAACTCTGACTCCCATCAGCCCCAGCCAGCATGGTCACTGCTCAAGGATGATGGGATCTGTAGTCCACCATCGTCTGCAGAGCTGTAGGTTCTCTATCCTTGGTTTGCTATTTCTAAATGCATCTTCTTCGTTTTATACAGTGGTACCTCGGGTTACATACGCTTCAGGCTACATACGCTTCAGGTTACAGACTCCACTAACCCAGAAATAGTAACTTGGGTTAAGAACTTTACTTCAGGATGGGAACAGAAATTGTGCTCCAGCGGCGCAGTGGCAGCGGGAGGCCCCATTAGCTAAAGTGGTGCTTCAGGTTAAGAACAGTTTCAGTTTAAGAACGGACCTCCAGAATGAATTAAGTACTTAACCCGAGGTACCACTGTATCTCTATGTACGTATCTCCATTTTGAAATACGGCCCTGAAATTGTAATCTAACCCCCGGACCGCTCGTCAAGCTTCCATAAATCATTAAGAAAATCGTTTGAGACTGGAGACGGCAGTACAGGGAGTTGACAAGTTCATCCGCCACGCATCTGGATTTATCAGTTCCATCAGGCTTAATGGCCCATTTGCATGAGCCAGTTCATTAGGATCCCTCTCGCTCTCTTAATTCTCCCCAGCACATTTCGGAGATAAGCTGCTCCTTATCGTTCGGCAGCATAAACCAATTCTCCAGCCCATCGTATTTTAACCAACTCGGAGACCGTGTGTCTCTCTCTTACAGTCAGGGAGTCAGATTTAAACGAGCGACGGCGTAGTTCAAATTCCCACACAGCCACAAACCTTAGCTGCATGATTTGGGCATGTCGCTGCCTCCTAGCCTCACAAGGGGTGATAAAAGAGAGCGCAAACCACAAACACCATAAAGGAGAGAACACACTCAAAAAAATCTCAACCCAGTGAAGACTGAGCGTGCTCAATATTTTGTTGTTGTTTAGTCGTTTAGTCGTGTCCGACTCTTTGTGACCCCATGGACCAGAGCACGCCAGGCACTCCTGTCTTCCACTGCCTCCCGCAGTTTGGTCAAACTCATGCTGGGAGCTTCGAGAACACTGTCCAACCATCTCATCCTCTGTCGTCCCCTTCTCCTTCTGCCCTCCATCTTTCCCAACATCAGGGTCTTTTCCAGGGAGTCTTCTCTTCTCATGAGGTGGCCAAAGTATTGGAGCCTCAGCTTCAGGATCTGTCCTTCCAGTGAACACTCAGGGCTGATTTCCTTCAGAATGGATAGGTTTGATCTTCTTGCAGTCCATGGGACTCTCAAGAGTCTCCTCCAGCACCATAATTCAAAAGCATCAATTCTTTGGCGATCAGCCTTCTTTATGGTCCAGCTCTCACTTCCATACATCACTACTGGGAAAACCAGTAACTTTAACTATACGGGTCTTTGTTGGCAAGGTATTTACTCAGTATTTACTGTTTATTTATTGCATATATTTCCCCACCTCTTTCTCCAAGGAGCTCAAGGGGAACCCAGCCGGATGGGCGGGGTATAAATAATAAAATTATTATTATTGAGGCCCCTTCCTCATTTGATCCCCACAACACCCTTGCAAGGTAGGTTGGGCTGAGATAGGCAGTGGTCACCCAGTGAGCTTCATGCCCAAGTGGGGATTTGAACCCTGGTCCCTCCCAGGTTCCTAGTCCGAAACTCTAACCACTACACTATGCTGCCTCTCTGTAGCCTCAGCAGCCAGGAAATGCTGACTTGACAGTGGGGGAATTACAACCCAAGGGAATGGAATGGAGACATTAGAATCTGGGACAGCAGGACTCCATGCAGCAGCACTTTGTTGAAGTTCCCAGTTCTTAACGCTGTTCACATGTGTTGCAAAAGCACATCAGCTGCTGCGCTCTCTCCTGCCACTGTTACTACCCCCCTCCTTGGGCAAATGTGGCTGAATTGGTTTCTCTCTGTTTCTCAGTTTTACAGCCTTAAATCCTGTTCCCCACATTTCCATACCAATTCACGACTTTATTTAAAACAAAGTGAAAATTCACCAGTGTTTTATGTGAAGTTTTCCAAATTTGCTTGTATGCAATTCTACGTAATATGCACATTTTCACAATGCAGCTTTCCTTAATATGATGTGGATTTTGGGGGACATTAGCTGTGAATCTTGCTAGATGGCCCAGTATGTTTCCGAACACAATTCAAAGTGTTGGTGCTGACCTTTAAAGCCCTAAACGGCCTCGGTCCTGTATACCTGAAGGAGCGTCTCCACCCTCATCGTTCATCCTGGACACTGAGGTCCAGCTCCGAGGGCCTTCTGGCAGTTCCCTCACTGCAAGAAGCGAGGTTGCAGGAAACCAGGCAGAGGGCCTTCTTAGTGGTGGCGCCTGCCCTGTGGGAATACCCTCCCATCAGTTGTCAAGGAAATAAACAACTACCTGACTTTTAGAAGACATCTGAAGGCAGGCCTGTTTAAGGAAGTTTTAATGTCTGAAGTTTTATTGCCTTTTTATTATTATTATTATCATTATTTCTGTTGGGAGCCGCCCAGAGTGGCTGGGGAAACCCAGCCAGATGGGCAGGCTATAAATAATAATAAATTATTATTATTATTATTATTATTATTATTATTATTATTGAGCTCCCTTCCAACTCCACAACCCTATAATTGCATCATTATTTTCACTAATATGTGCAATTTAAAAAATGCACATTATCCCAGCATTTTTGGTACATGTTAGTTAGCTGCAAAATTCAGAAAAGGGCCTGTTTCATGGGAGGTCTGTGTGCGAATTATGTAGATTCGCCTTTAACAGCGACCTGGACAGGATTCCGCCTCCCAACTCCCCTTTTGGGAACACAGCCGCCCTTGACACCAGCCTGGCAAATTCTAACGCAACCTTCTCTGCCCCCTAGCTCTCCGAAGCTCATACCTGCCCCTTCTGTCGCCGGGAGATCTGGGGCCATGAAGACATCCTCATTGATGGCTTCAGCTACAAAGAAGACAGTGCTAGCCTGGAGGACGAGGGGGACGAGGGGGATTTGGAAGATGTGGAGGTGGTGCTTCAGGAACTGGCCATGATGCGCCAGGAGAAAGAGGTGGGTAGAACAAGGTGCAAAACTGGGCGGGGTGGGGAGTGCAGCTTATGGGGCAAGATCTGGATTAATTCTGCCCTTCCCCTTCTGCACCAACCCTCAGCTCCAGGCAGCAAATGCTGCCCCATCTCTGTGCGCCACCCCCGAGTTGCAAACCTCGGCTAAACCACCAGTGCCACCTCGGCTAAACATGCAGAGGCAGAAGAAGACCCCCCTACCCAGTCCCGACTACCAGGTGAGTGGTACCCAGTTCTTAAGTTTTGCTCTTTCTTTCTCTCTCTCTCAACACCAGAACTCAGAGGCATCTAGTGAAGCTGAATGCTGGAACAGTCAGGATAGGCGAAAGAGCATTTTCCTTTGCGCAGTGCATTGTTAAACTGCAGAACTCCAACTTGGATGGTTTGAAAAGACGATTGGGGCACATTCATGGAGGAGAGAGGGCTATTGTTGGCTGGGTGGCGCTGTAGGTTAAGAGCCTAGGGCTTGCCGATCAGAAGGTTGGCGGTTCGAATCCCCACAATGGGGTGAGCTCCCGTTGCTCGGTCCCTGCTCCTGCCAACCTAGCAGTTCGAAAGCACGTCAAAGTGCAAGTAGATAAATAGGTACCGCTGTGGTGGGAAGTTAAACAGCGTTTCCGTGCGCTGCTCTGGTTTGCCAGAAGCGGCTTAGTCATGCTGGCCACATGACCCGAAAGCTGTACACTGGCTCCCTCGGCCAATAAAGCGAGATGAGCGCCGCAACCCCAGATTCAGCCACGACTGGACCTAGTGGTCAGGGGTCCCTTTACCTTTAACTATGAGGTCTATACACTTACCTCCATCGCCAGAGGCAAGCCGAAGGAGGAAACAAACCCCACGTTTTCTGGCCTTAAGCTTTTCCGTAAATTCTTCTGAATACTGGAAACCACAGGAGAGGGCTCTGGTGCTTGGATTCTGCTAGCTCAGTGTTTCCCAATCTCGGGTCTCCAGCCGTTTTTTGGACTACAATTCCCATCATCCCTGACAACTGGTCTCGCTAGCTTGGGATGATGGGAGTTGTAGTCCGAAAACAGCCGGCGACCCAAGTCTGGGAAACACTGAACTAGAGGGTTCCCCGAAGCTTATCTGGTTGGCCACTGTGAGAACGGGATGCTGGACTGGATGGGCCAATTGGCCTCATCCGGCAGGCTATTCTTGCATTTTGTGTGGAGTGGGAGGTGCAGAGGATGTCCTGGACCAGGGGTCCGCAAACTAAGTTCCGCGGGCTGGATAAGGCCCAAGGGACTCATTTATCTGGCCCGCGGCAACCCCTGCCGCCCGCTGCCGCCACCCGCTCTTACCGGCGCTGTGCTGTGCAGCTGCCCACTTCCGGGTCGGAGGAGCACCGGAAATAGTCTGTGCGCAAGCGTTATTTGCACATGCGCAAGCGTTATTTGCGGTGCACATCTGGGTCAGAGGAAGCCCGTGTACATGCACACAAGCTATTTCCGGTGCTCCTCCAACCCGTAAGTGCGCCGGAAATAGCGTGCGCGCACGTGTATGGGCACACGCTCCCCCGCCCTCCGGCCCGCTGTGTGATGGGCACTGGAGACACCGGCCCGAGGCCTGAGTTTGCTGACCCCTGTCCTGGACAGTCTGCAGAGGTTTGCTTGAATGACTTTGGTGGGCTCCATCTAACCCGAGAGCCTGTCAAATGGCAGAGAGGACTCCAGTTGCTGCTTCCCTTCTGTGAGGCAGAGAGGAACAATTTACAGTGAAAAAGCACCAGGCAGGTGAGAGTTTACCCTTTCCCCACCCGCCATTCCCCCCCCCCCAAATGTGCTTTCCCTCCAACAGGAGCTCCCAGAAGCAATAATCATTCTGTGGATATGATGGAAGAGGCCAGGAAACTGCAGGGGCAAAACAGCAGGGAGAGGCGGGTTAAGCACACCCTCCCCCTTGCTGCTTCTCCCCTGCAGATTGCACATTTATGGCAACCGGCATTTGCTGCAGCCCAGAGTGGGTGCTTCCCCAGCACTCTCTTGAAATTCCAGTACATGGGATCGTAGAATTGTAGAGTTGCAAGGGACCCCAAGGGTCATCGTGTCAATGCAAGGATAAATGTGCCCACAAGCCGTGCCGGATTTACGTATAAGCTAAACACGCTATAGCTTAGGGCCCCAATCTCTTGGGGCCCCCCAAAAAAAATTAAAAGGAAAAAAAAATTCTGCTGTCAATCCTACTTTCTCTGCCAATTTAGAGAGCTTATCTTCTACTACTTTCGTGATATCCTTTGTAATGCTGTTCTTTGCACCTTCTACGGCTTTTAAAATTTCTTTTTGAAAAGCTTTAGGCTAAATTACCTCAGTTTCGGTCTCCACCTCCGAATCCGAAGCCGCCATTCCTTTCACTCCCATGCACTGCACTTGAGAATAAATCTTTCTCGCACTCCCACTCTATCCACCTTCAAGGCGTTTCCTTCAACAAATAAGCAGACTAGGTCATAAACTTTCTCGGGCTTGTTATTTTCCAGCTTTTTCATCAGAAGGAAGGCTATTTTTAAAATAATTTTCTCCACATTTCACCGGGCGCTCAGCCGAGATGCCTCTTCCCCCTCAGCTGAGCATGGCATGCCCCCATAGGCTCCTATGATGTAAGCAATAGGCCCCGCCTGCTAGCCTGCTCCCTAAAATATCACTGGTTTGTTCATCTCTATATATAGGGTGCCTGCATTCTGCATGGACTGGTTGCATGGCAACATAATAATAATAATAATAATAATAATAATAATAATAATAATAATAATAATATATTTATACCCCGCCCATCTGGCTGGGCTTCCCCAGCCACTCTGGTCGGCTTCCAAAAAAATATTAAAATACTGTAATACATCAAGCATTAAAAGCTTCCCTAAACAGGGCTGCCTTCAGATGTCTTCTAAAAGTCTGGTAGTTGTTCTTCTCTTTGACATCTGGTGGGAGGGCATTCCACAGGGAGGGCGCCACTACCAAGAAGGCCCTCGGTAGTGGCTTGAGATACCTATTAGGTCCATAAATTACCATATAGCATATATTCAACACAAAAAACTGCAACAATTTGTTGTTGACAAAGGACAGCTGGACATATAAAGGGCCCCATTACCTTCAGTAGCTCAGGGCCTCATCAAACCTAAATCCAGCCCTGCCCATGAGTTCCAAACATCATTGGCGGCCAACTGATGCCAACTCTTTGACTCTCTGCCCAGGCCTCCTCCTCTGGCCACTGGATGCTTCATCGCCCCTTGCCAAGTCTCCCCCAGGGCAGCCCCCCTTCAGCCGCGCCCTGGGACACCCTGGCAACTTCTCCGTTTCCTGGGGAGCAGCAGCTGAGCTGATTGTGGCTGAGACGGCAGCGGAGATGGGTAAGAGATATCGCCAGCAGATTAATCAACCAGAGACTGGAGTTGATTGACTGAGGAGGGAAGGTTAGGCCAATGGCATATGAATATCACAGGAGAATATGAGACCCGTGTGCTGAATCAAAGCTCCACCTAGTGAAGAGCAGAATGAAAAAGGACAGTGAGAGGAGAAAGGGGGGAAGAGGGGAGAAATCTGAAAGGCAGAACCTGTTCCAACCATCTATGGGTGGCCTTGGGTAAGCACCCATCTTCTGGCTTCAGCTACCTCGCAGGATCGTTGTGCAGCAGCTGAAATGCACCCCCGAGCTGCTTGGAGGAGGGGGTGGGAGAGCTCCACTGCAGTTTTTCAGTATATATATATATTTAAAATGCTTCCTTCGTTTGCCCCTCATCAACAACCCAGTAAGCTTGGTCAGGCTGAAAGAGAGTGACTTTGAGCTGCCGTAGCCAGGCAGGGTGCAGCAAGGATCTCTGCAGGGTGTGCCTGGTGCCCCCCCCCCAAGATTCTGTGCCCAGGACCACGGGGCCCCCTCCAGCCCCTTCATGCTACACCACTGAGATAGGGTATGTGGGTTTTATCCTCTCAACAACCCTGTGAGGTAGGTTGGGCTAAGAGATAGCCATTGGGCCGAGGTCACCAACTGAGCTTCATGACTGAGACCCCCCGGGTAAAGGGCGGTATATTATTATTATTATTAATAATAATAATAATAATAATAAATAATGGCTGCGTGGGGATTTGAACCCTGTTCTCCCAGGTCCTAGTCCAACACTCTAACCACTAAGCCACGCTGGCTCTCTAGGGTGCTCCTGGCCAGGCAGCGCCTCCTTTACCCGACTCGAAAGCTTCCGCCTTCTCCAGAGCCAACAGAAGCAGCCAGAAGGCTAGATGTCACCTAACCCCTTTTTGTGTTTGCACAGCTGATGCCATCTACAACGTACAATCTGCTCTGCTGGAAGGTACCCCTGTCCCTCCGCCTCCGGCATCCCATCACCAGCCTGGATTGCGTCCGTTGGGGGCAGCAGCCACACAAGACTGAACTTTCTATTGCACTGGTTGTCACCCACTCTGCTGCTCCCTGTTTTTCCCAGGGGGAAAGACGGGTTTGCTCCTCTGCAACTCTTTGCCTCGCAACCTTGAACCTCAAGGACTTCCCCCACTAAGAACAAAGGACAGAGCCAAGTGGGTCCTCTGTATTTTTCAGCGACTCCTGGGTGCCTTTTCAGACGGTTACCGGTTTTCCCAGAAGAATGGCACAACCTGCGCAAACCACATCACACAGACAGCCACTCCTGCCAGCAGAAATTCGCTCAGCACTCAAAGCATCATTGCTGGGAAACAGCGGTTTCTCACTCCTGCTGATGCATCGCAAGCACTTCCTCCTTTCCTTGTGAGAATGGCAGTGGTGCTCATGCCGTGGGCTCTGACTGAACAGTGTCCATGCCGTCATCGCCATTTCTCATTCCTTGCCTAGCTGCGTCATTGTTTGGCAGGCTGCTGGTTTTTGTAAATTGCTCTGATGCCCTTTTTTCCCTTTTGGGAGCAAACTCAGAAGAAGGGTCCAATATTTTTCCCCCAGACCTTCTGAGGCCAGGGTTGAATCTGGCCTGTGTTACGAGTGGTAAAGAGTTAATTTTGGTTAGCATTTCAATCTAGCTGTGTGTGCATGATCCTTTTCTTGGTTGGATGGATGCTGTGTTAGCCACATCCACAAGGTGGTGTCAAAACTCAAGTGATAGAGGCAGAGAATACCACAACTTCAAGTTAGAACTTGTGTACACACACACACTTGTGCACTTCTAGGGCATTTCCAGACTACTGCTGCTTCCAAGTGGGGTTCATTCTCATGCCCGCAAATTCGGGTTGCACTTCTAAAGACGATTGGACTGCTGTTTTGCAGCAGACCTGCTCCCCGCAAAATCAGATCTTATTGCAATAAGGAAAATGATGGGGGGAATGTCCTTGTAAAGTGTGAGATGACAATTGCTTGACCTGACGTTGTGCAAACTCCCCTCAAACCTATCAGAATGTATACTCGGTAAATATAAATGTCGTCTAACCTCCTTGCAAACCTTGTGCAAACAAATCAGGATGAAAGTGTAATAAACAGGTCGCCTGGAAGCGACCAGAGTCTCCTTTCAGATTTTTAAAGCATGCATTGTTTATTTATGGGTGCTGATGGATGCAGGGATTTGGGGATTTTCTTACTTTTTTTATTTATAAGATTAATTGGCCGCCCTTCACCATGAGGTATACATTACATGTGGGATGCTACTGTCTTAAAACGTCATAATGACAAGTCCAGGTTTGTTGTTGTTTAGTCGTTTAGTCGTGTCCAACTCTTCGTGACCCCGTGGACCAGAGCACGCCAGGCACTCCTGTCTTCCACTTCCTCCCGCAGTTTGGTCAGACTCATGTTTGTAGCTTCGAGAGCACTGTCCAGCCATCTCGTCCTCTGTCATCCCCTTCTCCTTGTGCCCTCCATCTTTCCCAACATCAGGGTCTTTTCCAGGGAGTCTTCTCATGAGGTGGCCAAAGTATTGGAGCCTCAGCTTCAC
>JAXCMG010000044.1:8096030-8132189 GCA_034642415.1 Podarcis siculus | reverse complement strand
GGCGATCAGCCTTCTTTATGGTCCAGCTCTCACTTCCATACATCACTACTGGGAAAACCATAGCTTTAACAAGTCCAGGTTACATTACCTTTAAATTTCAAGTGCAGCGCTGGAAATTGTCCAAGGTTTAGGGTTTCTGCCGTTTTAAAACTGACGTCCCTGCTGTCCCTTTAGCCACACATGAAAGGGGATGTTTTCATGTGAAGCTCCGCCAGCACCCACCCCACCTCAGCACCACCCCACCCCTGGCACTACCGACGAGGAAATACTTTGTCTGCGAAATTCCTCCATCCGAGGCTGCGGGATCTGAGCCTGTCAACGGAACCATGGCCCTGAGATGTGCCCAAAATATCGGGCAGGACATCCGAAGGAGGGGGGAAGCAAAGCAAAACACTGAAAGGGCAAGAACAACTAATTTCTCACCAAAAAAAGAGAAAAAGAAAAGGGGCGATGCATTTTGCCTCATATTGCAATTTTTGCAAATGCTAGGAATATTTGCTAGGAAGGAAAAGGAAGCTGGGGACCTGGAGGTTACAGTTTGTTGGAGGGGGGATTCCACACACCCCCAAAAGATGTTCTCCACTACCTTGACCTGTGTGGCAATTTGCTCCTCTGGCGAGACTATTGATCTCGCTTCCCCAGGGGGAAGGAAGAGGTGGCTGGCTGGCTCCGGGTGGTTTGGTGAGATCAGCTCCTATTCCGGGAACTGTTGAGAGCACAGATCAATGCTCTGTGGTGGAATGAAGAACTTAGGAGGCGAGCAGAGGAGAATCTGTGCAAAAACAGAGGAGGCTCAGAAGAACCCCGCCCCCTCCTTTGGACCGCCGAGGCACAAAGGCAGGTGGTGGAGATGAGGTGCTATTATGAGAGGCGGGTTCGTGGGGTGCAACTTGCTTTCCCCCTTCCTTTCCTCGGGGGAATAGCAGTTGTGATCCTGTCGGAGGCTCCTATTGGGCAGTGTCCATGCCATCACCACTCGGGGCTTCTTCACAGGGCCATGCTTAATAGCTCAGCGTCTGAGCGCTGTTGGTTTTTTTGGGGGGGTTGCCTTGGAGTTTTCCCTGGGGAAACCCTCTCTTTAGCGCTTGACTGGAGCAAACATCAATTTGGGGCTTTCCAAATTGTGGACACATGCACGCCCAAACTACGCACCTGCTCCTCCACTGTAGCTCTGTGAGGGGTAAACTACATTTCCCGGGGGTGGGGGGGAGCAGCAGCCAATAAGGTATAGGACAGCTCTTTAGTTACAATGTGCTCATCCTTTGTGGCCTAAGCAGAAATGCTGCTAATGGCATGGATGTAATTTGCAGTATATATGTTTTTAAATGTATATAGCAGTCACTGAGTTGGGGGGGGGCAAGATCAGAATGGGCGTGGAGGGGGAGTTTAACCCTTTGCAACCCACTGCCCTGATCCCATCAAAAGCCACCGCCACCCATTCGGCTTCTTCTCCCCACCTGCCTTTGGCGTTTTACCTGTTAACTTAATTCCATTTCTGCCCCACCTCTCATCCCAGGAGCCCAAGGCAGTGTGCGTGGTCTTCACCCTCATCTCTTGATGTTCTCCTCACAACAACCCTGTGAGGTAGGTCGGGCTGGAAGAGGCAACAACTGGCACAAGGCCCCCCAGCTGAATTTTGGGGCTAAGGCTGTGGGATTTGAACCCAGATCTCCCAGGTCTGACACCCCTAACAGACTGGCACTGGAGGGAGAAGCCTTGATCACTGCCGGGCTACAGATCTGCCATTTTCCTTCATAACTCCTAACTCTGTTCTCCATCTGAGGCAAACTGGGCGGCGTGTGGGGGATTTAAATAGCTCCTGCCTCTTCTCCCCCATTATGGCTCCTGCGATCTTATTTTCTTTCCATCCATCTCCCCCCCCCCCCCCCGCCCCGGGCATCCTACACCCACCCCCCAGACGCCACTGCGCCAGCTGTAACCACGCTCCATTTCCCATCCAATTTCCCCTCAGCGAGAGCTGGAAGCAAACAAGAGGTGGGGAAGGACATTAGAGAGGGGTAGGCGATGGATAAATCATTGAGAGGCTTCCAAAATGGCCTCCTCCCCACACAACACAAACCCATGGGCCTGGTGCAACTGACAGGACCAGGGAATGCATTTATCAGAAACGGGAGTCAAAATTCTCCTGCCTGGGGTGAGATATGGGCTGCCACATCCCGCAGAATAAAATATGGCAAGGAACTGGGAGATAATATTGTCGGGCTATTTGGGGGGGGATTATCTCCTCCCCTCCCCTGAGGAAATCAGCCATGGCTTCCGAGCCTATTATGAACCAGGCTAGTCTTGCTGCTGCTGCTCCCGCCATCCATAGGATTTGGTCCAGTTAGCAGGGAGAGAAGAGGCGGTTTCTACGGCAACAGATGAAGTGTCTTGCTCGGACAGCTGATTTCAAGGTTGGGATGGATGGGTGGGTGGGTAGGGGGTTGGGATTTGGGAGGGGGCAACATTGCCGGGAGGGACGCACCACAGAGGAGACTCAGTGAGGGGAAGAGATGGGGTCTGACAGAACTGGGGAGCTGCGGGGGGCAGGGAGCCAGCCATCCTAATATAGGGCACTGCCTGGGGCTGCTCAGCGCTTCCCTCACAAGTTCCTAGGGGAACGTCGGTCCTCACCCAGGTCCCCTTGACACCTCAGCCAGTGGACAACATCCCAGACTCCCTTCTCCTCCTGTAAGGTGGGGAGGGGGAGCCGGAGGGGGCCCCCCCCACGTCACTGAACTACATCTCCCATCATCGCACGTGGGCTGGGACTGTTGAGTCCAGCTATGACTTGGTGGTTGGTGGCAGACGTTCCCCAGCCCTGATGTAAAGGAAGCTTTTTGTCGCAGGCCTGTGTTAAGAGCCCGGCCAGGGAACTGTATATACCATATTTTTTGCTCTATAAGACTCACTTTTTCCCTCCTAAAGAGTAAGGGGAAATGTGTGTGCATTTTATGGAGCGAATGCAGGCTGCACAACTATCCCAGAAGCGATCCCTCTTGCTGTTCTGGCTTCGAAGATTCGGAATATTTTTTTTCTTGTTTTCCTCCTCCAAAAACTAGGTGCATCTTATGGTCTGGTGTGTCTTATAGAGTGAAAAATACGGTATACCCTCGTCAATCATTCCGTTGCATCACCGAGTGGCAAGCCTGAATCCAGCGGCAAAGTTCTGGCTGCCTCTGTGTGCACGCCAAACTTCACTCGCCCAATCTCCTGGAAGATGCTTTGTCCCCCAAGTTCTGGGTCACGTGATGGCTAAGCCCCCTGCTCGATCACCCCCCAGGAGCCTGTCCCTCATGGACATGCACACGAAACCCCTCTTTGTCTTTCTCTGCCGTCACACTCAGGCAGTCCCCGTATGGCGCTGAAAGGCCGGATACTCACCAGCCTTAATAGGGGTTTTCTGGCTCCCTTTGGCGGATGCTGATTTTCTCCGAGTCCATTAAATTGAGCCGGCTCATTAGCCACTCGCTGCAGCTCTTCCCCGCCTGCTGCTCTAGCAATTGGAGCAGAGCGGCCCATGTCTCTCATTCCCCCCACCCCACCCATGCCTTTGCTTTTAAGGGGCCGATCGAAGCTCCTCACAAGTTTCCTCGCTTTCTACTCAATGCAGGAAATAAGCCAAATGAGGGAGAGGCGCTTAAGCACTCATTCCTGCAGCACACGGCCTGGCTCACTTCCTCGAGCCAGCCAAAGCGCCCTAGGCCAGGGATGGGGAGCCATTTTCAGCTGAAAGTAAGGGGGGAACCTTTGGCACGGAGTTGTGGGGACACACACGGCAGTGTTGGGCAAAAGCAGGGAGAGCAAGGAATGCCAAGTTCATCTTCGCACGGTTGGCGACTTTCTACACACGCTGAAACATTCCTGTCTATTTTCTACCCAGGCAAGCGAGAGGCCTTATCGGAGCTGAAGAGCACATTCCAGGCTGGCAAACACTCAAGGAGGGTGCGGAGGAAGGAGGGCGGGTGAGATGGGCACCTGCAGGAATTTTTCTAGCGAGCAGCAAGATGAAGCACTGAAAGGAGAGAGCCAGCTAGTTTCTCTCTCTCTCAAAGATAAGGAAGGAAGGAAGGAAGGAAGGAAGGAAGGAAGGAAGGAAGGAAGGAAGGAAGGAAGGAAGGAGCTGGAAATCTGGAGGTTAGGATTTATCCAGGGACAACTGCTCCTGAGTGTCTGCACTGCTGTGGACCCCCAAAACAGGGGACAGGTGTGTCCTGGTGGGAGAGGGGGCTGGCTGAGAGGGAGTGTGGCCTGAGAGATTTCTAAAGGACAGAGAGAGATTGGGGTGGAGGGCTGCATTTAACACGAAAAAGGCACACACCAGACCCCCCCAAGTGTCCCTCTTTTCCAGGGATAGACTCCCGGATGTCCAAAGTCCGTTTTGGGGGCCTAATGATTTAATCTGGCCCCATGGCAGTCCATGTACTGGGGTAAAATCCTAAAAAAAGCTTAACAACTTTATTGGTTTAAAATCCAAACGTACAACGAAGGTAAGTATAGAAAAGTTAAATACGAAAAAAGAAAACATCAAGACATAAAAGTAAGAAAAAAATTTAAAAGACAACAAAGAAAAAGAACCAAAAATTTATACAAAATCATGTCTCTCAAATAAAAATTTCTGCATAAAACTTTCTCATTATACTGTTTCTGTTGTCATGGTTTTATCGCACAGCTTTACTTTATACCCTTTTTCATACATTCCACTAGAGTATTTGTTTCATTTATTTTTGTTTACAAGTATCATTCAAGTTCTGCTAAGATGGTGTCATTTTTACAATATAATCTTACATATTCCTTAAATATTTTCCATTCTCCATATACTCAACAACTATGGTCGGCCCTCACGCATGTTCACTTCATCAAATCCGGTCCTCTTTGAAAAAAGTAAAGTTTGGGCACCCCTGCTTAGGACATTGCTATTGATATAAGTAACCATAAGTAACCATACAATCTTTAGGATAGAAGAAGGCAGCCCTGTATAAGGAAGATTTTAAAAAATGTTTTATTATTATTATTATTATTATTATTATTATTATTATTATTATAATATATGTTGGAAGCCGCCCAGGGTGGCTGGGGCAACCCAGCCAGATGGGCAGGGTATAAAAATAAGGGCACTTGGAGGGTTGTGAATTCAGAACACAAACCCACTTTGAAAGGCCTTCATCTTGGGCTATGTCACATCTGCTGCCCCCCAACTGCCACCAGTTTAGGGTATGGCAGTGCTCAGAGCCCCAGTGCTCTGCCACAAGTCCACGCAGCAAGGCTGGTCAAAGTTGCCTGTGGGGCGGCGCTTCCTGGATTTCACTTTGACAGAGCTGCATTAATAGCAGGCAGCGTCAATGGCTTCCAACCAGGGACACAGGTCTGTCTCCATCCCTTCCTGATAATGAGCATCCCTGAGGCAGCTAGCTGGCTGTCTACCATTAGCAGCCAGAGAAGGGGCCTAGAGAGAAGGACCTTTGGTCTGACCCAGCCGGAGAGCTCTTTGCGTTGGGGTGAGGGGCTGACTAGCGCTCGCCGGGCGAGACCTCTCCCATATGCTCCTCTGGAGGTCAGGTTGATGCCCAAAGGGAAAGCGAGCTGCCAGATGTCATCTTGCTCATCTCAGTTTTCACCTTGAACATCCCGGCTCCGCTCAGCACATAGAGAGGACATCCCTGCTCACAGAATACAGTGGTACCTCTGGTTGAGAACGGGATCCATTCCCGTTTGGATTTGATATCCCGCTTTATCACTACCCGAGGGAGTCTCAAAGCGGCTAACATTCTCCTTTCCCTTCCTCCCCCACAACAAACACTCTGTGAGGCGAGCGAGGCTGAGAGACTTCAGAGAAGTGTGACTGGCCCAAGGTCACCCAGCAGCTGCATGTGGAGGAGCGGGGAAGCGAACCCGGTTCCCCAGATTACGAGACCACTGCTCTTAACCACTACACCACACTGGCTCCAGAGGCCCATTCGCAACATAAAAAGAGCGCAACTCGCAGCGGCACGTCTGTGCATGTGCAGGTTGCGATTCACCGCTTCTGCGCATGCATGTGGTGTCATTTTGCGCTTCTGCGCATGCGCGAGTGGCAAAACCCGGAAGTAACCCTTTCCGGTACTTCCGGGTCGCCGCAGGACATAACCTGAAAGAACATAACATGAAGCAGACGTAACATGTGGTATGACTGTACTCCAATGCCACTGCTGTCGTTCTAAGAGAACGAGGGAGGCGTTCACAGAGAGGTCCAGCAGCTTCCCCTCACCCCTCGGAAAACAGCACTGCGTTTGTGCCACATAAAAGCAGAATATATAGCACAAGCCCAGAGCTCATTTCCATGTTCTTTGCAAACGGGTCTTTTTTCTTTTTTCCCCTGGAAGGAAATAAGACAAAAACGAGCCCCAAATTTGCGCCACCGTTGCGTTATATTTCCAAAAGTGGCTTTTACATCGTGTGAAAGTTCAAGTACGCTGCAGAAGTTAACAGTTAAGGAAATGTCAAGGAAAAGGAATAAATGGTTGCGTGAAGGCCGCCTTGGGAGCGGGGTGCATTCAACCGCCACGTCTCAAAAGACAACGCACATGCTTCTCCCATTTCTGCGGGCACCAGGTGCCCATGCTCAGGAGGAGCATTTTTGAAGGGTGTACATACTCGCAGAATTCAAACGCTGAGGCCTGAACCCCACCAGACCTTCCAAGTGTCCCTATTTTCCAGAGACTGTCCCAGATTTACAGAAGCCGTCTCAGTTTCTGATTGATCCCAGAATGTCCTAAGGACGTCCCTATTTTCATTGGAGAAATGTTGGAGGGTAGGAGTTATGAGACCCCCAAGCCAAGTAGATAAGAAACCATACAACCTTCAGAAGGCATCTGAAGGCAGCTGTGTATAGCGGGGGAAATGTAGTGTTCAATGTTTTATTATGTTTTTATAAATGTTGGAAGCCACCCAGAGTGGCAGGGGCAACCCAGTCAGATGGGCAGGGTATAAGTAATAAAAATTATTATTATTATTATTATTATTATTATTATTATTATGGAATAGGAAGTGAGAGCTGGACCATAAAGAAGGCAGATCACCGAAGAATTGATGCTTTTGAATTATGGTGCTGGAGGAGACTCTTGAGAGTCCCATGGACTGCAAGAAGATCAAACGCATCCATTCTGAAGGAAATCAGCCCTGAGTGCTCACTGGAAGGACAGATCCTGAAGCTGAGGCTCCAAGACTTTGGCCACCTCATGAGAAGAGAAGACTCCCTGGAAAAGACCCTGATGTTGGGAAAGATGGAGGGCGCAAGGAGAAGGGGACGACAGAGGGCGAGGTGGTTGGACAGTGTTCTCGAAGCTACCAGCATGAGCTTGACCAAACTGTGGGAGGCAGTGGAAGTGCCTGGCGTGCTCTGGTCCAGGGGGTTACGAAGAGTCGGACACGACTAAACAACAATTTCTGTTGGACAAATGTTGGCGGATATGCAGCACCATCGATACCCATAGCAAAAACCAAGAATGGAGCACACCCAGGAATCTGCCTAGACAGACCAGCACTCGATCCAGCTCAGTATTGTAGGCACAGAGTGGCAGCAGCACTGCAGTAATTCTCCCCCCCCCCCAAGGCAATGGGATTTATTGAGGGTGTTTGTGGCCGGGTACCTTCCACCCCTGGAGACTGACTGGTTGTCTGTCAGATTCCTCCTCCTCCTCCGCCGCCTCTGTCTCAGTGCTGCCCCCTGTAGGACTCAGCTGGGAGCAGGAGGATGGAGACCAAATGAGAGTTGGTTGCCCCTGCCTCACATTGGCTCTGGCGCCACCTGCTGTTGGGCTCCCCACTTTCCACCCTACCAGTCCCAAATGTCCACCCCCACTGGCCGGAGCTGCAAAGGTGTGGGTTGGCTGCAGCTCATGTATTGATTTGAAATAAGTAGGGGCTTCTTGGCTTTGACATCCCACTAAGCCGAGGTCCTGAAGGGAAAGTGTCCTCTGTGTGTCTGTGTGTCACCTCTGAGTGAACCTTCACACACACACACACACACACACACACACACACACACACACGCACAGCAAAGCACACTCAACCCCTTGCAAGCACTCAGTTGCTAGGGAATTGGAGCTCCGTCCTGGGCTGCCCGCGAAGGGAAGGAAATTCACCGCCGCTCCCACCCAGCCCTTCCGTCCAAAGGGGAACCCAGCCCAGATTCAGGACCACGGTTGCCTTAATAATCAGGAAAAGTCTCTCTGTGTGTGTCTCTCTCCCTCATGAACACACACATGTGCAGGATCACTTAACCCACACACAAACCCTTTTCTACAAACCTTTGCTGGATTTCCATGTCTGCAATCAGGACTGCTGAGATTGTACCACCTGCTCACGTTTAATTGTATTTTGCATCAATCATGCAATCAATTGCATTCATGTCCCGTCTTTTTTTTCCTCCAGTGGGCGCTACATCCTTCTCCTCTCCTCATTCATCCCCCACAACAACCCTGTGAGGTAGGTTGGGCTGAGAGACGGTGACTGACCTAAGGCCATCCTACGTGGCCAAGTGGGGATTTGAACCCTGGTCTCCCAGGCCCTGGGCCAACACGCTAACCACTACACATCCCTGGCTCTCAAGCGACGACACCCTGTTGCCAGCATCCCATGAGCAACTTCTCAAAGCAGAGGCAGTCTCAGAGAGGGGTCTTTTCCCAGCCCAATCTGGAGGTATTGAGGATTTGAACCCAGGATCTTCTGCATACAAAACAGGCCACCAAACCCTGAATCCCTCCAATCTCCTTGCGTGGAGAGGAGGTTGGCATCCCTAGAACTACCTAGGTTGCCAACCTTTCTTGGCAACACTTGCCCCATGACTTAGTGCCATGCTAGGTAAAGACATGGGTGGCGCTGTGGTCTAAACCACAGAGCCTAGGGCTTGCTGATCAGAAGGTCGGCGGTTCAAATCCCAGCGATGGGGTGAGCTCCCATTGTTCGGTCCCAGCCAGTGGCGTAGCGTGGGGGGTGCAGGGGGGGCCGGCCGCACCGGGCGCAACATCTGGGGTTAGGGCAAATCCATGGGTTAGGGGGCGCAAATCCACAGGCTAGGGGGTGCAAATCCATGGGTTAGGGGGCGCAAATTACTTGCCTTGCCCCGGGTGCTGACAACCCACGCTACGCCACTGGTCCCAGCTCCTGCCCATCTAGCAGTTTGAAAGCACGTCAAAGTGCAAGTAGATAAATAGGTACCACTCTGGCGGGAAGGTAAACGGTGTTTCCGTGTGCTGCTCTGGTTCACCAGAAGCGGCTTAGTCATGCTGGCCACACGACCCGGAAGCTATCTGCGGACAAACTCCGGGTCCCTTGGCCTATAGAGCGAGATGAGTGCGCAACCCCAGAGTCGTCTACAACTGGACCCTAACGGTCAGGGGTACCTTCACCTTTACCTTTAGATAAAGATTCACCTGTAAAGCTTCATCTTGTGGGATGGGGTGCTACTGAAGTCAAAGCAGTGACCTTGCTTTTCGCCTGAGCTCTGCAAGTGCAGCTTTCTCCCGATTGAAGTGCAGAGTGTTTGAGGACCAGGACATTCGCAGGGAAACCAAAATGCTTGTTTACAAAGCTATTGTACTAACAACCTGACTGTATGCTTGTCAAACACTGACCACTTACAAACGCCATCTCCAACTCCTCAAAAGACTCCATCAACGGTGTCTCCAAAATTTTTTACATATCACTTGGGAAAACAGGCGAACTAATGCCAGTGTCCTGGAAGAAGCAAAGATCACCAGTGATGATTCTTCAACATCAATTTGGTTGGACTAGTCATGTTGTGCAGATGCCTGAATATCGTCTTCCAAAGCAACTACTCTATTCATAACTTAAAAATGGAAAGCGTAATGCTGGTGGTCAACAAAAGAGGTTCAAAGACTTTCTCAAGACAAATCTTTAAAAATGTCGTCTAAACACTGGCCTGCGAGTGCTCCAATTGGAGCACAGCCTTTACCAAAGGTGTCGTGGGCTTTGAAGATGCTCAAACTCAGGACAAAAGTGAGAAACATGCTGAGAGGAAGGGATGCTTGGCAAACCCTCACTGTGATCAACGCCTGCCCAGAAACCTATGTCCCCACTGTGGAAGGACATGTGGATCCAGAATTGGCCTCCACAATCACTTACAGATTCACTGTTAAAACCGTGTTTATGGAAGACAATCTTACTCGGCTACGAGTGATCGCCAAAGAAGAAGTATTAAAGTCAATGCAGTTCAGTCCATAAAGAGCATGGCATACCTAATTGTTTGTGGGGAGACAGCGGTGGGGCCATGTTTTTCCCTGCTGGGTCTCCTGTGCCTTTAACAGAGGGCAGCAACCCACCCAGGAGTCCAGCTCTAAACCCTGCTGCCCAGGAACCAGGAACAGAAGCCCAAAAGCTGGCAGCGGGGGTGCTGATGATCTCAAGTGCACCAAAGCATGTGCAGAGTGCTGGTCCCCTGTTAAAGAGTTACCGCAAACAGGCCTTGGCAGAAACTCCCTTGCTACCTTTTATGGACTGGTTCAGTAATTGCCAGGCGTGCCGTGATCTTTCTCTCTTCCGCATCTCAGCAAAGGATGTCATATTTAGCACATCGATACAAGCCCCCAGGGGCCAGGGTTGGCATATGTGTGCGCCAACTGTGCAGGGCATGTCGAGAAGCTGCGCTGCACTGTGGCGCGATGATGGATAACACCTCTTTATGAAGCGAAGGGAGCTGAGAACAGGCCCCATTAAACACAGGCATATTCCTCAGGCGCCTCAAACTGAGGATAAAAGACCTTTCAAGGTCAAAGGACGCAGGCAGAAAATTCACATCGCTCTCAGAGCTTGGGCTTTTCGAAGAAACTGGTATGCAACATACTTAGAGCACATTCCACCCCCACCCCCCCAAAAAAGATTGCTGCGAGCTGCAGTTGAGCCCTCAGATAGCTACAATTCCCAGCACCCTTAGCAAACTATAGCTCCCAGGGTTCTGGCAAGAGTGTCTTTGAGTGTGCTTTAAATGCCTGGTGTTTATGCAGCCAAATGGCCCATCGAGGCTTTGAGGCAGGGTAAGCTTTATTAGGGACACGGGTGGCGCTGTGGGTTAAACCACAGAGCCGAGGGCTTGCTGATCAGAAGGTTGGCGGTTCGAATCCCCATGACAGGGTGAGCTCCCGTTGCTCGGTCCCAGCTCCTGCCAACCTAGCAGTCCAAAATCACGCAGTGCAAGTAGATAAATAGGTACCGCTCTGGCGGGAAGGTAAACGGCGTTTCTGTGCACTGCTCTGGTTCGCCAGAAGCGGCTTAGTCATGCTGGCCACATGACCTGGAAGCTGTACGCCGGCTCCCTCAGCCAGTAAAGCGAGATGAGCACCGCAACCCCAGAGTCATCCATGACTGGACCTAACGGTCAGGGGTACCTTTACCTTTTACCTTTAAGCTTTATTAATGATTCCAAGTTCTGATGACTTTCAGATTCCTGGAGAACTGGCTGCCTTGCTGCTGACAGCAGCTAGACTAGAAACAGCTGGAGGTGGCAGGGGTCACCAAAGGCCAGACAGTTTGACACCCTGGCTAGCCCGAACACAGGGACATGGTGTTATCAGAGCAATTGGTGTATCACACCCAAGCGGGCGAGAGACATTGCAGACAGGAGAGAGAGATAAACTTGACATAATTCTCATACCTCAACGAAGATTTGTGCAAACCTCCATCAAGCCAGATATCAGCGGGGAAGAGTTATATTTAAAGGACCGGCCACAGCTTGAGGACATCTGTAGGAAACTTTGCTCCACAGAAAGGACTGTGTCGTTGTACCATGGCGACCTTGTTGTCTCCTGTCTTGCTTTGGCAAAAAGTTCAATAAAAATAACTCCTTTGGGAGCATGCAGTTCCTAGCCCCGTTTCGTCCCCAATGGCTCTTCAGTCATTGCATCCCCATGGTTTATTTTAGCAGGCACCCACATGGCAACTTGGGTGCTCAGCTGCCTGGGAGATTTGGCAGGGTGAGGACAATGGCGAGAGACGCAAACATACACCGGGTTTTGGGTGTGATCACCCTTTGCTTTCTGCCATCTATGCCAACTTGGCTTTTTCTTGGGCGCGGCGTTTTGGTTAAGAAGGTATCAGCAAAGATCTCATGGGACACGCCCAGCCCTCCCAAAATCCCCTGAGAGGTGACGTGATTGCCACCTTCAAATATCCAAAGAGCTGTCACGTGGAAGATGGAGAAAGTTTGTTTTCTACTGCTCCGAAGGGCAGGACTCGAGAAATCTCAAGGAAGGAGATTTCGACTAAACATCAGGAAGAACTTTCTGACAGTAAGAGCTGTTCGGCCGTGGAATGGCTGTGGACTCGCCTTCATTGGGGGGTTTTAAGCAGAGGTTGGGTGGCCATCTGTCATGGATGCTTGAGTTGAGATTCCTGCTTCACAGAGGGTTGGACTAGATGACCCCTGGGACCTTCCAATTCAATAATAATAATAATAATAATATTTTTTTATTTATACCCCGCCCACCTGGCTGGGCTTCCCCAGCCACTCTGGGCGGCTTCCAACAAAATATTAAAATACCGTAATACATCAAACATTAAAAGCTTCCCTAAATGGGGCTGCCTTCAGATGTCTTCTAAAAGTCTGGTAGTTGTTCTCTTTGACATCTGACGGGAGGGCGTTCCACAGGGCGGGCGCCACTACCGAGAAGGCCCTCTGCCTGGTTCCCTGTAACTTGGCCTCTCGCAGTGAGGGAACTGCCAGAAGGCCCTCGGCGCTGGACCTCAGTGTCCGGGCAGAACGATGGGGGTGGAGAAGCTTCTTAAGATATACTGGACCGAGGTCGTTTAGGGCTTTAAAGGTCAGCACCAACACTTTGAATTCTATGATTCTATGGGAGCTTGGCCAAAAAGACCCCATATTTGACCCCATTGATCTCAGAAACCTTTAAGCTGGTGTTGATGATGGGGGCTGAGTCCTTCTGCATGCTAAGCATGTGTCCTTCTACCACGGTTTCCCACAAGCACACCTGTTCAACCATTATTTCCAAAGTAAGTTGCCAGCCACCATTGTGTCCCTCTGACTTAGCCAGCTGAACGACAGGAGAGAGCCAGATAGGAAGCTGTAACACATCCAGTCAAGGACCACCTATAGAGTTCAGGAAGTGACAGAGTTTCCATCCACCACCCTTCTTCCATTCTCTCTCTTTTTCCCTTCCCCATGGCAGGCAGAAATCCAACAAGTCAAGCTTTCCTTGCCCACATCATGCTGTTGAATTCCGAACCTGTTGAATTTTGTGTGCAGTGCTACCAACCATAAATTAAGAGGTGTGGCTGTCTTTTGCCCGACGAAAGATTTCTGTGTCACACAGACGCTTGCTCGTTTTCTGGCGCACACATACAAAAGTTTTTCACAATGCTTTCAGAGTCTCAAATTGCAGATTACACACTCTGCATTATTGATCGCTGTAAAACTGAGATCATAAACGTCCCTACATTATTTACTAGATTCTGGCTCCCCAGAGGATTTTTAGGTACATGTAAAACACAAAGAAAGCTTCATGTTTAAGCCTTGTCTCTCTTCCCCCTGGATTTTTGTGAGCAGAAGTCTTAAACGAAATCAAGGAACGCCCTCGAGACATAGCCTCCCAGCTTGCTCTTCTCGGTTTCAATCATTCAGCACTAGAGCATCAGTTCATTTGAGCGTGTACAGAGTGCTATTCCGAGTAGTCACACACAGCCCTCACCTCTTAAGGGTTTTTGAGCCAGAAAGGATTTCAGGTCAGAAAGGGGACTCCCAACTCCCTCTCCCCCATGTCTTTAACAGATGCACAGCAGGCAGAAATTCAGCAGGTCCAGCCAAGTGGCCAGAGGGGGGTGAGGTGATCTCATAGGTAAACTGGTCCCAAGGCCTTTAGATCCTAATATTGTTGTTTAGTTGTGTCCAACTCTTCGTGACCCCATGGACCAGAGCACGGCAGGCACTCCTGTCTTCCACTGCCTCCCGCAGTTTGGTCAAACTCATGCTGGTAGCTTCGAGAACACTGTCCAACCATCTCGTCCTCTGTCGTCTCCTTCTCCTTGTGCCCTCCATCTTTCCCAACATCAGAGTCTTTTCCAGGGAGTCTTCTCTTCTCATGAGGTGGCCAAAGTATTGGAGCCTCAGCTTCAGGATCTGTCCTTCTAGTGAGCACATAGGGCTGATTTCCTTAAGGATGGATAGGTTTGATCTTCTTGCAGTCCATGGGACTCTCAAGAGTCTCCTCCATCACCATAGATACTAATTTTTGTTGTTTAGTCGTTTAGTCGTGTCCGACTCTTCGTGACCCCATGTACCAGAGCACGCCAGGCACTCCTGTCTTCCACTGCCTCCCACAGTTTGGTCAGACTCATGTTTGTAGCTTCGAGAACACTGTCCAACCATCTCGTCCTCTGTCGTCCCCTTCTCCTTGTGCCCTCTATCTTTCCCAGCATCAGGGTCTTTTCCAGGGAGTCTTCTCATGAGGTGGCCAAAGTATTGGAGCCTCAGTAGCACCTAAAACCTGGCCCGGTAGGAAATTGTAACCAAAGTAGATCTCTGAACACAGGTGTTATATGCTGACAAGACATATATTACTATTCGAAACCCTCTTCCTCAGCTGAGCTGGAGAAAAGTACTTAGAACCACCATCTCGTCCTTGCAACCCCCCAGCAACGCTTTTTCCCTTCTGAGGAAGTAATCCTCAGCCTGTGCGTATTCTCCTAAGCTATTGCCAAACAGGGCCTGTAGGTTGTGCCACCACTGTTATCCCCGTAGGGCAAGGAGGGGCCTGCTTGACAGCAGTTGCCCTAAGCAAGACCACCTAGAAAGCTGGTTGCAGAGGTGCAAACTTGTTGATGCATGCACTTTTTATTAATTTTGCCAAAAATAAAAAGAAACAACAACCCACACGATTATTTCGCAGATTTACAGCAAGGGTAAGAAACCAAGGGCACTGCTGAGTGTGACTGCTGTCTCTCTTCACAGGCCCAGCAGCACAGAGTTCCAAAGATACTGGCCAATGATCGCCAATGTCAAGTCTTTTCATTCTCAGAAACTCCCTGGTGGTGGTGGTTTGGCCCAGACAGCGGCTAGCCAGGGAGGGGGGTCCTTTCCAGTCAGGGGTGCCAACTTGGCCCCGTGACCGTGAGTGCCTGGGGTCGTGGGTGCTATGCAAGCACGCATGGCCCTGAAATTTGTGGGTGCCTGGCCCCTTCATGGGGAATTTTGTGGGTGCTGGGCCACCCAGAACCCCAGGAGTTGGCACCAATGTTTCCATCTCACCATCTTACCAGACACACTCCCTGTTCGCAGCCTCCTCTTATCCGGAGTCTACAGAAAAAAGTTGGTTGGTTTTAAGAGCACTGGAGCCAAGACCAGGAAGTGAGTTGGCGCCCCTGAAGCAGAACAGGCTGAGTTGGGGCAGGCGAGTGCCCCTGGACATTGGAAAGAAACAGGGAGGAGAGCTAATGAGTTAAAGGCAAAAAGGGCGTGTGGGGAGTCAAGGGAGTAAGGAAGGATGTCTGACCAAGAAGGCAGGAAGGAACTGCTCTTATTAGCAGCTTATGAGTCTTCCAGAGACTGAGAGTCCCTGCGGAAGAGGTGCAAAAGATGGGAGAGTCTAATACACTTTCGGGAAGGCGTGTACAGCCGTGGCGGCTGGCCTCAGCAGACAGATCCAGCTCCGGAATCCACGTTTTATCCCACCCCTGTTCTAACCACAGGAAGGGTAGGTGGGACCTCCGAACAAGTTCACACATGCATGAAGGTCACAACCTCCCTTTGAAGTCCTAACAGGCAGTCGGCTGTGATGTCCCAAAGCAGGAGAGATAGGCCATTTCTAACCTGTGATGGGCATCCATGTTTTGACTGCTCTGGTCCTCCTTTGATATGGCAAGAACCCAAGCGCTAGGGTGCGAACTCCTTGCAAAGCAGGGGTGGGGAAGGGCATGCCTCAGGGCCGGATGTGGCCCTCTAGCACTCCCTATGTGGCCCTCAGGCCATGATACTTCCTCAGAGTACCACAGCCCTCGGTGGCGCTGCTCAGGCCTCTCCTTAAATGCTTTCGACTGGCTAGAATGTGCCCGGGAACTGTGGCAATGCCTGATGGAGGGCAGAGAGGGGCTGTCTCAAAATCTGCCTTTGGCATGGTTGGAAAGTCACCGACTGTAGAAAGGCATCCATTGCCCCAAACATTTCCCTCCTCCTCCGGCCTCTTAAATGTTGCTCAGGTTGAAAAAACAGTCCCCCACTTCTGCGGTGAAGATTTCTGGCCATCTGTGTGCTTGACTGACTCCAGCTCCCATCAGACTCAGTCAGCGCTGCCAATAGCAAGAGATGATGGGAGCTGGAGTCCAACAATCTCAAGTGGCCTGTAGTTCCCTCACCCATTTCATCTCCTACAGCAGGCATGACCAAACTTGGCCCTCCAGCTGTTTGGGGACTACAGTTCCCATTACCCCTGACCAATGGGCCTGTTAGCTAGGGATGATGGGAGTTGTAGTCCCCAAACAGCTGGAGGGCCAAGTTTGGCCATGCCTGTCCCACAGCACACTGAGAGTCCAGGCTGCTTAACCCTGTCCCCTCCAGGGTCTTCTGTTCATAACCTTCTCTGGTTGCCTTTTCTTGATCTCCCTCACTCCCCCAATGGATGGGGAAACAGCTGGGGAAGATTTTGAGCAGGGACCGTTGCCAGAATTTAACAGCAGACATGTCTCCCCCTGACAGACGTCGACTCAAACCGGCAGCCTCCTGTACTGTAACTGGGGTTTTCCCTTGCATTAAGAGTAGCAGTAAGATATAGCGTTTAGACTAGTGTCAGAGTCTTAAAAGAGACCAGGATTCAAATTCCCACTCAGCCATGAAGCTCAAATGGCGATCTTGTGCCAGTCACTGCCTCTCAGCCTAACCTACCTCACAGGGAATTAAAAGAGGAGGGGGAGAACCTTGTTTTCCTTGGAGACGGAGGTGAGATATAAATGCAAAGCAAGGCAAGAATGGGGCAGGCTCTTGCAGCCGCCAAATGTCACTGTCTACCAGGCTCCTACGGAACATGGCTGGGCATTTCCAAGCCAAAGCATCCCCTAGGCTTCCCCTCCCAGTCCCGGCTTACGTTTTCTCCTTTGTTCAGGTCTCCGCAGGCAAATCCCTGCTTCCTGAGAAGGAACCTTGGCAGCTGTTCAGACCGGCAGCAGCAACAGGAGCTGCCAAAGGCCTCTGGAAAGGGGAAAAAAAGTTTCCTCCTTCTGTTTCTGTGGGTTCCTGGGCTCTCAACCCTGCACTTTGCCCAGTCTGGCCATGTCCTTAGCTTGCACCAAGGCAAACCACTAGCAGAAAGGAACCTCTGGAGCTCCGGGAGGTGTGGAGCTCCTCTCTTCCCAGTTTTCTTTCTGCTGGAAGAATTCTAACCCTCCTTTCATTGCTGCTTCCTTCTGTAATAAACAAAATCTGCCCTTATTCCCTTATGGGGTACACAAGAGCCCTTGTAGAGTCCTTTGTAGGTTCTCCATCGGTAGGAGAAAATAAGAGGCCAACCAGAGAATGTTGAGAAGCAAAGCAGCTAGTAAGGTTGATCTTTATTGATCTGTTGCAACAGGGTGCCCCCCCACAGACAGGAGATAGGAGGAGGAACCCCTAACAAAAGTGTGCCTGCCCTTATATAGACATTTAAAATTACCCACCCTCAAGTCCAAGACTACCCCCAGAAGCATCATACATACATCACAGAAAAGGCGGTCTACAACAGAAATCTGAGTGCGTTGTTTATTTCCTGTCTGGCAGGTTACCTGTTTAATGGTCACTTGATTGGATTGCCTGGGGAGCCTGGCCAGTCTTTTGGAATGATACTTTGTTCCTGAGCCGGGTCACAGGCTCACACCCTATTCATATCTTAAATGTGCCCTTAAGACAGGATTTGTGAGGAAAGAGACAATGGGGAGGTTTCCCACTTTGACCTTGCAGAGAAATATTTGAGGTCAACTTGTTCAGGACTTTTTTTCTGTGGGGTTTCAGACGTGTGGTTTATATATTTATTTATGTATGTGTTTGCTTGGTACATTTATGAACATTTATTACATAACTAAGACCTTAAAATTCTTATAACACTTCCTTAGGCTTCTTTCAGCTTTCTGCTGCTCAACCCCAAAGCAAGTTTCACCAGTCTCTGCCTATAGCGACCTTCCCTCTTTGCCAGTAGTGTAATGGTGAATTCAGAAGGGCAGGATTCCTTCCCGATATTCGCAGCCATGCCTCCGTCTAAGATTATACAATGATCTTATAATTGCCTGGGATAGCTCATTCGGCAGAGCACAAGATTCTTAATCGAGGGTTGTGGGTTCGAGCTCCAAGCTAGGCAAAAGATTCCTGCATTGCAGCGAGTTGGATTAGACGAGCCTTGTGGTAATTTCCAACTGTAGAATTCTATGGTCATAGCTGTCAAGTGTCCCTTATTTGAAGGGACAGTCCCTTATTCCAGCGCCATGTCCCTTATTGATGGATGTCCCTTAAATGTCCCTTAAATGATGTCCCTTAAATTTCAAAGGAAGCAGCTCCTCTCCCTCCCTCCCTGCCGGCCAGGGAGGAGGGAGGCTCCAACTGTGTTGCTTGGCTCTGTTGCTCACCCAATAAGAAGTCTAAGAACGACTGGGGGGTGGAGCTTGCATGCCTTGTGTGTGGCTAGTTAATGCAAGCTGAGGGGGTTTTTGAATGCTGGACGCCATTTTGTTGCACGTGCTGCTGCAAACTTTGCAGTGCAAAGCCAGGCCAGGGAGCCATCTTAAGTTGAGGCTGCATAGGCCTTGTGGTGCATGTGATTCAGATTCTATTCAGTTGAACCTCTGGTTACAATGTTGGTTGGACAGTGTTCTCGAAGCTACCAGCATGAGTTTGACCAGACTGCAGGAGGACTCAGACTGGAGTGCCTGGAACAGGTGAGGCTGCAGGTCCCTTATTTTGGCTGCTGGTCCCTTATTTTCAAGGCTGCTGGTCCCTTATTTTCAAATCTGTAAGTTGACAGCTATGTCTATGGTTCTATGAACCTTTTTACACTTCTACTCCCATTTGAATATTTAAGACAGATGCTTCCAGCTGAGAATTTCTGGCTGGTGCTGAATTTCTAATGGACCACTTTGCACCTGCCTGTTACTGAGATTACTGCAAGCAGCACTCAACCAAGTTGGGTCCTTGTCTAATTGAGCAACCTTTCTTGGCAACATCTGCCCCATGACTTAGTGCCATGCTAGGTAAAGATTCACCTGTAAAGCTTCATCTTGTGGGATGAGGTGCTATTGAAGTCAAAGCAGTGACTTCGCTTTTCGCCTGAGCTCTGCAAGTGCAGCTTTCTCCCGATTGAAGTGCAGAGTGTTTGAGGACCGGGACATTTGCACGTAAACCAAAATGCCTGTTTACAAAGCTATTGTACTAACAACCTGACTGTATGCTTGTCAAACACTGACCACTTATAAACGCCATCTCCAACTCCTCAAAAGACTCCATCAACGGTGTCTCCGAAATTTTTTTACATATCACTTAGGAAGACAGGAGAACTAATGTCAGTGTCCTGGAAGAATCTAAGATCACCAGTGTTGAAGCAATGATTCTTCAACATCAACTTCGTTGGACTGGTCATGTTGTGCAGATGCCTGAATATCGTCTTCCAAAGCAACTACTCTATTCAGAACTTAAAAATGGAAAGCGTAATGCTGGTGGTCAACAAAAGAAGTTCAAAGACTGTCTCAAGGCAAATCTAAAAAAAATGTAGTATAAACACCGACAACTGGGAAACACTGGCCTGCGAGCGCTCCAATTGGAGAACTGCCTTGACCAAAGGTGTCATGGGCTTTGAAGACGCTCAAACTCAGGACGAAAGGGAGAAACGTGCTAAGAGGAAGGCACGCTTGGCAAACCCTCACTGTGATCAACTCCTGCCTGGAAACCAATGTCCCCACTGTGGAAGGACGTGTGGATCCAGAATTGGCCTCCACAGTCACTTATGTATTCATTGTTAAAGCCGTGTTTATGGAAGACAATCTTACTCGGCTACAAGGGATCGCCAAAGATAGAGAGAGATAGAAGAGACACACCCAATGCACATTTGAAGCACACAACTTTACCAAAGAATCCTGGGAATTGTGGTTCCCCCCTCCCAGAGCTACAGTTCCCAGCACTCTTAACAAACCACAGTTCCTGGGATTCTTTAATATTGGGGGTGGGGGAGTCATGTGCTTTAAAAGTAGGGATCTGCCCTACCAAAGGAGGATCTCTTAACAAATATCAAGCGTCCCCCACGTTCCACTGCTCAAGAGATCTCAAGCCTGCGTTTTCGGCTTTCGGCGTTTTCCGCAACAGCAGTGCATCGTGGGAATCCAGGGCCAAAAATAAGCAGGCCACGCAAGGCAGAAGGTCAAACCCGACCACAAGCACCTTGCAGGGAGAAGAACAAAACAAAACATAAACTCGCTCCCGCTCCCAGCTGAAGTTTCCTTCCCAGGAGGAAGGAAGCCTTACATCTCCAAAGCCAATGCCAACAGAATTTTTTGCTCCGTCCACGACTAGGGGCGACTCCAAATGGTACATCCCAGATGAGAGAGGTTGCATTTTTTTTAATCCAGTTTAAAAGGGGGACTTTAGAGGAAGGGGCACAAGGTCCACAGGGAGAAGAAACAAACGCCGGAGCCAAACTGAGGTTACAATATTTTTTATTTGCTAATGTACAGTGTAACCCAGTTGGTGGGGGCAGCAGGTAACAGAGACATCCAAAGGGATGGGGAGTGAGAAGCTGGAGCTATGGCAGGAGCTGAGAGGGGGTGGCAGGTGGCTGCGTTTGCCAACTGACCTCCTCCTGCGTGGTTTTTGCAGTAAACTTAAGTCTGTGGGTGGACGGGGTGGAGAATGGCAGGTGAAACTTTTCATAGCAGTCTTACCTGCTAGCAGCTTGCAAATCGAACAGCTGTGGAAGGTAGAGGGGTCAGGTATCTGTTTCGTTTTTTGTTTGTTTAAAAGGTGGCAAAACCTAAAAACAGCAGCAGGCAGAAGTAAAAAGTGGTCATGAAACAAGGAGGGGTGTAAGGAGGGGGCAGACTGGGCTAGTGGGCTGTGTTTAAGAGAGACACAACACCATCCCTTGCTAGGAAAATGTGGGGAAGGGCGTGAAGAAGGGATCGCTAAGGAGTCTTGCAGCTGCCATACCGGGAGGGGAGTTATGGAAAAACCCCACCTTTGTTTCTTGCAAGGATGGTTAAATGTCAGTGGCCAGAATATTGCCCTCATTGCTGGCTTCTCCCACACCTCCACCCTGGGCTCTGCCATAGCTCAGCGGCCTCAGCTTGCTCTCTAAGATGCAACACAATTAAATACACTACATTTTTTTTAAAAAGCCCCATGTCTCCCCACAGCCACCCACCCAAAACAGAGCCAGTGTCTCGACAAGACAGTGCAAGAGACAGAGAAAGGACACGAGCCGTCGGGGGGTCAGGGGAGAGTAGGAAGACTAGAACCCCAAAAGGCTTGTCCCGTACAGACCGATAATAGATGCCATTTTTTAAAAACAACACACACAACCCAATGCATTTCAATGAAGAAAATGAGGAAGCCGAGAGATCAGGACGCCCCCTGTAGGTAGGGGTGGTGAATGACGAGAGCACGGACGGAGACGAAATGGGAGTGGCTGCCTAGTGGTAAGACTCAGGTGTTTAGGGGCAGGTTGCCCATTCTCCAGCCGCCGTGGCTTTTTTCATCGTGCGTGGAAAAACATTAAGGCAGGGTGAGGCTGTAGCCCTCCAAGGCCCATCATCCGGGGCTAGAGATGATGGGAGCTGAAATCCCAGGGAACCACTCTTGTCAGAAGCGGTGTGTGGATGTGTACACAGAGGAGGAAATGCAGGCTCAGATTTGCTGCCGAATTTGCGAGAAAGATGCAGCAATCGAAAGCTGCCTAGAAGCCACACTATCTCTGGTGGCAAGGCCCCGCCGTCAAACCCCTGCAGGACGTAAGGTTGCCTTTAGGGATGGGAGCATTTTGCATCAGGAGACGCAGAGAGGGAGGGAAGCGCTCTCCAACAGCCAGCCTCCGGGAACAGAGATTTTTAAAAAGCAAGATCCTGACGCAACTGATTGGGAACCTGTGCGCCTATTCCGCATTGGGGGGGGGGGTGTGTTTGCTGGCATGCTTTATCTGGCACCAGCATGCTGCAAGGTTGCCAGCCGTGTAGCTACGGCAGGGGAACAAGCACACCCAAACCGGCCTGGGCTGCTGCAACAGAGTATTGATCTGCAGGAGAAATCTGCAAGCAAAGCTTTTCTTCTGTTTCTTTTCCATGGCGTGGTGCCCTAAACGCTCTCCTTTGCTTGTTGCTGCAAATCAAACGGTTGTTTAAAAGAGGTAGCTGCAGAGGCCTGGTTCCAGAAGCTGGCTGCTTTCATATGCCCATCAGCTGGCTTGTGAATGTGCTAGAAAATATACTTACGAACTGGAAATGTATGTGGGTGGCAGCTGTTTTTATTATGGGGTGAGCACACACGTGTGTTTGTGTGTGTAGGCACGCATGCATAAGGCTTCCATAAAACCACACAGCAGAGTAATTGTGGCAAAAGGATCTCCCTCTGGCAAGGGATAACGAGGCTTTCAAATTCTACGACTAAGTGATAACGAGGCTTTCAAATTCTACTACTGTCCGTGACATATTCGCTGCATTTCAAAAAAATGTATGGAACAGAGAGATTTTCTCTGCAGGGCAATGCTTGTTCTTATCTAGGCAGATCAGCTGTGTCAAGCCAAGAATCCAGAACTAAAAACAGGAGGGTGGTTGAGCAAGCAGGACGGCAGAGTCAGAGATCCTTGCTTGCGCTCATTAAGAGAAGGGAAATTGTTTTCTTAACTGATGGGATTTCTACTTCAGGCCAGCAGTTTAAATAGAATAAGCACCTCTTTGTGAGATTGTACACATTCCTAAATGAAAGCTGAACCTTGGCTGGCTGAAGATGGACTCTCTTAAAGCTGAGTATCGAACTAGTTTTACTGCTGACTTCAAAGGAACAAGCTCCCCAGGTAGATCCTGCAGTCAAGGCCACCAAAAAAAGGTTTGGTTTTCAAGCGGCCTTAGAAGTCCTCTGTCAAAAACTGCCCCTCCGCTCTTCAATTTTGTACTAAAATGCCTCAGTCAGAAAATTAAAAACAAGTAACTGATTAGCCAAACCCAACGTTTTCCTGTATTTTGAGGTTTGGTGCCAGAAAGTGTGTGTGGGGGGGGGGGGGGAAACAACCCTATAAATCTGGAGACAAAAACAGGCAGAAGCTGTGGAATGAATCACAACTTGAAAGGATTTTTTTTTTAAAAAAAGATGCCATGTGTTTGTCAACCTAGATAAAAGCGTGTCAGCATGATCTACTCAGAAGCAAGCATTATTGAGATAAATGGAGCTTAGTATATACAGAATTGCAGCCTGGGCAATATCACTTCATCAGACAGTTTCTGTGCTGATAAATGCATAGGATGCTGTTTGCCATTATTGTGGAGTAGCCCGGGGCAGTCTAGTAGAAATTAATACTCAACTACGATGCCCACACGTAATTTGCAAAGCCTTGGGTGCATATACACACACGAACATGTTAATGTATGGACGGAACACATTCACACGCATGTGGGGAGCATTTTGCACGACTTCCCGACAAGCACGCTCAACGGGTGTGGCGGTGTGGATGCGCGGCGTAACAAGGGTGTGCCTGTATGTGTTCACTCACACTGCATGCTTCACGTGGAGGATAAAGAAGAAGTGTGTGCAGGAATATAGGTGTCCACATGTCCTTGCCCAACGGCGAAAGACAGACACTGCTAGCCTGGTCACCTACGGCGAGCGAGAATCGCCTCCAAGCGACTAAGCGGGACGGGGTGGGGGGTGGGAAGGTTTACAAAAAGCGGGTCCTTTCAGACCACAAGTGGCTAACAGTCGTGTGCCAGAAGAAAGGGGCCAGTCAACTTGTGTGAATTTTCTTCCAAGGCCGTGTTTCCATGTTCAGGACGTAAGTGCACGTGTGGGCTTGGTTCGGGTCCGCAAGGCAGCAAGAGGCAAACCGGTGTGTGGAGAGACAGGGGCCTGTGTGTCGGTGGCGCGTCTACTCACGCCAGAGGGGTCCGGGCAAGTGTCAGTTTCTTCAAAAATAATTACAAGAACAATAATAACAATCAGGCGTTTCAAGGAGGAAGAAGTAGTAGCGGCAGCACAACCCCCTCACCTCACCCCATTTGCACAAAAAAAAAGAAGAAGTCCAGACGCAAGGAAGGAGGCTCCCCTGCCCTCGGAGAAGGAAGGGCCCCGGAGGGACCGGGTTCCCCTCGCACAGTCCAGCCCTGGCATCCTCTTTGCCCCGTGGTTTGTGTGGTGCAGAGCAGGCAAGAGGCAGATCCTCCGGAAGAAGGCCACTCCAGGCTTGCTCTCAGCACTGCAGGGAGACGGGATTGGAAAGAGAGGGAGAATGAAACAGGGAGTCTGCACCCCAGACTTTCCCCTCAGCTCCACCCCCCCCCAGCCTTCTCCCTATGGGATCCATTGCAGTCCTGCCACAGAGACACGGGCTGTAACCATGAGTTTGAAAGCACATCCCCGCACCAAGGAAATCCTGGAAACGGTAGCTTACCCTTCGCTGTGTTACAATTCCCAGTAGCATACCACCGTTTCCAGGATTCTCGGGGGGCAGAATATGTTTTCATGGAATCACAGAGTTGGAAGGGACCCCCCAAGCCTCTGCGATGGAGGAATCTTTTGCCCAACGCGGGGCCCAAAGTTTTTGTTTGTTGTTTTTTTGAAAAGTTTTTATTGTTAAAATAATTCAGCATTAATACACACACATTGTGAATATACAAACATACAATTCATACAATCCTTAAAAAATGTTCAAATATACCTACACTCAATCCCACAGATAATTCCCTTTCCCTTTCCCATCACCATCCACCACCCCTCACCCCACCTTTGTGTTAGGGGCTCAAAGTTTTAAATGTGCTTTAAATAGACGTACGCAGCCCTGTTCCTCAAAGCAGGCCCCAGCTTTGCCTCAGGTCTGCAAAAGGAGTAGGAACTGCCTGATACACACTCAGCTCAGTGCTGTCCACACGGACTGGCAGCTGGGATTTCAGGCAGGGATCTCCCCAACCCCACCTGGAGACGCTGCCAGGGACCTTCTGAACGCAAAGCAGCTTCTCTCCCACTGAGCTCGAGGCCTCCCGACGGCAGTTCCCCCTTTGTGGAGCTACGATTCCTGGCACCCTCAAGAAACAGGGAGAACCCCTTGCCCCAAGCTCAGTGAGGGCAGGGTTACTGTCGTCCGCTTTCTCCTCCGTTCCTCACCTCATTTGCCCCACCGCCACCGCCGCCCCCAGGGCTCAAGAGCCCCGTCTGCTCGTTCCGTTTGTCCGTCTTCATCTCCACCACGGTGTCGTCGGGGTTGCCTTCCTTGGGGGTCCTGCCGAGAGGAGGAAACAGATATATCTGAGCGCTGCATTCCGGGAACAGGTGGTCAAGAAAGCCAACAGGGTACGGTTACGTCCAGCCTCTCCCCGAACTCACCCCACCTGGCACAACTCCCCAATCCTTCATCCATTTATGGCTCTGCAGCCCAGGGAAGGCTGGCAAAGATTTACATATAAAAAGGGGGGAATCCATCTATCTATCTATCTATCTATCTATCATCTATCTATCTAATCTATCTATCTATCATCTATCTATCTATCTATCTATCTATCTATCTATCATCATCTATCTATATCTATCTATCATCTATCTAGGGCCACGTTGGAAGGTAGCCCATCTAAGGGAAGGGAAACTCTGATCCTAAACCTCCACTGTCTTGCAGGATATCTTCTGGAGGAGGAGGAGGAGGAGTTTGGAAGAAGAAGAAGAAGAAGGGGAGGAGGAGGAGTAGTTTGGACTTGATATCCCGCCTTTTCACTCCCCTTAAGGAGTCTCAAAGCGGCTCACATTCTCCTTTCCCTTCCTCCCCCACAACAAACACTCTGTGAGGTGAGTGAGGCTGAGAGACTTCAGAGAAGTTATTATTATTATTATTATTATTATTATTATTATTATTATTATTACTCACAAAGATCTCTTCTCGCCTCCGCCGCAGGGCAGCTGGCCGCGGCGCTGCATGAAGTAGAAGAAGCCCACGATGAGGAGAAGGAGCAAGACACAGACGCAGACGGCAATCACGGCGACGGTGCTGCCGCCCTGGCTCTGTTCCCCGTCCACTGTTGGGGGGAAGGAAGCAGAAAAGGTGAAGGGAGGTTGAGGCCCTGCAGACACCAGATCCTTCCCCAGCCTCCTTGCCTGTAGCCTGCTTCTGTCTGGCAAAGATTGGGAAGGACCACCTGAACAGCAGTGCCATTTTTCTACCCACATTTTTGTTCGCTGCTACAGATAAAAACTTTGTTGTTGCTTTTAAAGTGTTGTGGTTGTTGTTATTATTTACAGTGGTACCTCGGGTTACATACGCTTCAGGTTACATACACTTCAGGTTACAGACTCCGCTAACCCAGAAATAGTGCTTCAGGTTAAGAATTTTGCTTCAGGATGAGAACAGAAATCGCGCAGCAGCGGTGCGGCAGCAGCAGGAGGCCCCATTAGCTAAAGTGATGCTTCAGGTTAAGAACAGTTTCAGGTTAAGAACAGACCTCCGGAACGAATTAAGTACTTAACCCGAGGTACCACTGTATTAGATTTATATGCAGCCCTGCATCACAAGATCACAGAGCGGTTGACCAGATAAATGTCTTTTGATAAATGTGCCGCAATAATAGTATTGTTCGATAACATTATTTTTTATTGCTGCTATGTAAGGATGTATTTACTGTTATAATACGTATAAATGAAATACACATTATTATTAATAAGATCAACAACAATATCGTTCAGCTTGTAACGAGAACAGCAAATTGCATTCCTGACAATTATAACGATGCCATTTAAACTAAATACTCATTAGATAAAATCACACACAAACACACACGTGTGACCATCTGTAGTTCTGATCACTACTAATGCCGATCAGGAGGGCCATTTTGAAGGACCCCAAGACTTCTCATAAATTGTAGGAGGGTTACAGTCAATTGTTCCTCACTTACTATTCCAACAGGTGCTTTGTGTTCTGGCCATTTAAAACAGGTCAGAACATTGGTCAGGGAATGAATGAATGAATAAATGTTGATCAGGATCTGCTGGTAGATCTCTTGCTTATTTATTTATTTATTTCAACACCGCCATTTTGTAATGCATAATGTTGTACAACATTAAAACAGGAAACACCATAAAAACTACATTTTGCAGCAGATCTACGAGAAATCTTACTGTGGAGACAGGGCATAGCCATCGCGGCCAGTAGCCAATCGTAGCCTTTATCCTCCCCATGAATTTGCCCCTTAAAGCCATCCAAGTTGGTTGGCTCCTGAGGCAGCGAGTTCCAGAGTTTAACTCCGTGCTGCGTGGAGAGCTGCTTTATTTATATCTGTCCTGGATCTTCCCCTGGGAACCATGAGAACTGTTATTCTGAAGGAGGTGGGCAGAACAACAATTCATAGAATCTGGGCTGGAGTGCGGGAGGAAGAGGAGCCAAAGGCAGTTTCTATAGGTCTAGCCGCGTTCTCAAACTCAGGTTCTTAAGCTGTTGTTGGACTACAACTCCCATCATCCCTGACCCCTGCTAGGTAGGGATGATGGGAGTTGTAGTCCAACAACAGCTAGGGACTCAAACCACCTATTCATGTGGTGTGTTACACACACACACACACACACACACCCCACTGAAATCTTGGATTTTTAAAAAACCAGTAAAACCCAAAACCTCAGGGAGAAATAAACTGTGGTAAGTGAATCATGTACTACTTCAAACTTGGAAAGCATTTCTGAGCTCCGAAATTACACACAATGAACCTTCCCTGACCTTATTACACTTGAAAGCAAAAGAAACCTGCAAGCGAAAACATCTGGGAAATTAATCTATTCCGATCTTTCTGCGGTGTAAAGAGATTGCACGAAAAGCTTCCCTCTTTTATTTCACCTGGTTTTCCCCTCGCGTGGGGAGGGAGATGTGGAAATAAGTCAAACCCAGAATACCTATTATTATTATTATTAGGCTTCTCCCCAACGCCCCCCCCCCAAAGGATTATACTCCACTATTTCCCCTTCACGGAGCAGTTGCTCAAAGAGACTTGTGAGTATCAAAGCAAGCAGAAAAGCCAAAGGGACCCAACAGTTAAGACATAAATTATCGAGCTTAAAAACAGCAGCGAAAAAGTGAAAACCGCAGAGACCAGCATAGAAAACTGATACCTTTAAGCAGCAACAGACTCAAAAGCTTGTTTAAAGGGAATTGTTATTATTTTTAAGGCTGTTGTCTTTATTTGGCTGAATGCAAATAAAGAAGAAGGCGACCCGATTTCTTGGGGAAGGGAGTTCCGCATACATGGAGCCACCACCAAAAAGGCCCCGTCTCTACCCTTTCCATATGGCAATTGTGTTTGTGACTCTTTGTCCTGCCTTCTCATCCTCAAACACCCACCTGTCCGGAGCTCAGGGTTCCCTGAGGCAGCATGCATGAGAAGGAAAAAGCAATTAGCAACCTGAACTGTCAGCAAGCCCACCCAGCTAAGCTGTGCTGTCATTGCCCAATAAGCCCACCCACTGTAATAGCAGTGCAGAGTCTGGGGGCAGCGGGGCGGGAAGAGAATGGAGAAGGAGGGAGGCAAAGAGGGACTTACCTGCTGGCACAGGAGAGGCAGATGTCGTCGGCGCAACTGCTTGGAAAAAGAGAGAGGTATGTTAGCCAAGGTACAGGGCGAACTCTTGTTGTGGTCTGCAGTCACTCAGCCTGCACCCAAATCCCCACTTCCCCTTATCCCTTTCATCATTCAGAGGACCAAAAGACTCCCACATCCGGTTCTGGGCACCACAATTTAAGGAGGATATATTTTTTTTACTGAATTTTACAAGAGAAGAAAAGAAAAAACAAAGAACAATACATAACACTGTAAACACATTTATATACATGTTTTCCAAAATGCAAACTAAAAAGAAAAGAAAAATACTTTTCATAACCAATAGTATTACCAAATTCATGATTCAAACATTACAATATATAAATCTTAGTTAAAATATTATAAAAGACTTCCACCGCATTCACTGCATGTCTCATAATTATCTTGCTCGCCTTTACATCTGTTCTTCAATCATTTCTCTTCTTTAGATCCTTTTATAATCAGTCAAATCTTTACGTTTTCTATATTCTTCACAAGGTTAGTCTAGGCACAACCAAACTTTCGTATCTGAGCCCTGCTTGTATAAATATTCATTTAAGCATTCCCATTGTTTCTGAATTGTATTTTTTTTATTTATGCCTTATTAAATCCGTCAATTTCGCTAACTCCAGGTACTCACATAGTTTACTTAACCATTCCCCTTTTGTTGGGATATAATTTCCCTTCCAATGACTGGCTACCAACGTTCTCGCTGCTGTTGTTGCATACAGAAAGATGCTAATTTTGTCTTTTAAGGAGGATATTGACAAGCTGGAAGGTGTGCAGAGGAGGGCGACTAAGATGATCAAGGGTCTGGAAACCAGGCCTGATGAGGAATGGTTGAAGGAGCTGGGTATGTTTAGCCTGGGAAAGAGGAGGCTGAGAGGAGATATGATAGCCATCTTCAAATATCTCAATGGAATATCTCATGGAGGATGGAGCAAGCTTGTTTTCTCCTTCTCCAGAGCGTAAGACTCGAACCAATGGATTCAAGTTACAAGGAAGGAGATTCCGACTAAACATCAGGAAGAACTTTCTGATAGTAGTAGCTGTTTGACAGTGGAACAGACTCCCACAACAGGTTGTGGACTCTCCTTCCTTGAAGGTTTTTAAGCAACTGTCATGGGTGCTTTAGTTGAGATTCCTGCATCACAGGGGTTGGACTGGATGACCCCCGGGGTCCCAACTCTACGATTCTGTAACTGCACAGCCCACTAGTACTTGGATTTCACGAGAGAGGCTCTCCCTTTCTGCAGTGCCCCCGTGTTGTTGTGAAACGGCTTTGTACGTTTTTTTCCGTTCCGAGGGGCTTGTTGGGCAGTTAAAGAAAAACAAGCACCTTTGTTATGCTCCCTTTTTGGGAAGGTGGGGGGAGGAGAGATGTCTGTTGAGAGAATACAGGCAACGTATGGCGAAATCTTCGATGCTGGGGGAAGGAGGAGGAAGCTGGTTGCTCCAGGAATGAGGCGTATTGCCCCATCCGTGGCCTAGCAGAGGAAGGACCTAGGCATGTTTTCGCAGAAGTAAACGCACACCTTGCAAGAAGTTTGTGGCAGAACTGAGCCTTTCTAAGCGCACACGTTTGGGCTGTGACTTTGTGCAGAGTTCATGCAGCCATGGAAAAGTCTCCTTGCATCATTTCCCAACCTGGTGCCCCCCCCACGATGGTCTTGGACTATGGGCCTGATGGAATCTGTAGTCCAAAATGTTGGAGAGCGCTAGATTGAGGAAGGTTTGTCTAGGAGTCAAGTCAAACACTAACGTCCACAACCCCTGCGCACAAATGCCCCCCCCCAAGATAGGGAACCTGCACAGAAATTGCAACACCCCTCCTCACAAGATTATCCCACATATCAGCTTGGGACCAGTTTACCCGTGAGGCTGAGCACTTGACGGCTTCGATTTTTAAACTGGCGATTGGGCATTGGGAGCACAGCTTCCTCCAGAATCGGGGAGGCGTGCACATTGAACTCCCGGCTAATATGGAGAGGGAAACTCAGTTTTAGCAGCAGGTTCAATGCAAACCCCTTCCTGTTCCTGGAGCAAGGCATGCTGAGAGCATGCCTTCACAGAGAGGCCCATCGTCACACACCAGGTTCCCCACAACTGGTTTAAATGCGAAGATTAAGAATTTGTCAACAGCTTTAACGCCAGGAAATTAGAATGAGAGGCAGACCTACTGAAAGGGGGTGGAAACACACCTTGCAGTGGCCTCAACCGATGTCTGTGGTTGTCTAACCACTGCCATGTGCTCCCTTTCCCTGCCAACCTGTCTACACCTGCCCAGCCCGCAGGGGAAGAAAGCAGCCTGAGCGCTGCAAATGACTAAGCACCACACCTGGACCAAAAATCTCCACTCATCTGAAGGGTTTGGGCACCCCCAGAACCAATTTAAGCCAGAGCCAAACTGAGCATGTAATTAATTGCACGACTGAAATTTAACATGCCCAGCTTTTAAAGATGTCAGTAGCGGCTGTCAGGATTGGGACAGCAGCTTGTGGGAGGGAGAAGACTTTGATCATGGATTCTTTAGTTGAGATTCCTGCATTGGGGTCCCTTCTACAATCCTGTGATTTCTGGGTAGGTAGCAGTTTGGAGGACAAACCTAGACAGCATCTTAAAAAGCAGAGACATCACCTTGCCAACAAAGGTCCGTATAGTAAAAGCTATGGTTTTCCCAGTAGTGATGTATGGAAGTGAGAGCTGGACCATCAAGAAGGCTGATCGCCGAAGAATTGATGCTTTTGAATTATGGTGCTGGAGGAGACTCTTGAGAGTCCCATGGACTGCAAGAAGATCAAACCGATCCATTCTTAAGGAAATCAGCCCTGAGTGCTCACTGGAAGGACAGATTGTGAAGCTGAGGCTCCAATACTTTGGCCACCTCATGAGAAGAGAAGACTCCCTGGAAAAGACCCTGATGTTGGGAAAGATGGAGGGCACAAGGAGAAGGGGACGACAGAGGATGAGATGGTGGGACAGTGTTCTCGAAGTTACAAACATGAGTCTGACCAAACTGCGGGAGGCAGTAGAAGACAGGCGTGCCTGGCGTGCTCTGGTCCAGGGGGTCACGAAGAGTTGGACACGACTAAACGACAACAACAGGAGTTTGGGGTGAGGAGAAGGCCGTGGTGAGCATTTGGGGAGGCAATCCTGCTCTTCCCCCAACCATTACCGCTGCCACTTAAATTTTAAAAACCACGCGGGTTAAATTGCAATTGTGCAGTGAATTAAGCATTCTGCTTAATTCGGACCCTGGTTTATGCTGCTGCTTGGACTATTTACTACAAGTCATCTGCGAACAAAGATGCGCAGAGGCGTCTGGAGCGGAAGGGTGAAAGGTCCTGCACTTCCCTTTTGTGGACACTCACCCATCTGTAACAGGAACGTCTGTTCGGCCTTGCCGTGCTCGTTCTCTGCCCAGCACGTGACCCCGTTCTGGGCCAGTTCAGGGGTCACCTCCACTGTCAATTCGCTGATGACTTTGTTGCCAAAGGTCCTCGCAGACGGCTGGGAAGAGAGAAGCAAAGAATGGCAGCATTTTCCATGGGACGGAGTCTCTCTCCATCCCCAGCTCTCTGCCTCACGCCTGATTCACCTTTGTTTCTACCTGGACAGGTGGGTTGGGATGCCAGAGGCCCAACTCCATGCAGGAGCTACAACGAAAGCAGTCAAGAATGCTGCTGCAGAGTAAGGGTCAAGAGACTGAGCTGAGAACCAAGTTGACGTGTGCAATGCCAGACCCGACCTCATTACAAATAACGACCTACCTAACAAGGTTGTTCCAAGGATGCCCAAGGGCAGAACTACAGCTTACTTTGGCCAATATGTGTCCCCAAACCTAAATAACTATAAGATAAGTAACTATACAAGCTATGGAAGACATCTGAAGGCAGCCTTGTACGGTGGTACCTCTGGTTGCGAACGGGATCCGTTCTGGAGGCCTATTCGCAACATGAAAAGAGCGCAACCTGCAGCGGTGCGTCTGTGCACGCGCGGGTTGCAATTCGCCACTTCTGCGCATGCGCGTGATGTCATTTTGCGCGTCTGCGCATGCGCGAGTGACGAAACCTGGAAGTAACCCTTTCTGGTACTTCAGGGTCGCCGCGGGATGTAACATGAAAGAATGTAACATGAAGCGGACGTAACATGTGGTATGACTGTATAGGGGAGTTTTTAACATTTAATGTTTCATTATGTTTTTGTATAGGCTGGAGCAACCAAGTCAGATGGACAGATGGAAATCCTCACAGAACGAAGGGAGAATTCTCAGCTCTGTCCTGTGGACTACAATTCCCAGTGTGCCTTGCGTGTTGGTGGTGAGGGGGCAGACTGGGGCAAAGTCACGGCAGAGACAGCTCTTCTGTGTCTACTCATGACCTTGGGCTTCTTCTCGCAGTCCCTGCCCGCTCCCTCTGTTCATCTTGGCGCACAAAGAGGCCACCCAGGGAGTCCGCTTCCCCCAGCCTGACAGCTTGAGAGCAGCTGGGTATCAGCAGGCAAGGATGTGGGGGGGAGAAGGACCCCTAAAAACAGCGGTTTGCGAACCATCTTCTGGCGGGGAATCCGCGGACACTGACTCGCCCACTAATGAACCCCTTGCAAGCCTGCTTTTCAGCTCCAGGACGTTGCAGGGGATTATCTGGGTTCATTCTGGGGCACAGGTGCTGAATAGGGGGCCCCCAAGCAGGCCTGTCAGGTCTCCTTGTGGTCTGTGGGGTGAGCTGCACGCTGCGCTGCCGGCCACGTGGGAACAAAGCCCTGTGGCCTAAGGCAGCAAATCGTCTGCTCCCCAGAATCAAAAGAAGAGACCCAACACACACTGGGAAGCTGATCTGCCGCCACTGGCCTCATTTGAGAAAGACCCGACCAGCTCCCAAGAAATCCAGCAGGAACACACTCTGCAAACCTCTGTGCCCTCAGGCCCAGAGGAGGGTGAAGGGGAAGGTCCAGCGCCCCTGTAAGGTAAAGGTAAAGGGACCCCTGACCATTAGGTCCAGCCATGACCGACTCTGGGGTTGCAGCGCTCATCTCGCTTTATTGGCCGAGGGAGCCGGCGTACAGCTTCCGGGTCATGTGGCCAGCATGACTAAGCCACTTCTGGCGAACCAGAGCAGCGCACGGAAGCGCCGTTTACCTTCCCGCCAGAGCGGTACCTATTTATCTACTTGCACTTTGATGTGCTTTCGAACTGCTAGGTGGGCAGGAGCAGGGACCGAGCAACGGGAGCTCACCCCGTCGCGGGGATTTGAACCGCTGACCTTCTGATCGGCAAGTCCTAGCCTCTGTGGTTTAACCCACAGCGCCACCCGCGTCCCCAGCGCCCCTGTAGGGTGCTACAATTGCTCCACAATCCTCACCAGCCGGTCCCCTGCATTTCCCCGACAAAGTTCTTCGCTGCTGGACTCACCTCTTCCCCAGTGACGCTCCACTTGATCTCTGGCTCAGGGTAGCCGAAAGCAGAGCAGGTGAAGGTCAGTTTCTGGCCCAGGCTCTGGTAATGGCGTGTGGACTGGGGCTCCTCCACTTGTGGGGTTCCTGTTTTTGGGAAGGAGGAGGAAGTCAGGACATGACAACCAGGAGGGGGCACATGAACCCTGCCCCCAAGGGCTTTTAAGTTCTGGGCCGAGGAAAAGGATGGTTTCTGCAACATGCACAGAAAATGCCAACCAGCCTCTCTCCGTGACTAACAGAATGAATTATATCCATCTATGTATTCTAGTGAGCTTCTAATATGGCCTACACACCTTCAAGCTGGTCTTCATAGCCTTAGGGACTAGAAAGTTGCTAAGGAAGGAAGGAAGGAGAGTAATCCCAGCAGCAAACCGTGTCCCCTGTCCCCCTTTCACAGAATCATGTATGAGATTTGTGTCCAAGATTTGCTTAAACTTGGCCTTTTCTCCAAGGAGCTCTCATTTTTATCGCCATGACAACCCTTTGAGGTAGGCTGGGCTGAGAGACAGCCGTAGGCCCAAGCCTATCCCAAGCAGTCAACCAACGCCCAAATGCCAGTGACCGGAAGACTGCGTCACTCGTGCAGCACGTGTTGAGGTGGTTGATATTATTGTTTATTAAATTTGTATGCCGCCCTTCATCTGCAGATGAAGGGCAGCTCACGACGTAACATTACAACACCAAACCACAAAGCACGCTGTAAAAATATGAACGACGACGAACCAAATAATCCCCCCTCTCCCACAACACATTTAAAAGGGCAATGGATGAGAGTTGGAAGAGAAACTGGGAGGAAAGGATTCAAGCTCACTGTGTGGCCTTGGGTCCGTCTCTGACTCTCAGGCAAACTACCTCACAGGGTTGTTGTGGGGGGGAAACCATGCATGCCACCTTGAGAGGCTCAGGACCGCAATACCTCCAGGATTGCCTCTTTCCACATGAACTGCCCTGGACCCTGTGACCCTCCTCTGAGGCCCTTCCTCATTTGCCTCCTCCACAAAAGGTCTGGAGGGTGGCAAGATGACAACGGGCCTTTTCTGTGGTGGCTCCCTGTTTGTGTCATGCACTCCCCAGGGAGGTCCGCCTGGCTCCTTCATTATAGGCGGCAGGCAAAAATGTCCCTCTCCAACCAGACCTTTGGCTAATTAACGTCTGACGCCCTTTTAAACGTGTGTGAGAGGGGGTGGAGGTTATTGGTTTGGGGGGGCGGGGCGTCCTTTGTTGTTTTTATTCTGTATTTTGTGCTTTTGTCTTCTATTTTTATCTTGTGAACTGCCCTGAGCCCTACGGATGAAGGGCGGTTTACAAATTTAATTAATTAATAATAATAACAACAAGCAACAACAACACCTTGGAGGAATGTATCAAGACAGATAAATAACATGTCCTGTTCTGAGGCTTCCCTTGGACATCAGGTTGTCTCCACTGTGAGAAAAGGATGCTGGAGTATTGTGGGCCAGCGGCCTGATTCTGCAGGGCAATTCTTTTCTTAGCTTCCTCTGCCCCCCAACCAGCCTACCTTCCACGACGACTTCCACCGTCTGGGTCCGCTGCAGCCCAGGTATGCTGGGCACAGAGGCTTCGCAGGTGTATCCGCCGGCCATGTGGTAGTTCAGTGAACTCAGGGGCAAAGTCTCGCCATCTCCCACCTTAGTCTTTCCCTGCAGGGGGATGGGGGAGGAAAAACAAGAGACTGCGTCTGAATGGTGGAATTCCCTCCCAAGAGAGGCTAGCCCAGCTCCCTCTTTGTCATCCGGCAGCCTGAGACCTCCCTGCTCAGGAAACAGAGCAGAAGACGGGATCTGCTCACTCAGCTGCTGTCCCGGCAAAGTGGATCTGAACTGCTGGTCCTAAATGTGTTCTGATGCATTTTAATGCTTGTTTTTAGCTAGCTTGTTGCCTTGTCCTTTTTCATAGAATCATAGAATCATAGAGTTGGAAGAGACCACAAGG
>JAXCMG010000044.1:8066133-8095630 GCA_034642415.1 Podarcis siculus | reverse complement strand
CCCAGCTCCCTTAGCCGTTCCTCATAAGGCATCGTTTCCAGGCCTTTTTAAACACTGTAAGCTATACCTTGAACCCCAACTTGGGATAAAGGCCAGACGTAAATGACCTTAAATCATCATTGTTACTTCTGAAAGTGGGATCACCTGCCTTGAGCCTTTGAGAATAGGCAGGATTTTCAGCAGACATTTATATTTAGACAAGCCTATCCAGAAAGTTTGTAGGAGTTTTGATTTGTTTCATTCTACTCTACTGCAGTTTAAACTTTCTGTATGTTTTAAATTACGGTTGCAAATCGTTTAGTCATAAGGTTATTGCTTTATCATTTTTTTGTAAACCGCTTTGAGGCTTTTCCCACAATCAGGCAATATACAAATTTTATGAAATAAATAACTACAAGGCGAAGTACAATTAAAAACAAACAAGGGGAGAGATTGCTCCTAGACTCACCACCCACCGCCAGATGAATTTTCCAAGCATCTCTAGTCTTACGCTTAAAATGCAAGTTTCTATCCCTCAGTGTGGTTGCAGCAGGTCTGATAACCCACAGGCAGGGTGCCTTTTGAAAAGACTCTGGTATTTGGAGATTCATCACTTCTGACTGCCCACCATTTCCACCATTATGACCAGCAGGACAGTCTGCAACCCAACAGGGTGGTTTTCCTGCACAGGCTCCATTTACAACTATGGGAAGCTGGGCAAGAGAACGGTAGCTTTCCTTTGAGCGTGCAGCTTTAGGCTTTGTTCTGCTAGCTGCGCCTTTCAACGTTTCAGCCTTGCAAGTTGCAAATTTAAAGACACAGTTCTGCAAGACGAGAAAAGGCCTGAGTTAAGCTGCTAGAGGAATGAAGACAATAGGGAGAGAAGTGTGGAAACCATCACAACCCGCCCAGGGCACCTGCGGAGTTTGTGCTTTGCAAGAGAGGAAGGACATGAGTCCAACTTCTGTTTGTTCCCCCACTTTCCCCCAGGAAAACCTGATGTTTAGTGCTGAATTGCAACAAATGGCGATGCTGAGCTAGATCTTAGCTACTGCGTTATTTCGTAAGCGTGTGGCGCCGCCACCCACCTTCTTCCATAGCAAGGTGGGCATCTGGGAGCCAGTACCAGAGCAGGTCAGCTCGATGTTTTCGCCCAATCTTGCCATCACCGTCTTGTCTGGGTTCAGAACCAGGGGGTCCAGATCTAAAGTGGGAACAGGGGGAAGGAGGGGAGGGAGAGAGAGAGAGACAAAGAGTGAGAGAGGCTGACAATACTCAGGGTTTTGATGGAAGTGCAACAGCAGGGCTCATTCAGTTTGTAACTTAAGGGGTTAATTCCGTTCTCAGTGATAGTCAACTACCCAAGAAGGGCGTGTGCGTATGTGGAGGTGTTGCTTGGCAACCAGACAGTTTGGCAACATCTTCCGTGAAGCAGCGAGTACTCTGGTTGGCTGTGTAGTTTGGAGGAAATTTCTCCTCTGTATGTTTGGTTGTTCATCTCCCTGCTATGTACATTCTCCTCAAATTCTACACCATTTTTGCTTCTTCTCTAAGGTGTTGTCCGGATTACTTTTCTCTCTGGACTCTGTGCTATTGAAGTGACTGTGGTAACAGGTTTCACTGCCGTCGTCCCCCAACACACAGTCTCCCAGCACGAGGCTCTGTTGCCCCTCCCCCAGCAGTCCACGGGGCACTCACAGTTGACATAGATGGTCACCTCCTTCTCCAGCTCTACGGTACTGGGGCTGTCAAAGTCAAGCACCTGACACCGGTACGTCCCGCCGTCTGCCTTGGTCACATGCGGAAGGCTCAGGATTCCGTTGGCGTGGGACCCCAGGTCTACCTGTGTGTCTTCGCTCTGGATTTGCAAAAAGGCAAAAAGGGGAGGTCCCCCCCCAAAAAAAGGTCAGGGGGCCAGTTTTGTCTGGAGTGAAGCAGCAATGGCAACCACCACCCAGCCTGAGGCCTGGAGAAGTGACTTCATGCCCACTGCTGTCAGAAAGGATGTCCTTGTTTTCCAACTCATAAAGGTAAAGGTAAAGGGACCCCTGACCATTAGGTCCAGTCGCAGACGACTCTGGGGTTGCGGCGCTCATCTCTCTTTATTGGCCGAGGGAGCCGGTGTACAGCTTCTGGGTCATGGGGCCAGCATGACTAAGCCGCTTCTGGCGAACCAGAGCAGTGCACGGAACCGCCGTTTACCTTCCCGCCGGAGCGGTACCTATTTATCTACTTGCACTTTGAGGTGCTTTCAAACTGCTAGGTTGGCAGGAGCAGGGACTGAGCAACGGGAGCTCACCCTGTCGCAGGGATTCGAACCTGCCGACCTTCTGATCGGCAAGTCCTAGGCTCTGTGGTTTAGCCCACAGCGCCACCCGCGTCCCTCATTTCCAACTCATATCAGCAGAGAAAACCAAATCACGCAGATCGTCTCAAATCCATCCCACCCTGCCTCCCCCCAGGAAGGAACAGGTTGGGCGTGGATAATGCGTCATGGTCAATGGTACCTTTATTTTGTAAAAGACGTACTCCGGCGGGGGGTAGCCGTCTGCCTGGCATTGCAACTCGATATCATCCCCTTCCTTGATGACCTCTGGGGAATCTACAGAAAACTGCACGTTCTCTGTGAAGTCTGAGGAAAGAGGGTCACACTGAAACCACATGACTATTTATTTCTGTATTATTATTACTACTACTATTAATCGTAGATCTCTGCAGTCTGTGGAAGAGTTTCTCCCGCACGTTCCAAAGATCTCGTAAGCCTGCTGCACAATATTTATTTGCTTATTTCTTGCATTTATAACCCCACCTTTTTCTCCAAGGAGATCAAGGTAGTTTATATGGTTCTCCTCCTCCTCCTTTAATCCCCAGAACGACCCTGTGAGGCTGGCTAGGCTGAGAGAATTTGAGCCATGGGACCGTGCACCAATTCCTTTAAGTACCTAGCTACGCCCGACCACGATACAATAAAATTAGAACCAATGCGCGGCAAGATCCTAGAAGCAGGAGCATTAAGGTCATACATCAAAGCCCTCAGCCAGGATTAAAGCAAATTAAAAGCCTGCCGGAACAGATTTATTCTGAACAATATTTGTAATCCTGCACCTTCTACCTGACTAGGAACCTCGGAGCAGCTTGCAACAAATACAATTTTAAAAGCAAAACCCAAAGGCGGGTGTCTTCGTAGAAGCATAGAATTAGAACAGACCACAAAAGTCGTCTCCAGCCCACCCTCCAGCATCTTTCACCCAACGTGGGGCTCGAACCCACAACCCTGAGCTTAAGAGTCCCATGTTCTCCCGAATGAGCTGTCCCTCAGGTGGCACCGACCCCTTCTGGGTGTACCTCTAAAAGCAGGTCAAAGGGGAAAGCTGCTGGAGGGTATTTTGCAGTCTGCGGGCCACCACCAAAAAGGCCCTGCAGCCATCCACTGGGCCTTCGCTGAGGATCAAAGGCAGGGCTCCAAAGGAGAGCTTAAAACTTGGGCAGGGACACGAACATGTGTAAATCGCCTCGGAACGGTGGTTTGGGAGGGAATTAATAAAGCAATAATGATAACATTGACAGTGTCACATGGAAAATGCTTACTGATGGCCACCACACCTGAAACCATACAGGGTGAATGCTCCACAGAAGCTCCCAACATTTCCATGTTACTTACAGTGCAACGTGAGCTGGAAGGGGTCAGACTCTGCGCTGCCGACTTTTCCGTGCGGCATTGCGTAGCTGACGTGGCAGAGGAAGTTGGAGTCCTTGTCAGATTTGTTCACCCGCAGGTACAGCGTGCTGGAGACAGAGAGCAGCCCTGACGCCTCTTTCACTGTCCGCGACACGACATACAGCTCTGTGGGGGGGAAACAGGTATAGCGGTGCTGCAGAATGAGGCCAGCCAGCCGAGGGGCACATGGGGAGGCGAGAACTCTGGAAACAGGGCAGCACAAGGATATTTTCCAAAGCATGATTTTGGCGATTTGAAAGAAATACAGTGGTACCTCGGTTTTCAAACGTAATCCGTTCCAGAAGACCGTTCGAGTTCTGAAACATCTGAAAACCGAAAACTCAATAGCCAACAGCTAGGCCTCAGAATGTTGCACTCAGGGGAAGCCATGTTGCATGTTCGACTTCCGAGGCATGTTTGAAAACCGAAATGTTTGTCAACGGAGACGTTCAAAAACCGAGGTAAAGTAAAGGTAAAGGGACCCCTGACCATTAGGTCCAGTCGTGGCCGACTCTGGGGTTACAGCACTCATCTCGCTTTATTGGCTGAGGGAGCCAGTGTACAGCTTCCGGGTCATGTGGCCAGCATGACTAAGCCGCTTCTGGTGAACCAGAGCAGAGCACGGAAACGCCGTTTACCTTCCCGCCAGAGCGGTACCTATTTATCTACTACGTGCTTTCGAACTGCTAGGTTGGCAGGAGCTGGGACCGAACAAGGGGAGCTCATCCCGTCGTGTGGGTTCGAACCACCGACCTTCTGATCGGCAAGTCCTAGGCTCTGTGGTTTAACCCCCCGTTTTGTTTTTATGGGTGGTTTTAAGCTTCTGGAGGAATAGAGGCCTATTCTGAGTGATGCAGGCCTATTTTGAAGGACAAAATGAATTTAAACAGCAGGCAACACTCTAGCACAGAGCAACCTGAGGAAAGGATGAGAGACAGCACCTGTTTGTCTATACATTTATTCCAAATTAGCCTCAGGATGGCGTAAGATGCTCAGGGGCAGTCAGGAACGTAAGACTGAAAACGGCAGTGGCAGTCGGGGATGTTTTCTCAGACAGCTCATGTCCTCGAAGGAAGGACAACAGCAGAAAAACAGCTTCCTTACCCTTATTGCGTTCTGTGGAGGCATTCAGAGAGCGGCCATCTTTGTACCAGCTGATGGTTGGCACCGGGTTGGCATTTTTGCTGGTGCACGTTGCAATCTGCGGAGAAAGAAAAGGTGGTGAATTACTGGTAAGGCCCTGCTATGACCACTCTCCCTCACTCTCCTTAGGAGAGTTCTCCCACCTGGGATGATAGTTAGCCTTATTTACAGTCACAGCCTCCCACCTTGCCAGCGGGGCTGTACAAAAAAAAAAGAGGAAACACTAAATTGCGCTGGTTTCTGCAACCTTTCCTAACTTCCTGTTAATCGCTTCCCAGCATAAAACATCCTGAAGCCATTTACAATTAAAAAATATATACCGTATTTTTCGCTCCATAAGACACACTTTTCCCCTCCTAAAAAGTAAGGGGAAATGTGTGTGTGTTTTATGGAGCGAATGCAGGGGGGAGGCAGGCAGGAAAAGCCACCAAGAGCCGCACACAAGCTCCGCGTGGCTCTTGCGGGCTTTTCCCCAGGAGGGAGAAGGGACTGACGAGGCCAGACAGTCCCTTCTCCCTCCTCGTAGAAAAGCTCGCAGGAGCCGCACGCTCCTTAAAGGGTGTGCGGCTCCTGTGGGCTTTTGCGGGAGGTGGGGGAATTGCCATAGCCGCGCGCAGCCTCTCCAGCCGGGAGAGGCTGCACAAGGCTAAAGAGGAAGCCAAGGCAGCGAGTGGGATGGATCGCACTCGCTGCCTTGGCTTCTTTAGCCACGCTTCTTTAGCCACACTGGGGAGGTTTAGCTCCCGGCTGGAGAGGTTGCGCGGCTATGGCAGAAACCTAAAAACTAGGTGCGTCTTGTGGTCCGGTGCGTCTTATAGAGCAAAAAATATGGTATATTAAACGTTTTAGCTGCAACACGGATACGGAATGGGTTAAAATAATCTCTATTTTAAAAAGTCTTGTTGAAAAAGGAAGGCATTCAATAGGAACCAATAAGATAATATTGGCAAGGCTGAAGGCCCAATTTTTACGTCACTTGGAGGGGACCTCCTGAGGAGATGGCAGTTGGCTGCAGCACCATCTCCTGCCGAGCGCAGTGAGTGTTTTGCATGATTTATTCTTTCTGCTGATTATGAGGAGAGACAAAGCTATATAGGGCAGAGATGCCTGACTCCGGACAACTGGAAATCTTATTCAGTAGCCTCCCCTGAGATTCACCAGGCACAGCCCACACAGTTTGAAGCACGAGAGCTAGAAAGATGCTTTCTTTCTTTTTAAAAATGGAACTCAAAAGGGAGAAGTTCAAGTAGTTGAAATCTGAGACTGATGCCATATTTAATTCCCATGGAACTGTGGGGTCTTCCAACTTGAAGGGAAGCTAGATCTACACACCCAAGGAAAGTCTTAAAAACCTCCCTCACAATAATAATTACGGGGTAAGGAACACTCTCAAGGCTGTTTCCAGCTCATCTCTTTGAGCCATTTCACTTCAGCGCCAGCAAAGGGGCTGGAGATAGGCGAATTCCTCTAAGCATGTACAGAGTGCTCTCCCTTTGGTGTGAAAGCACCATAGTCAGTGCACCTATTCCAAGCCCTGAGGTCAGGCTTTTGGGCACTTCCAAGGTTTTGGTTTTGTCTTTAAGAAAAGGATAGCAGCATCTCACCTCTGAGGCGTCCTCCTCAGTCACAGAGAGGGTCCTGCTGTTAGGTATGACCTCTGGGGCTTCAGGTGCACCTGTTCGAGGAGACAGTAGAGGTCAGACAAAGTAGGGCCGTTGACTACTCTGCTCACTTACAAGACTTGCCATGTTCTGTGTGTACATCCCTGTTTTCCTTTGAGGATGGGTCCTGAGTGGGTGACTATGCAAGGCGGGGCCTTTTCACCAGTGGCACCCGAACTGCGGAAATTCCTTCCTAGGAAATCCCGCCTCTTCATTCCCCAGATTCAAGGGGAAATGAAGAGATTGGGAAAAACAAGCGAGGAGCTCTGGTCTCGGAACAAAATTCAGGGTGATCTCACCCACAAAATGCAGGGCCCCCCCACCAGTAAACAGGTTTCCCAAAAATTGTGGTGCGAAAAGGAAGCTGGGTTTCCTGCTACAAGTCACTAATCAGTATGTGTTACGGAGAGTTGCTTATTTTGCCATAAAGGCTGCTTTGTATAGGAATACGTATGGAGGTACCTTGGAGATCTGAAAACACAAACGACATACCTTGATATCAGCTTTGTATTACACAAATGGTTGTTTTTTTAAAGAATATGTTTTAATATGTTTCATGCTTCAGTGTGAATGTTTTCATTTTGCTAATCCTAATTATTATGAATTACTGGTTATAAATAGAGAGTATTGAAATTTTTTTGTGAGTTTCTGTTATCTGGTTTACATTTTCTTATCTCGCTTGGTGCTGCTGCGGTTCAAGGGCAAACACAATAGAAGTTATCTTATTCAATAAGCAAGGTTGGGGGGGGAGTGGACCCCAAAACAAACCAGCACTGAGCTAGATTCCAGGACCACAAACCCCACTGCTTCCTCTCGATCAGAGAGGGGGAAATGATCAGGCGTCTCTGTTTATTAGCATGGAAGGTGTGTAGACAAACACAGCTTCGCTTGTCCCATTTGTGTTTGCAGGTGCATGACAGAGCCACTGGGATGTTGTTGCAAGCAGCTGTTTGCTGTCCCAAAGTCAGGAAGACTGACCTGAACCATGGAAGACCACGGCCATGGAAGCTCGGAGCATACAAGACCCATCAGCATTAGGTTGCTGGAGGGGAAAGTACAGACAGAATGAGAGATGCAAGCCACCTTTGGAAAAAAGAGCGGAGGTGACGTCTCCAGGTGTTTTGCTGCGGGCAGGGAAACGATTTCGTAAGGGAAGGAATTACGCATCATCGGGCGAAGGAGCAGCTGGGAGCTGGAAGGAAAGAGGTTGGCCCAGGAGGACTGGGTTGCAGGGAGTTATGAGAAGTCCTAGATAGTCCTAGATGGGGGGAGATCAACCGGGATAGCAAATAGATGGGGGCACAGGGTATTTCTTGCCAGTTCAGAATGGGAAGGTTGAGTGATTTCCTTGCAATGCGACAATATGTTCCATCGGTGTTCTGATAGTCGAGGTTCCTGCACCGCAAGGGGGTTGGACAAGATGACCCTACGGGTCCCTCCCAGCCCCACAATTCTACAATGCTATTTCATCTCTAAGAAATTATATTATATCTTTCTCAAGCAGGACCAGCGTTAAGCAAGGCAAGGCTGCCACAAAACCAGGCCCAAGTTGTGTGTCTTGGTTTCTCAATTTGATCCTTCCTCGTGGTTCTGAACGTATTGTGGTATTTTTTGCGTTGTGACTCGCTGTCATTTTCACTGGTTATAGTAATTTTTTATTGTACAGTAGTACCTCGGGTTACATACGCTTCAGGTTACAGACTCCACTAACCCAGAAATAGTACCTCAGGTTAAGAACTTTGCTCCAGGATGAGAACAGAAATCGTGCTCCGGTGGCACAGCAGCAGCAGGAGGCCCCATTAGCTAACGTGGTGCTTCAGGTTAAGAACAGTTTCAGGTTAAGAACAGACCTCCGGAACGAATTAAGTACGTAACCAGAGGTACCACTGTAATTGTAATTGTTAAGAGTGAATTGCTATTTGATTGTCGTTTGCCTATAATTTAATTTCATTACATACTATTATATTCTAACGGGTTATTTTATTTGACGTAAGTTGTTTATTTTAAAGTTATGTTTCTATTGCGACTTATTTGTACTGGATCAGATAGTTATAAGGTACTGTTTCTTCAGCTTGTAAACCGCGTTGCGTATAGTAATATAGGTAGGTAGTATACAAATTAATAGTGAAACGAAACGAAAAGGAACACAAAAAACAGGGGCCTTCTAAGGAGATAAGGAAACAGGTTGACACAGGTTGAACTGATGCAAGGCAGGCGTGTCACAATATCTTAACACTGTTTGTCCTGTCTCCACAAAACACCGGGTTAGTTCTAATTTATCCACAGGTTAATGTGGAGGAAGACGCCTAGAGAGGACTGGCCTTATCATTACGCAAGGCAAAGAAGGGACACCTCAGGCTGCAGCTCTGAGGGCACCATTAAGCTGCCAATCATAATAATAGCATGAAATATTTTACCACCATTAGGGATGTACCAGAAATATATTGGGCCATCTCAGGGCCTAGACCTTCCTCTTTAGGAGCCTTTCAGAGCTTGGCAAAGGGAATATGGAGATGACATAAAAGGGCCGAGACACCCGGAACAGAAAAAACCCCGCATTTGGCCAAGAAAGGTTGTGCAGCAGGGATTGTTTTTCTTCTATCGATTGATTCACACGGTGCTTTTAAGGGCTAGCCAAGCCAAGAAAAGCAAGATTCATTTTTACTGATTCACAAGGTGCTTATACGGCTAACTTAAGGGAGGGGAAAGAGGTCTCTGGCTCCAATGATCTAAATCCCAGCCGCAGGGACTTATTTAAGCTTTGCGCCAGTTCATGTGGAGGCCTAAGGGTTAACCCAAAAACGGTGTGTTTAAAGGCAAGGTTGGGATCTGAAGGTGGAATCTGCAGGGCCAGTCCAAGACATTTTGCCGCCTGAGGCAGAGCAATAAATCTCCACCTGCCTGCAATTCACATGCACAAAGCCTGAGGGTAGACAAATTATTTGGTCCCGCAGGCAGAAAATCCTACAAGCACCTCTCCTTGCCAATCTACTAGCAATAATTTAGGTAGCTGGTCGTTTGCTAGCCTTCTTTGACAGCCAAAACCAGCACCCTGAGGCAGCCATTTCGCACTGCCCCAACGGTAGGGCCGGCCCAAAGGAGACTTTCAGGTGCAAGGGGAGCAAGGGTGGAGCCAGGAAACCTGTGGGCAGGCAGCGAAAACAAGGGCAAGCCGTAAAGAGAGCTTTACGAGGGAAGGACAAGGAGACAAGATGGCGGCAGGAGTGCCTCGTGGTCCGAATGGCGAGAGAAGCGATGGCAGGAGCCTCACCGTACACCTTGAGTTGCGTCACTCCCATTCCGCTCCCTGCGGCGCCCGCCGTCACCTGGCAGGAGAAGGCTCTCTCGTCAATCACCTCGGCCGCTTTGATGACCAAACTGTGGCCGGCTTCCATGGAGGCGCGGTCCGTGTACTCGGTGCCTCTGTCCACCCCCTGCCGACCCTGATCGCTGTAGGCCACACGCCGCTGCTCCCCGTTCTTGTCCGTCTGCAGAGGGTTTCACGGCCAAGGACAAAAGGGCTGGTTACTAAGGGCATCTAAAAGCACCACACACCCAGCCGCCATGATCCGCCTTCCCAAGACCCACATACTCACAATGAACCACTCCACCAGGGGCAAGCCATCGTGACCTTCCGTGGTGTGAGTGCAGGAGATGGACACTTTGTGGCCTAGCTGGACCTCCAACAAAGCCGGGACGGACACTTGCACCTCTGCCTGGCATTCTGGGGCTGAGGGGAGGAGAAAAAGAATGAATGAATGAAGATCAGGACTGACCAGAAAACAACCTAAGGTCATGCTCAGTAGTAGATTTTGTCAGAGGTTTCCTCAAAACGGATAGGCCCAAGGCTCACCTGCCTAAGGACCTACCCAAGCAAGCCCCATATCCACCGTCAATGGTTCTTCCATATCCCATATTTTTGCCTCCAAGTTGGCAACTTTGGGGCTTCCTTCAAGGGGGTCCGGATTCAGCTTGGGGACCGCAAGTTGCTGACCTCTATCTTAACGGCTGTGTCGCTGTCAAGAGCTCCTTCACTGTAATCCTCACAAAGTGCTCGGTGCTGCCCACCATTTTTTCACGGGGCACGTTTGTTACAGACTCAATTTCCCAAAAACGTTAACCACCAAAATTAATCACAGCATGTTTTCGGACGTTGCAGTCATAAACACATACTTTTATTGTGGCCACATAAAAGTCTTAAAAGAGGATTGGACAACTTAACTTAATGTTCAAAGTTTAGCCTGTGGTTTAAATCCATGGGAAGCCACCTTAAACCAAGTCAGACCAATGCTCCATCTACCTCAGTGCTGCCTACACTGACCGGCAGCAGGTCTCCAGGCCTTCAGGCAAGGCCCGACCCGGAGATGCCAGGAATTGAACCGTGGGCCTTCGACAAGAAAGGGCAGCGCTCTGACCCTGAGCTACGGCTCTCGCCCATCATTTTAAATAACAAATAGCAGCAGCGTGTTTTAGGATTTATGCAGCCCTCACAAAGTGTTTTTCAAAGTGCTTCCTCTCAGGCCTCACCGGAGAAATCCTGCAAGATAGGCATTTATTCTCATATTGCAAAGGTTGAGGCTGAGGAGGAAAAAAAAGCTGGGCGGGGGGAGCGGGGGTTGGTTGGTTATTTGCCCAAAGCTATCTAATAAATTCAGAGCAGAGATGAAATCTGAACCGTGTACTTCCTGGCTCACAGCACTTGCTCTTATCTATTATGTGACAGCAGCAGCTTTCGCCAGCCTATCTTTTCCACAAACAGGTCATCCCCCCTTCACGGGGCTGTTATTGTTTTTTTGTAAACAGCGGCCCTTTCCTCTGCCCCGTCCATGGCAACAGGAGGAGGGGGAGAAACATTGAAATTGGCAGCTCATCTTTTATCACAATGGGTAACATTCCCAATGGGAAGTAAAACGGCCTCTGAAGGGAATGCAATTCATCTCTCTGGCCTCTCAATGCCTTGATTTGAAAGGTGTGAAACTTGTTCTGTATAGAATTATGATTCTCACAACATGTGAGATCTCTTGTGTGTGTGTGTGTGTGTGTGTGTGTGTGTGTGAAATATATGCCCTCAGCAGATTCTCTCCTTGCCCCTGTCATCGCCAGTGACCATTCTGAAAGGAGAAATTTGATGTTGATCTTAATCAGAAATTCCCCAAATCTGCACTTCACAAAACATGACTATGCTTTCAAAATTTGCACTTCTCTGAATTTTACGGCAGAGTTCTCCAACCAACCAAAGTGTACAAAGTCATTAATTATAGGAAGGAAAACTACTTGCGCAAATGTGTACAGTGGTATCTTGGTTTTTGAACAGAATGCGTTCTGGGAGTCCGTTTGACTCCCGGAAACATTCAAAAACCAAAGCGCAGCTTCCGATTGGCTGCAGGAGTCTCCTGCAGCCAATCAGAAGCCGCGGAAGCTGCGCTGGATGTTCAGGTTCCGAAAATCATTCGAAAACCGGAAGACTCACTTCCGGGTTTCGGTCGTTTGGGAGCCGAGTTGTTTGGGAGCCAAGGCGTTCAGCTTCCAACAACTGTACATTTATCAAACCTGTGTAATGTATGTAGATTAGGACAGATTTCCACTAAAAACGGTGGCAACTTCTCTGGAGGGCTTCCATGCTTTAAAAAAACCCCGCAAGTGGCTGCAGAGATATGGGGAGCGAGATTTACAACAGGGTTGTTGTGAGGCTTAAACGAAATGGGGAGGAGAATCGCGTACACAATCTTGAGATCCTTGGAAGATAAAGATGGCATATAAATGTAATAAATAAAATAAAATAAAATTTTAGTGTACGCAGTGAATGTGGCCCTAGCCGCCACCAAAGAATCCTGGGAACTGTAGTTTGTTAAGAGCACTGAGAGTTCTTAGGAGATCCCCCTATTCCCCTCCCTGAACTACGCTTCCCATGGTAATTTAACCATCCACCTCTCTTCCCAAGCAACTCTGGGAATTGCAAATATGTGGAAAGGCAGACATGCTGCGTTCAGCAGGGTAAGGTCCTTGGCATTCACCCCCTGAGGGGCAGGAGGGCGGTGCTGGGGTCTCCACAACTGTTGAAAACCATCAGATCCCCACAGAACTGAACAAACGTTTTCTAACATTGGTTTTCCCCACTGCTGTTGAGAGAGACGGTTCCAAAGGGAAGTTTGCCCTCAAAAGTTTCTAAGCTGCAAAGCAGAACCACCGAATGCCCGGCTCCTCTTTCCTCAGCCATTCTAAAAATATCCACGGCTCATTCTCTCTCTCTCTCTCTCTCTCTCTCTGCTGCCGTGTCTTAGAAGCAGATAAGGGCCAGGGCAGCTTGGCTTTAAGTGGGAAACACAATCCTTTTATTCTCCACTCGCTGGCCACCACAAGACCGCCTAATGCTTCTGATCCTGAAGCCACGTTCTTTGCAACATCCTGAGGAGAAATTTCAAATTCTAAGCTTAAAGTCCCAGAGGTATACTGCTGCAACTTCCGGTTTTACTACTAGAATCAAGTTGGTAAAGTGGGGTCTGAGGATACCTGACAATTGTACCCAATCCTCCCGCGCTACATAGGATTGTAGCTGGTATGCGTGTACTAATTAATACCCCTCCAAATATTACTATTTTTATTACACGGACTTTCCTTTGAGGTTTTTAAGCAGAGTGCGGGTGACCGTTTGTCATGGATGCTATACGATCGATACCCTTCCAGATACAGTGGTACCTCAGGTTATATACGCTTCAGGTTACAGACTCCGCTAACCCAGAAATAGTGCTTCAGGTTAAGAACTTTGCTTCAGGATGAGAACAAAAATCGTGCTCCGGCGGCACGGCGGCAGCAGGAGGCCCCATTAGCTAAAGTGGTGCTTCAGGTTAAGAACAGTTTCAGGTTAGGTACGGACCTCCGGAACGAATTAAGTACTTAACCTGAGGTACCACTGTATACCACCTTTCCTCCTTTCATACGCAACTCAACAGTCTGCAAGCCTACACAGGGTTTTCGCACTCCTGCACATACACACAAACGCACACAGAGCCAAAACTGCATCTTTCCAATTTGCAGACAAGCAACAGCACAGTGGAGAGCAGCAGCTAACCATAGTTTCCTGAGCCGGGTGCCATGGCAAACTATGGTTAGCTCCAAACAGGAAACGGGGAAGTGAAACTGCACAGAAGGGAAGGGGGAGTGTGTGAGCCCATGGTTTATCCCCAGCCCTCCAAACCATGGTTAGGGGATCATCTGAACTAAGCAATGGGTCTTTTCATCACAACACTGTTAACCACAGTTTATCGTTGTGTGTGTGTGCATTGTAGGGAGACTGGTTCATGCGGCATCACACACAAACACCTAACACACACCTAAGAGACAGAGAGAGCTTTCTCTATTACATTGTATGTTGTGCATTTCCCATGCTCTCAAAACAGGACAAGCGTTCCCCTTTTCCCTCCATCAAATATCAGATATTATATGCCTTTAACTACACTTAAGGCAATCTTGATTGAAAATTGCTGGGAGGAGCTGGTATAGAGAGAGAGAGAAGAGGAATAAAGCAGCTATCTGGCGCTGGGGGGGGGGTGTGAAAGGAGAGAGAGAAATTGGCGATATGAAAGGGCCCACAAGGAAGCAAGCAAGCCGGCAGCTGCTTGGGATTCCAGGCTGGCGCTGAGGGCTTTGTTCCAGGATAAGCCCCTCCAAATGAGGGGGTGGGGGGAGAGAGCCAGCTTTCATCTCCCAGCCGGGTAATGGAGAGGGAGGGGGGCCGGTTCTGGCAAGGCGGAATGCCCAGAAACTGCTGAGCGCCAGGGAACCAGCTGGGAAAACCCAGGGAAGAAAAAAGAGATTGATTCATAAACCCTGGTGCATAGACAGAAGGCTCCTGGTCTTCACGTAACATCTCAAACCAAGGCAGACGGAGGAACGGAGCAAGTCCCCCCACCAAAACACCCCCCAAGGGTACCCAAAGTTAAGAGGCAGAGACAGGGCTATGATAAGCTCCTCTGTAAAAGATTCTCTGGGAAGGAAGGAAGGAAGGAACTTATTCGGACTGCAGAGCAGGCAGGCACAAGGCCCAGAGACAGGGAGGGATTGCAAGGTCTAAAGGATGCTGGATGAATACAATGCCCAAGGGAAGGCGGAAGCATGTCCAGGGTTGAAAATGGGGTGGCAGAGGCATCACTGTCTCTGAGGTACAACGCACAAATTCCTTTCCCCCCTCTTTTAGTTACACTCAGCTGCTTAATGTTTTGCAAGGAAAGCTTGCTTACTAAGGGGGGTGAATGTTTGTGTTGCAGGGAAAATATTCCTTGCGTGAGACACCTCCAGCAATCCACAATCCTCCTGGGGAAAGGGGCATAGTGTAGCTCAGGGGTACGGCATGTGTCTTGTATGCATAAGGCGTCGGGTTCAATCCTGGCAATCTCCAGGTAAGGCTCAGAACATCCCTTGCCTTAAACTCTGGAAAGCAGGTGCCTGTTAGTGAGACAATCCTGAGCTAGCTGGACTCTTTATTGGGGGGGGGGGGGTGTCAGGTCTACTGAGCATAACAAATCATCTTCGGTGAGTCTTGTCCCTATGGAGCAGTTGTGGAGGCTGAAGGTCCCTGCCTTCTCACAGCTGCCTAGGTTCCCTCCTCTGTAGAGTTTTCCCCAAGCAATCTGAGACTGCGCCTTCATGGTGCTAATTTCTCCTCCACCCTCTTCATGCCTCTCCTGGTTCTGGGAGACAAATGTGGAGGGGAGCTTGTTGCAGCAGGAGGGCGAGCTCTGAGCCTTCTTCCCTTGGAGGTTCCCCACCTGGTTCCTCCCACCATTCCTCTGCGTCCAGCCAGTCCCTGACAGGTGCCCTCTAAGGGCTCTGTAGTTCTGTCATAGATGCATTCCTAGCGAAATCTAGGAAACTGCATAATACCAAAGTCAGACTATTGATCCATCTAGTTCAGTGCTGTCTACAACGTGAAGCAGTGGCTCTCCAGGGTTCCCCGCAGGAAGTCTGTCCCAGTCCTACCTGGAGATTATCAGGGATTGAACCAAAGGCTTTTTACATCCAAAACCTGTGCATTGCCATGGAAGAAGAAGAAGAGTTTGGATTTGATATCCCGCTTTATCACTACCCGAAGGAGTCTCAAAGCGGCTAACATTCTCCTTTCCCTTCCTTCCCCACAACAAACACTCTGAGAGGTGAGTGGGGCTGAGAGACTTCAAAGAAGTGTGACTAGCCCAACGTCACCCAGCAGCTGCATGTGGAGGAGCGGGGAATCGAACCCGGCTCACCAGATTATGAGTCTACCGCTCTTAATCACTACACCACAGTGGCTCTCTTAATGCCCGCTGGTAGATATGACGCAGAACACGTGGTCCACCAGTTTTCTGGGAGTTGATTGGGCCGCTCAGGTCAACCATTATGTAGATAAACTGCACCTGTCCAAATGCCTTTATTAGTTCTCCGATTGACAACCCACCTGGTCCCAGGGCGGATTGTGGCAATGTAACATCACAACATGCCGACCGCTAAGCCAATGCCCTCTCATCTATCTCTCTGGCCATCGAAAGCCAGTCTGAATTAAATTAAAACAAAATAAAACTCCAGCCCAGGAGCTGCAAGGGATTATGATTGTTTTACAACGGCAACCACAAAGTGCCTTTTTCCGTGTAAATTAAGTGGCTGAAGTGGGGAGAAAAAGGAGGCCAGCAAGGAGCAGAAGTTTATGTGAAACGTTTGCGAACTAAGTTTAGCTCCGGTACAAAAAGCAATTTCCTCGACTGAGAAAGTGCTCAGAGTTATTTATTACTTGTTTAATACATTTTGTATACCGCCCTTCATCCAGAGGTCACGGGGCAGTTCACAACACGAAAATACAAAATACGTAATAAACAAAAACAAGACAATAACTTCCATCCTACACTTTTAAAAGGCCGTAGAATCAAAGGCCTGGTTGAAGAGGAACGTTTCCACCTGGCGCCTAAAGATATGCAATGGAGGCTCCAGGCGAGCCTCCCTGGGGAAAGGATCCCACAAATGGGGAGCCACCACAGAAAAGGCCCCGTTCTCGTGTTGCCAGCCTCCAGACCTCTCATGGAGGAGGCACACAAAGAAGGGCCTCAGATGATGATCGCAGGGTTGGTTCATATAGAGATAAGCCGTCCTTGAAGTACTGCGGTCCTGAGCACAGGTATCCTGTTCACTGTTCTTTAATTCCAAGTCTTTTGCACGTAATTCTGCCTTGGTTCTAGAAGTCTGTTCTGAATAACTATTAGAGGTTCAGGACAGCCTTGGGTTTATTTAAGTGCTGCCACCCTAGAATGTTTATGGGGAAAGAGAAAACAGGTGCCCCCAGATAGAAGAGGAAATGAAATTGAAATTAAGAGCACAGCAGGAACAGAGAGGCCAAATCAAAAGCTTTCAGCTTCTGGCATTATTCAGATGCAAACGCCTTTGTGCTAAAGGACCAGCAGCAAAGCTCAAACAACCCTGTGGCAAAGAGATGCAAAAGCAGCTGGCCTGGCAACTTAAAAAGACTTTAGCTTCAAGGCCAACCATTCCCAAATATCCTCCCACACCCCTCTTATCCGTGGTGCTTAACCCTTTTCTCTCTCTTTTTGGCAGATGTTTGTGTTCCACTCTGACTTCTGGGAGCTCAGAGGAGAACTATTGCACTTTATAAGGTGACATGGGGCTGAATGGGGCAGGACCCCGTCAAGTTCTCTTTCCCTGTGTCCCAACCAGTAGAGTAATGGTTCAGGGCACAGGGTATGTGTGCCTCGAATACCCCTTACTATTTCTGCAACAGGGTCCCTGTCTCCAACGTCAGTATGAAAGTGGGGATTCGTAAACACTCCGTGCCAAGCTAAGCCTTTTTGTTGTTGTTTAGTCGTTTAGTCGTGTCCGACTCTTCGTGACCCCATGGACCAGAGCACGCCAGGCACTCCTGTCTTCCACTGCCTCCCGCAGTTTGGTCAAACTCATGCTGGTAGCTTCGAGAACACTGTCCAACCATCTCGTCCTCTGTCGTCCCCTTCTCCTTGTGCCCTCCATCTATCCCAACATCAGGGTCTTTTCCAGGGAGTCTTCTCTTCTCATGAGGTGGCCAAAATCTTGGAGCCTCAGCTTCAGGATCTGTCCTTCCAGTGAGCACTCAGGGCTGATTTCCTTCAGAATGGAGAGGTTTGATCTTCTGGCAGTCCATGGGTCTCTCAAGAGTCTCCTCCAGCACCATAATTCAAAAGCATAAATTCTTTGGCGATCAGCCTTCTTTATGGTCCAGCTCTCACTTCCATACATCACTACTGGGAAAACCATAGCTTTAACTATACGGACCTTTGTTGGCAAGGTGATGAAGCTAAGCCTTTAGGAACACTGAAAACGCAAGTGGTTTCAGTTTCAAGAGAACAGTGTGTAATAATAATAATTTTATTATGAATATGCCCCCGATCTGACTGGGTTGCTCCAGCCACTCAGGGTGGCTCCCAGCAAAATATTAAACACACAATAAAACATCAGACATTAAAAACTTCCCTGTACAGAGCTGCCTTCGGGTGTCTCCTAAAAGTCAAATAGTTGTTTATCTCTTTGACATTTGGGAGGGTGTTCTACAGGGTGGGCGCCACTACCGAGAAGGCCCTCCGCCTGCTTCCCTGTAGCTTCACTTCTCGCAATGAGCGAACCGCCAGAAGGCCCTCGGAGCTGGACCTCAGTGCACCGGCTGAATGATGGGAGTGGAGACGCTTCTTCAGGTTTACAGGGCCAAGCCCGTTTAGTTCTGTTATGCCCAATGGAACTTCACAGAAAACATAACCCAAGTCACTTCGAAAGAATAACCTCTGAAAACAGTTTGGAAACCCCAGATGGTGCAGAATTTGGCGGCTAGGCTGCTCTCTGAGGCAAGACGATTTGAGCATACTGCACTGATCCTGGCCTGACTGCACTGGCTGCTGATAAGTTTCCGGACCAAATTCAAAGTGCTGGTTTTGACCTATAAAACTTTTAACAGCTTGTTGTTGTTTAATCATTTAGTCGTGTCCGACTCTTCATGACCCCCTGGACCAGAGCACGCCAGGCACTCCTGTCTTCCACTGCCTCCCGCAGTTTGGTCAAACTCATGCTGGTAGCTTCGAGAATACTATCCAACCATCTCATACTCTGCCGTCCTCTTCTCCTTGTGCCCTCCATCTTTCCCAACATCAGGGTCTTTTCCAGGGAGTCTTCTCTTCTCATGAGGTGGCCAAAGTGTGATGATCATCTGAGGCCCTTCTTCATGTGCCTCCTCCACGAGAGGCCCGGAGGGTGGCAACACGAGAACGAGCCTTTTCTGTGGTGGCCCCCCACTTGTGAAATGCTCTCCTCTCCTCTCCCCAGCACCAGCATAAACCATTAAACACAGCACCATATTTATCCAAATATTACAGGCCCTTGGCCAGGCCATTGAGAAGAGGCCTTTTAGCTGATAAATTTAGAGAGGAAAATGAATTGATGCACCAGCTCCATTTTATGAAAACCAAAGCCCTGAGGCTTTGGCCTTGTTAGTCTGGGCAATAATCCGGTCTTGGGCAAAACAGCTTCAGTATCGGACATCAGAAAAAAAGACATGAATCAAGGCCAAGCATTCTTGAGTGTTCTGCAACATTTTGGAGTAGATACACCCATAATCACTCTCTGTATAATGCCATTTTGCATGCTGAGGTATGGAGAGGTGATTCACAGCAGAAAGACATGAAGGCATGGGGCAAGTTCTCAAAGAAAGAACACATGCTGTTGTTTTAAAATGCCTAAGCGCTGCAGATGCTGAGCAAACCCAATTCTGGTTTCTCTCTTAGGAGAAGCAGCTTTGGTAAAAGAGATGAAAGGGGAGGAGTGGTTACAGAACAAGCCCTTACCATTCTCCTTCCTGCAGCAGGCTAAAACACGCTCCTGAGAAGGCAATTGCCCCCGAGCGAGTGACAAAATGGAGCCGAGAAAATACTGAGCGTTCCTCTCTTGCATACGGTGAGTTGAGTGATATGCACAAGATCAGGACTGTGACAGGCAAGTCCTGCGATCCAGTCCTCATACAGGGGCACACTAGCAGGTTTGTCTAAACTACGCAAGTTGATTTATTCACTTTGAAATTTGTTTTCTTTTCTAGTTGCGGAACAGTGAGAGGAGGAATTTCCCCTCCAATTTTCAGCCTCCTGAGTTGCAGATGCAACTCTGGTAAACACCTTATTATCAAAACTCAGAAGAACTTCAAATGTATAATGCACCCCTATAATGCTGAGAGACAGCATTGTGATTTTGAATGTTTAGGGACAACAGCTTTATGGCTCTGGCTGAATTTAGCTCCACAGCATGGTTCCTGTAGTTTAACTATGGCTTGGCATAATGTCCAAGTTGACAGACTGTGGCTCACAACTGGACAGTAAACTGGAATCCAAAACTGTAGTTTGAAGTGGGCTTGCAAAAAAATGCTTTAGGTTAACTTAGGATTGGTACGTTTGAGTTGACAAACCCTCATTTTTGGCTGGGGCAAGGCAGTGGAAAGGAGGGCACACTTGTCCCCATCAATGAAAGGCATTTTGGCAGATATACCTTGCCTTGGCCCAGGTGAAAAATGTTCTGTTTGTTTAAATTCACCTTTCTTCACAACCGCTGACTCCCAGCCTCCGTTAAATATGACTGGAAGACTTTGCAAAAGGAGACTTGCGACCTCCGTTTGCAAAGAGCTGAAACCATCCATTTTCTCACTCGTCTCCAGTGTGACATAGGTTTACTATGAACAACTGCAGAGTAGGGGGGGTGTAACTGCTCTGAGCTTGAGAAGGTGCAGCAATCTCACACTTAAGCAACAAGAAAATAAACAACAGCTCACTCCTGGCCTCAGCCTAGAAATTACACAAAAGACAGGCGCGGAAATGTTGCAATATGTCCACCGGCTGTAGTCTTCCAGCCGCCGAGCACATGCTTAATTGTATGCAAATGAGGTTAATTATGTATAAATAAGATGGGCAGGTTATCTGCCGCCTGTCAGCTCACAATGTGGCTGCCGAAGCTGAACCAACTGTCGGCCACGGAGGTGGCATGAACTACAACAGCAAATATGCATTGTTACATTAATCTCCTCTAAACCCAGTAGTGGAAAACTGATGGCCCTAACCGAAGCAATTAAAAATCTCCCTCCCCCCTCCCTGTCTCTCGTTTATATTGCTTACAGATATTTTTAAATTTTAGACCATTCAGCAGCTTTGCACATAATAATAATATGTGAGTTTCGACTTGGTTAACTGATGGAAAACAAGGCAGTGTCTTTCCCCCCTGCCTGCCTCCTTTCAGTGCTTTGTTAGTTAGGGCTGGGCAATATCTGGTTTTCAGCATCACGATATATCACCAGCTAAGCATCACGATATATCGATATATTACAATGTCTGATAATGATGGAGATATGAAGAGACCCCCTGTCTGACTGTATCTTGCGACCAAATGTGGATGTGGAGCTCTGTTTTTCTACAATACATTCTGCAATAAACATTACCAAAACAAATAACAACCAAAACGTTACCAAAACAATAACAACATCCCTGAAAATGGATGCCCTTTGGCTTAGGATTGGGTTTGCCTTCCCCCCTGATGTTCAGAGTGCAAGTCAGGTCTCCCATGGGAAGGAGGCCGAGACAGATGCCAGCGACTGGCAGTCTGTACCAGAAGGCAGCTTGCCAGCTTGCTGCCACCCTGCAGCAGTGAAAACAAAGCTTGGGTGACGCCATGCCTCACAAGAATGGTTGACACCAGGAATCAAAAACACACAGACACACCCATTTTCCCTCCACCTGAGATGCTCCTCCAGCGGCCTAAAACCGTTATGGAACCATATAGGCCCACATGCCTTTCTCTAGTCCCCAGGGTGCGCTGCCAGGCCCGTTTTGTCTGGGGATTATTTCATTTTATTTTGGGGACATTAAACATGGGAAGGCCAACCAGCTGTTTCCATCGTGACTGAGAAAGGACGAGAATGAGGACCTCTGGCCCACATCCAGAGGCTGAGCCTTGTTGGTTCAGGCCTGTGAAGCACACTTTCCCCTGGGGCCATGCTCCAGCCTGCGCATCGAAGAAGCAGGGTGGGAAAGAGATTTTCAAGGGCTCCCCTGTGGGAAGAACGTTATTCTCGAAAGGCCTGTATAGATAATGGTGAGAAAAACGCGAGCTGCCAGCCTTAGATGTGTGCCACTCGCTCGCTATGTCTCCTGTCCGCACCGTGAGGGAGACAGGGCCATAGTGGCACACCGGGTGCACCCAGGCAGAAGGCTCCACTGGGATGCATGTCTTCATGCCTTTCTGTGAGTGGTGGCAAAGCACATTTGCAACATGAACATCTCCCTCCTTCCCTCTCAGTTCGCTGGCACTCAGGAGAGCACGGCAGAGGAAGGTGACGTTGCGCTCTACTGACAGGGAGAAAGTTCATGCGCTCCCCAGGGCATAAATTATTATTATTATTATTATTATTATTATTAGCTGCTTTATTAGAAGTTAAGAGCATTGGGTCACGTGGCTCAGTAGTGCAGACACCAAGGGCAGAAGCATAGCTGTCAACTTACAGATTTGAAAACCAGCAGCCTTGAAAATAAGGGATCAGCAGCCAAAATAAGGGATTTTCCGGGCACAAGTATGTTCAACCTCTGAGCCCCTCCGAGCCAAAGGCAGAAAGCCCAGCCAGCAGCCAAACGAAGCCTCATCAATAAGGGACAGCACCGGGACATGGCACTGGGATAAGGGACTGTCCCGCCAAATAAGGGACGCTTGACAGCTATGAGGAGAAGCTCCCTAGAGGTTCAGAAAGGGAGACATTTCCAGCCCTACCAAGAGATACCAGGAATTGAACTTGGGACCTTCTACCTGCAAAGCAGATGTCCTCCTACTGAACTATGTATGGGCCCTTCCGCTTGTATAGGAGAGGAACCATTACTCATGTAGGTAAACAGTCCCATGGCTCAGCTTGCAACATCCCCAAACTTTGTTTTGTTTTAAAAGATATCTCCGGTAGCAAGATCAGGGAGGAACTCTGCCAGAGAACATGGCGATCCAGGCTAGACTTGTGGCTTTTCACACTGTGGCTGGGAAACTCCTGGGAGGTTGTTTAAGCAGAGGCTGGACGGCCACCTGTCATGGATGCTTTAGTTGAGGTTCTTGCATTGCAGGGGGTTGGACTAGATGTCCCTTGGGGTCCCTCTGATTCCTCTGCAGGGTGTATTGGCGTGCTCTGAAGAAGGGGTGGGCAGATGCCAGGCTTGTCAAATCTACTTTATTCACCAAGAGGAGACAGATGCAAAACAGAGAATGGGGAGGGATGGGGAGTGTGGACAAGTCACACTCTTAAAATTAAAGAACACAGCACACATGAACACACACTCAGCCTGAGCATTTATTTTCAGAAATGAGCTGGCGGTCATTTCACACACTCCTGCCTAGGGCAACCTTTCAATTTACATAGGGCCACAGCAAGACTCAATAGGTCTGCAACAAACGCCATGCGGGAGCCAAGCCTTCGCACAAAAACCTGCCCAGAATCCTCTTCAACACAGAAAAGTTCAGGTAACGCATAGGTATCTCTCGAAAGGCAAGTTGAAGCAGAAAATGACCGAGATGCTTAGAGGGGAAAACCACCGGGCTAGATGAAACGGCGCTCTGACTCATCACGAGAGCCAAATTCACATGTTTACTTATGAAAACTACACAAGATCAAGTGATAAAACATACAGGCAGCGACCTCAACTGTCAACGTGTTTTTCAACCAGCCAGGATTCCCGGCATTACACCCAAAAGTGGAGATTGGGAAAGGGCAAGGAAAGGAAGCCCCATTCACTCAAATGCTGAACCATGCAAGGGTTTTGCCACTCAGATTCAGATAATCTTAGCAGCTGGGTTTAGAAGCATAGGCTAGATTTAAGGCAGTCCCTTGAAGAATGTCCGTCTTGTAAATGAGCTTCTGCAGCAGAAAAGTGTCCCTTTGGCAGAAGAGGAAAGCTTGTGCTTCTGGTAACAAGTCACTGAACCCAAAGTGTGACTGACTGAAAAAAAAATGGTTTTCTGCCCCCTCTGCTGTGGGCCTGCATGCAAACGAATGCATGAGCACATGTACATGTTTGCAAATAGTGTGCAGTTAATCCCCCCCTTCCTAGCCATGTGTGTGGGCAAGCGAAAGACCTTGAAACGCATTTTGTACGCTGCCAACTTTGCAAAACAAGATTCACCAAGGCTCTTTTGTTTGTGGATTCACCAAGGCTCTTTTGTCCTGGGTGAGCGAGGACTGGCTGTGGTGGCTGCGTCAAGGGAACTGAACTCTGCATGTACCTAGGGGCACTCTCTCCACTACACAAAGGAAATTAGCCTCATGCAGATCGGAAGAATGAGATGGTAGGTGTTAACTCCAACACTGAAAAAACTAGATTCTGGAGCCTACGTCAACGTCCAGAGTTCACTCACCACTGTTCTGGAAACACAGTACAGTGGTACCTCAGGTTACATACGCTTCAGGTTACATACGCTTCAGGTTACAGACTCCGCTAACCCAGAAATAGTACCTCGGGTTAAGAACTTTGCTTCAGTATGAGAACAGAAATCGTGCTCCGGCGGCGCGGCAGCAGGAGGCCCCATTAGCTAAAGTGGTGCTTCAGGTTAAGAACAGTTTCAGGTTAAGAACGGACCTCCAGAACGAATTAAGTACTTAACCTGAGGTACCACTGTATACACAAAATAACTGCTATATTCCCTATCTATCCTGCAGTTTCTTATGAAACACTGCACTTTGACGCATCTGCCCCTAAACCTTCTTCCATTAAAACTGAGGAACAGAGTGAACCAGCTGAGTTTCACATTGGAAATGTGCACACAGCCATGTTTGTGTTCATCTCTTCATCTCCCCACCCCCCACCACCTCCGACCAGATTAGCTTTTGGAGCTATCAAATTCTTGAATTTTATTTTTTTATGTAGAAGGGAACATTCAGCTACACGAGGGATGACCATTTTGAGGGGGCCAGTGGGCACATTTGCAAACCAAACAAACTATTGTGGGCCTCATAGCGTGGTTGTGAGTGTAAAATGGGGAGGGGGGGGGACCCTGAACCCTGGTTGTCAAATGAGCCACTGGTGCTTTGAAAAATAAGGAAATGTGCATGTTAACATCCATCTAAAGCCGCATTGCCCTGTATAAAGAACAGCTAAATGGATTTTATCCCGGTGCTAGTTCTCCCAGAATTTGGCAAATCGTTGCTTTTTTCCCCTTTCTTAAATTTCCTCTCACCGCCATATCCAAACTGTAAATACCCAGCCACTTCTGACAGCTTAACAGCCCCCTAGATTTCACTCGAAGTTTTTGTTTACTTGTTTTTAAAAGCAAATTCCAAGGCTCTGGCCAAACCCCAATCCGTGACTCCTCACCACCTCCCACTGCAAAAAGCTATGGTAGGCTTGTCTGGTTAGCTTAAAATGTCTGCTGCAGAAGCTGCCTCACCCCGTATCAGACCGGGGGACCACGGTGCCCCACCTCTGAGGCACGCACACAAAAGCTGTCCCATCTGAGCCCAACCCGGCCATCTTTCTCTCTCCCACCCCCAGCCCCCCAGCCCTGTCTGGGTTCAGGTTGCCCTGTCCTCCCTCAGGCCTTCCCTGCCGGGGAAGAGAAGCCGGAGTGACAGATTAGCCTTGTTAGTGGGATTCCCGCAGAGGGGACGCAGACCAGTGACAGCTGGCGCTGGGGACGCTCCCAGGCCGGGAAGGGAGCCCCCTCGCCCACACCCACCCCAAATCCCCGAGCCTGCGCCAGACGCAGCCCGCAGTGGCATGGGGAGGGCAGATGAAAGAGGCCGCTGTGCACCCAGGCCAGCCTCTTTATTCATATTGAGGAGGGGTCTCCTAAGAATAGCCAACTTCTCTCAGGGCAGAGGAGAGAGCAAAGGGGCGGGGGATTTGCAAAAGCAATGAGTCCCTGCAGACAATCTAACTCATGAGTAGGCAAACTAAGGCCCAGGGGCTGGATCTGGCCCAATCGCCTTCTCAATCTGGCCTGCGGACGGTCCAGGAATCAGCGTGTTTTTACATTAGTAGAATGCGTCCTTTTATTTAAAACGCATCTCTGGGTTATTTGTGGGGCCTGCCTGGTGTTTTTACATGAGTAGAATGTGTGCTTTTCTTTAAAATGCATCTCTGGGTTATTTGTGGGGCATAGGAATTCGTTCATTTCCCCCCAAAAAATATAGTCCAGCCCCCCAAAAGGTCTGAGGGACAGTGGACCGGCCCCCTGCTGATGAAAAAGTTTGCTGATGCCTGATCTAACTTTATCAGTTGCACCAGACATTTAAAGCACACTGCCTCCCCTCTAAGAATCCTTGGGAACCGTAGTTCACCCCTCACATATACAATTCCCAGTAACCTTAAGAAACTACAGTTCCCTAGATTCTTAGTGGGGTTTTATGTATGTTTAAAGGCTTTACGTGTGTGTTGATTGTGCTACAAATGTTCAGCCTCTATCTCCTGCATCAAAAGAGAGAATTTTTACCACTGCCAACATGTACAGTGGTACCTCGGGTTAAGTACTTAATTCGTTTCAGAGGTCCGTTCTTAACCTGAAACTGTTCTTAACCTGAAGCACCACTTTAGCTAATGGGGCCTCCTGCTGCCGCCGCGCCGCTGAAGCACAATTTCTGTTCTCATCCTGAAGCAAAGTTCTTAACCTGAAGCACCATTTCTGGGTTAGTGGAGTCTAACCTGAAGCGTATGTAACCTGAAGTGTATGTAACCCGAGGTACCACTGTAGTAAAATGGGGAGTGAAATGTTTGTCTGGTATTACATTTCGATCCCACTTTCACTCCAAGGAGTTGAGGGCGGTCAGCACACATTGTTCCCCAACTCTCCGCTCCAGCAGCCCACACAATTTGATCCTCACAACAACCTTGTGAGGTAGGCTTCGTGACTGAGGAAGGATTTGAATCTGGGTCTCGTCATTTCTCGTTTGGCACTCTAGCCCAGCTTTCCCCAACCAAGTGCCCTCCAGCTATTTTGGACTAGAGTTCCCATCCTGATGGGAGTTTTAGCCCAAACCATCTGAAGGCCACCATGCTGGGGAAAGCTGCTTTAACCGCTACGCCACACTGCCTCTCAGTGAGCCCTAAATGCCTCGGCTAGTTCCTACAACCCCCTTTTCCCAAACTCTGAAATTTCCTAATCCCTCTTGCCCTGAACTCTGTCCAGCCAACTCCAGCCAAGCTTTTACCACCTTTTATGGCCTCTCCAGATAACCATCCCATCCGTAAGAAAACAGGAAGTTTTTTTTCCTCTCCGCCTCCAAGCACATTTTCAAAACTGGAGCCAAAGCAGATTGAAATGCACTTGGGCAAGAAATCCCGTCCTCACCAGAACAAACAAAACCGCAACTCTAACACACTTTTTTGCTCATTGAAGACAGAGTTCCTGAAGCGTGAACATTTAGTAAAAATAATGGATCTCCCAGAAAAGAGAACCCAGCTTGATGGCAGGTTTGTAAATAAATAAATAAATAAATACGTGATCCTTAACTCCTGCCCTGATGCAGAGAAGATTCACACCTTGGACCCTACAAGTCTCTTCCCAAAAATGGGAAAAGAAACCAGGGACCTCAGCTACAAATCTTGACCTTCTTCCTCCCCACCTGAATTCATCCCCTACAGCAGGGATAGTGAACTAAGTACTTTTCACATATTAAAGGTAAAGGTAAAGGGACCCCTGACCATTAGGTCCAGTCGTGGCCGACTCTGGGGTTGCGGCGCTCATCTCGCTTTATTGGCCGAGGGAGCCTGCATACAGCTTCCGGGTCATGTAGCCAGCATGACTAAGCCGCTTCTGGCGAACCAGAGCAGCGCACGGAAACGCCGTTTACCTTCCCGCCAGAGTGGTACCTATTTATCTACTTGCACTTTGACATGTTTTCGAACTGCTAGGTTGGCAGGAGCAGGGACCGATCAACGGGAGCTCACCCCATCGCGGGGATTCGAACCGCCGACCTTCTGATCAGCGAGTCCTAGGCTCTGTGGTTTAACCCACAGCGCCACCCACGTCCCTTTTTCACGTATTGCTGAACTACAATTCCCATCAATCCTGACCACTGGGCATGCTGGTTGGTTGGTGCCGGTGGGAATTGGAATCGAAACAATACAATGTCAGGTTGCAAGTGTCCCAACTCTGCCTTGCTGAGAGCCATGGAAGTGATGCAATAATCCAGACATATCATCCCTCTCTTCCGTCACACTAACCTGCGTCCAAAAGAGCGGTTTTCTTTTAACTAAAGTTTCCAAAGCCAGGTCAGCACCCCGCCTCGTTTTTTCCCCCTTTCTTGTCAGTGCCAAATTACACAAGACACACAAAAGCCTGTTACTGCAGTTTGAAAGCTCTTTCCAAAAGAAAAAAAGGGGGGGGGACATCTTTGGAAGAGACAATTGGGAGCAGAGCAGCGGCAAGTGGAAATAGTCATAGAGTTGGAAGGGACCCTGCGGGTCATCTAGTCCAACCCCCTGCAATGCAGGAGTATGTCCCATATGGGGATCGAACCTGCAACCTTGGCGTTATCAACACCACATACTAATCGACTGAGCTGTCCAGGCAGGTTCAAGGTTTTCCTATACCTACACCCCTAAAGTGGGCAATCAGGCCCCAGACATTATAGCCAGAACTGCATATTCCTTGACTGCATGGTACAGGGGTTAAATATTTTGAAATGGCGACATAATGCAGCAGCTTAAAATAGATAGCTATATATCAGGGGAAAGGCAGGCTTATGCTTCCAAGTCTTAAAAGCTGGGGAGGGGGCTGGTCAGGATCTCTAGGGAGCAGGGGTTTATGGTGCTGCGAGGTTAGTTCCTTGTCGATCCTCAAGTCTAGGAGATTCGATATGTGATGCACAACAGCTGACGATGCATTCTGCTTCACTTATGCCAGTCTCAGAAGCCACTTTGCTTTGGTGCAGAATGCGGTGCCTCTTTCACTCCCCAGTATTGATTATCCCCAGCCCCTTTCTGTTCTTATTGCTGTTATTTATCTATTTATTCCATTTGCCGGTCCACTTTATACAACTGAAAAGCCTCGAAAGCGGCTGGGCGCAACGAAACACGTCAGAGCAATTTAAAAGCGGGAAAACGGAAAAGTCAACGGCGATACAAAATACAAAATAAAATCCAGCGACCACTTCTACCCACCTCATTAAAAAGATGCAACATTAACGTACCAAAGGCATTAACAGGGAAACAGGATGGTCTTAGCCTGCTGCCTAAAAGATGACAAAGGGTTGATCTGCATCTCTGGGGAACTGATTTTGCACTAAAGAGCCAGTTTTCAAGGGGAAGAGGTGGGGATTTACGGTATATACTAATAGCAACACAGTGAACTTGGCCTGGTAGCACAGGGGTTAGCAAACTTTTTCAGCAGGGGGCCAGTCCACTGTCCCTCAGACCTTGTGGGGGGCCAGACTATATTTGGGGGGGTGAATGAATTCCTATGCCCCACAAATAACTCAGAGATGCATTTTAAATAAAAGCACACATTCTGCTCATGTAAAAAACATCAGGCAGGTCCCACATATAAGCCAGAGATGCATTTTAAATAAAAGGACACCTTCTACGCATGTAAAAACACAGATTCCCAGACCATCCACAGGCTGGATTTAGAAGGTGATTGGGCCGGATCCAGCCCCCGGGCCTTAGTTTGCCTACCTATGTAGTAGCATATCGGAAACCAGTGCAGCTCTCTGAGGAGAGTTATGATATGCTGACAGGGCCTCACTCCTGTCAGCACTCATACTGCAGCATTCTGCACTTAGAAACATAGAATCATAAGAGTTGGAAGGGACCCCGAGGGTCATCTAGTATTCTAGTCCAACCCCCTGCAATGCGGGAATCTCAACTGAAGCATATGTGACAGATGGCCATCCAACCTCTGCTTAAAAACCTCCAGGGTAGGAGACCCCACAACCTCCCGAGGGAACCTCCAGAGTATAGCATCTAGATCAAGGGAAGTAATAGTGCCACTGTATTCT
>JAXCMG010000044.1:8045221-8061133 GCA_034642415.1 Podarcis siculus | reverse complement strand
CCCTTGTGGTCTCTTCCAACTCTATGATTCTATGATTCTATGAATCCGTTCCACTGTCTCAACAGCTTTGGCTGCCAGAAAGTTCTTCCTCTTGTTGAGTCGGAAACTCCTTTCTTGTAACTTGAACCCGTTGCTTCGGGTCCTGCCCTCCAGAGCAGGAGAAGACAAGCTCGCTCCATCCTCCAGGTGACAGCCCTCAGGTGGGGCACACAGAGAAGGGCCTCTGACGAAGGGTTCGGGCTGGTTCATATGAGGAGAGCAGGCCCCTGAGATATGCTGGACCTGAGCCATAAATGACTTTAGAGATCAAAAGCAGCCCTTTGGACTGAGCCCAGGAACTAATCGATAGCCACAGCAGAGCAACAGATCCCACGATAAACAAGGAGACCGTCAGAAGAGAACTGCTCTTCTTTGCCAATGCGTAGCCCCTACACCTTTGTAGTGTGAAGCGCAGAACAAAAACAGACTCTCTCCAAAGCAAAGAGAAACAATCTGGGTGGCTTGGATGCTTGCCACTTAAAATTAATCTATTTGCTAAAGCATTTATGCTTTGCTTTTCCTGCCCATCAAGCTGCTAACATCCCAAACAAGTCCTTTTTTTGTGGGGGGATGCAAAGCTGATACAGTGGTACCTCAGGTTAAGTACTTAATTCGTTCCGGAGGTCCGTTCTTTACCTGAAACTGTTCTTAACCTGAAGCACCACTTTAGCTAATGGGGCCTCGCGCCGCCGCTGCACAATTTCTGTTCTCATCCTGAAGCAAAGTTCTTAACCTGAAGAACTATTTCTGGGTTAGCGGAGTCTGTAACCTGAAGCGTATGTAACCTGAAGCGTATGTAACCTGAGGTACCACTGTAAAGGGGACAGAGACTGGACAACACCTCTCTGGCCAAGCAGAAGACACTTCCTCAAATTTGGAGGAAAAACAAGTTGTCACATAAACAAAGCAATGAAGAAAGCCTGTTGCTGGAAAACATCAACAAGGAGGAAGCATTTGTTAACAACCTCAATGTCACACTCTCCTGCTCTGCGTTAATTAATCCAGAATTACCACCCCAATCGCAAACACGGATTAGGACTCCTCCGTATTATCTGGCCTTGAAAAGCTTGAAACCATATAATCTGCAGGTTAATCAGCCACTTGGAGGGAAGGCTCCTAATGGATGGGGCCGAGATGGAAGGGCATGCTTGGCTTGCGGTTTCTCCTTGCCTTCTTGGCCGCGGCGTCTTAATGCATTAGGGGAATGAAAGAGAGACCGTAAAGATGACTCGGCTTCCAAACAGGGAACTGCTGCTGCAGCAGAAGATTTAGTTAAATTGCAACATGTAATTCCTCCAGGTTTTCCTAGCCAGCCGCTTACACGCAGATATATTAAAGTTGCAAGGGTGGTGTGTGGGAGAAGTCACTGCAACGATTCCCATCGGGCAAGAGCTCAGCGAAAGGTTTTGAGGGGTTAGGTAGGTTGTTAAACTTAAGAGGGGGGCTGTCACAACTCAGTGGTAGGTAGTACAAGATGGCACAGTCCATTTACATCCCTGTCATCTCCTGTTTACGAGGATCAGGTAATAATAATAATAATAATAATAATAATAATAATAATTTATTATTTATACCCCGCCCATCTGGCTGGGCCTCCCCAGCCACTCTGGGCGGCTTCCAACAAAAGATTAAAATACTGTAATACATCAAACATTAAAAGCTTCCCTAAACAGGGCTGCCTTCAGATGTCTTCTAAAAGTCTGGTAGTTGTTGTTCTTTGAAATCTGGTGGGAGGGCGTTCCACAGGGCGGGCGCCACTACCAAGAAGGCCCTCTGCCTGGTTCCCTGTAACTTGGCCTCTCGCAGTGAGGGAACCGCCAGAAGGCCCTCGGTGCTGGACCTCAGTGTCCGGGCAGAACGATGGGGGTGGAGACGCTCCTTCAGATATACTGGACCGAGGCCATTTAGGGCTTTAAAGGTCAGCACCAACACTTTGAATTGTGCTCGGAAACGTACTAGTAGCAGGTGGTGTAGAACAGCTGTCCCCAACCAGGTGCCCTCCAGGTGCTTCGTTTATTTATTCAATCCATTTCCCACATTTCCTCCAAGGAATAGGAGTAGTCGTAGTCCAAAATAGTTGGAGGGCAACAGGTTGAGGAAGGCTGATCGAGAAGACATCTGAGCAGCAGTAAATCACACCAAGTGAATTGGAGTTAACCTTTTATTAGCCAAACAGATCTACAGAGAAGTGCTGAGATGGTCTGGCCTACCCTAAGACAGCTTCTTGGGTTGAGCTAGCTGTTCTGAACATGCACCTTGATATGGTGTCATGTCACAGGAGGAGGAGGGACAGAACGGAGAAACACATAAGGAGAGGTGATTCCTGTCCCCGCCACATGCATAGCCAGGAGATGTCTACAAGTAGCTGACATGCAGTCACAGCATGAAAAGGCGTTTAGGACACAGCTCCGTCAGGCAGGATGCATGCCCCATCCATGGGGAGCCCAGCAGCACGCTTATTTGTTTACTTAAAATATTGATGTCTCGTCGCCTGTCTGTTTCTGCTTCTCAACCTCCCAGAATGAAGTACAGAACAATTCTCTCTCTTTCTCTCTCAAATGCACCAGACAAACCCCCCCAAAATTAAATGCAAACCAGCCGCTTAGATAAGAGAGACATCTTGGGGCACGGGGAATAAATATATCATCATCAGTGTTAGAAACTGAGATATGAAAGCTAGGGGCTAAATGGCAGCTTAAACCTAGGTTATGGGTGCAAGAAAAGAATGTCTAGGGGCACTTTTTTATAAAAAGAATACAAAGCTGAAAATGAATGAACACAGCTAAAATATTGTGTTCGTTTTTCACATGGTCTAGACCTTCCCCTGCCCACCCCCCTAATATTCTTAAGAGAATCTGTCTTCTCCAGCCTTCAGAGAGTAGCTGGAAGTGGGGAGGCAGAAAAAGGTCCTCCTTTCCTTCCACTCTGCAGTTTTCATCTGAAATCTTAGGTGCACTACTGCGCTGAGAGCTCAGAAACTGCTCGCAAAATGCGCCTAGAACAACGGGAGTTTCGAACGCTGATCATCAGCCAACCAGGCCAAAGGCCTGCTGAAACAGTTTGATTTTCAAAAGGCACCTGAATTCCGCTTCTGGAAAGGAAAAAAAGAAACACGGGGCAGAAGGAGAAAAGGTGCAGGATTCCAAGGACGTATCCTGAGGCCATGCACATGTTTCTATGTCATGCTTCCTAGTGATTTGAGAAGCACGGCTATTTAGTCACTTCTAAAAAGAGCAAAGCGGAGGATCCTGATGAAGCCCTAGAAGTGGATCACACAGGCCGTTCTCTATTTGCGGATCCCCAGAGGGAGGGATCTCCCTTGCTAGCCTTGTGGGTTCCAGGTCGTCCCCGGGGTGGGGTGGTGGAGACGAAGGAGTTACTGAGAAAGGGGAGGCTGATTAAACAGTAACAGGTGCCGCTGACCCAGGGAACAGCTGTGGCCTGCCATGAAAAAGGAGCCAGGGACAACTAAGGAATAAAACGGGGGGGGGGGGGAGGAAGAGCGGGGGGGCGCCGAGGGAGAAGGAGGAGGAACCGAGAGGAAGACGAGCAGCCAAGGACTAATGGGAGCAGAAAGAACGCGGCGTTTCTGCGCCACTGGGATTTGGGCTTGCAACTGCAGCGCTGGGCAGCCAGCTCAAAACTTGGTGTCCTGGGAGTCTCACTCCCTCCTTTGTTAAAGAAAACTGGCTAGCCCTCATGGCTGGTGAGAAGCCTTGCAGTACATGAAGAGGTACCAAAGATCAAGAGGCAAACTTCAGTCCCCTTGCATTGTTTTTTCTATCCTAGCATCCAACCATGATAACCTACAGGCTTCCCCCCACCCCCAGTGTCCCATAGCTGCCTCTCCATCATTTCTCTGAAAGAATATGAAATGATGTCTTGAATATCTGGACCCTTGAAAACAAAAATGAAGACAGCCATGTGCATCTTTTTGCATAAATCACACAATACACGATAGGTTTACTTATTTGTTTAATAGGGTTCCTTATTTGATTTTTCCCCACTCTAAAGTTGCATCTGCTTAATTTATTCTTGGGCCCTGCATTGGGAGAAAGGTGTGATACACATTAAGGAAATAATAAATAAAAACAATTGATTTGCACCCATTTTTATTTCCAGTTCTACAGAAACCGGATTTCCTTGCCATAAAATTAAGATTTTTACAACAAGAATAACGATAATATTATGCTTGCACATATATACACACACAGCCTAGAGGCGAAAGAGGGAAAGGAAGCTTGATGTGGTATGTAAGGAAACCAGATGTGCAGGCAAAGGCTTGTGTGTCTGGCTGTTAACCAGAAGGTCGGCGGTTCGAGCCCACCAAGGGACAGCTGAATTGCAGGCGGTTGGACTAGATGACCTTGGGGTCCCTCCCAACTCGACAACACTATGATTCCAAGGACAAGCAAGAAATCAGTTCTGCAGCTGAAATCAGTTTTGCAGTCCACAGACCCATCCCTCCATTTTTCTGCCCACTCTCTCCCACCACACACACGTGATCAAGTCTATAATATTACACCTGATCTAGAAAAGGGCGAATTCTCACCAGAGGAGCAATTCTCACCATCACCTTAGCCCTATCAGCACCAGTTAGGAAGGGTGTCCAGCTTTGGCACAAAAACATTGCAATGTTCATATTTATTCTTTGGCTCGCTTTTATTTCAGCTGATTTTCTGTTGCAATCGCAGAGTAGCTAACAACAGTTTTTCAAAAACTGCAAAATCAATTTGTAACACGTTGGCGATCAATAAAACAAGAAAAAGGAGCAGCGTAGAAAAGCGGTGCAAATAAAGAGGTTGATCTGCTCAAAAACTGAACCTGAGAGGCCAGATGCATGTTGGAAGAGAAACATCTTGACTAGATGGCAGAAGGTCAAGGGGAGGCTGGACGGATGGCTGGAGATAGTGAGTTCCCTCGTTTACTTAGCAACAGCTGCTGCACAAAGCAGGCTTAGAAAAGTTCACTTAGCAAGGAGAGAGGAAGTTTGGGGACTCCCTTCCTGACAGCATGTGCAACCAAGAAATGCTGGATGGAGCCTCCGGCATTGCAGCATCAGAGCTACTGGTCCTGATGTGGTGTTAGAAATTATCCAATTTGCTACTGGTGCCGGTCCAGTTGCAACCACATGGAGATCTCTGGGTGCTTCCACTGACACCTCCATCTGGCTGGCCCCTCCGGCCAGGCAGGCAGAAGAGCTTATTCATTGCATTTATCTCCCAACCTTTCCCCCAAGGGGTACATGGTTTGTCCCTCTCCTCGGTTAATCCCCTACAACGACCCTGAGAGGTAGGTCAAGAGGCTGTGACGGACTCCGTGAGCGTCAGGACTGAGTGGGGATTTGAACGCTGATCTCCCAGGTCTGAGACCGACATTCTAACCACTACCCCACATTGCCTTTCGAGAGTCCTTCTGCTATGGGGCAGCTCTATAAGATAAGTAGTAAATAAATAGGGAGAAAGCAACATGTCACTTAAAGAAGTTAAGTTACAGGGAACCAGGCAGAGGGCCTTCTCGGTAGTGGCACCCGCCCTGTGGAACGCCCTCCCACCAGATGTCAAAGAGAACAACAACTACAAGACTTTTAGAAGACATCTGAAGGCAGCCCTGTTTAGGGAAGCTTTTAATGTTTGATGCATTACTGTATTTTAATATTTTGTTGGAAGCCGCCCAGAGTGGCTGGGGAAGCCCAGCCAGATGGGCGGGGTATAAATAATAAATTATTATTATTATTATTATTATTATTAAGAATGACCTGAAATATTTTCCTGGTAGCTTGAATTTGTTTTGTTCCGGGTTGTTTTATTTCACGTTTTAATGTGCTGTAAATTTCAACACCTGGCCGATTTCTCTTCCTCTGTGTGACATAAGCACAATTCTGCAAAGTAAATTCTGCAAGCTCAGGGAAGCGGGGATTAAGATTTACTTAGTGTGTATAATGTACACAGGTCGCAGAATTCAGTTCATCCTCTTGCAGAATCCAGATTGCCTCGGAAGAGCTTTTGCTTTTTTAAAATCAAGCGCAGAAAATGCACACACCCGCGGCAAACATCCCCTGTGGCACATACCTAAGCGTGTTTCTAAGTACATGTAGCGACATGCGTGTCTGCACCACAGACTCTCCTGCGGTTTGCATGCGCACACAAAGTCCCGTGGCGCAGCTTTCCCGCGGATCCAGGGCACGCCAGGTAGCATGCATGCGCGTGGGTTCCTGCTATGTTCGGCACATGGATTCCAGAGGGTGGGAGCAAGGGGGCTGGAATCCGACAAAGTTCCTTTGCTCTTCAGCGTCATGTTCAGAGGCAACGACAGTGAGGGACGCTTTCTTTCCCAGCTCCCACAGACCAAATGCCCAGCTATGAATAGCTCCAGCCCAGAGCTGCCTGGGGGGACCAGCCCCAAATCCCCAGAGGAGCTAAAAAAAGCCCCGGGGTCTAGAAATAACCACAAGCTGGTGCTAGAGCAAGGACTTTATGAGCTTTCTCTCCCCCCACCCCACCCCTCAATGCCAGTCTAAGGATGAAAGGGAAGGCGGTGCTGCTGGGCACATTGTTTATCTCCCTGGCTCCCAGGGCAGCGATGAGAGCAAGGCATCAGCTCAGCATCCCAGCCGGGCTGGGGCGCCTGCAGACACGCTTAATGAAGCCAGCTAATTAACATGGGGGAGAACTGGAGTTTGCCTGGTGTGGGAGCTGCCAAATAGAGCAAAGGAAGAGGGAACTTTCAGGAATTTGAGAGCAGGAGGAGGAGCAAGGAGAAGGGGCGCTCCAAGCGGAAAAAAATCAAAGCCAGAACTCCTGGGTTCTTTCCCCAGCTCTGAGAAGACAACCCAAATATTTCTGTGCGGTGGCTTCAGACCGCTTATCAACCACGGCTCCAGAAACCTTGCAAAACCTGCAAGCTATGGATAATCAGCGGAAAGATAAAGGCACTCTGCACGTGCTCAGAGACACCTGCCTCCACATTTAGCCTCTGTGTTTTAAAATAAAAGGTTCCGGGGTCAATTTCTAGCAGAGACTTTAGGCCATAGGTCTGGGAAGAGGATTTCCAGGACTCCGGGGTTCCCTGTGAAAGCATGGCTACTTAGAAGAAGCAGAACACAAAGCCCAGTGTGTGCACAAAAGTGCTCCAGAAGTCAAACTCCAGAAGTCAAGTGTCCTTTTTGACTGAGTTTACCGGGCAATCTTTGCCCAGGCTCTGCCACGGATGCACACGCGTGTGTTTGAAGGGGGGGAATCACGCACATTAATTTCTAGCCTGTGATTTGAAGAGAAGTTTACACGCTTGGTCAGATAAACACAATGAGGCGAAGGGGATGGACAGGCGAAGAAGGAGTCAGGGGGAAAGAAAGAGAAATGGGCGTCGGGAAGGGAGAGGCAGAGAAAGACAGCAGGGGAACGAAAATAGGCCTTGCCCCAGGGAGGAAGGAAGCCGGGCAAGTGCCTTTCAATGAAAGGCGTTCCTTGTGGGACGGAACAAGCCTCAACACACCTGAAACCACAGAAGCCGCCGCATAAAGGGGCTTTGAGAGGCCTTGATGGGAAAGGCAGGGGAACAAAGCAGAGGGCGGTTGCCAAGGGAATAGGGGACGGGGCGCTGCCCCCTTAGGTAGGCCTGAAGGGCGGATTTGGCAACATCCCCTTCTGCAAGGACAGCCGCCCAGCCCCCAGCCGCTGCTCTGGGCTCTGAGGGCCCCTTGAAGTGGCCAGACCGGTTGTCTTCCCTCTCTCTGGCTCAGGGATATAAGAGATGTTATCAGGGAATCAGGCCGAGGGGGAGAAGGTGGAGGAAGAGAGCCCAGAGTTGGCAGTGTGGCACTTTGAGTGCCACGGCTGGCACACAAGAGCGGCATATTCTGTCACGGGCACCGCTTAGCCGCCTCCTGGCAGGCGCATTTTCTCTCTGGCAGGGGAGAGCGTTTGTGCGGATATGAAGCAAGAGGGCAGGATTTGGAAAAGGAGCGAGAGGTGTCCCCAAACGGACAAAAACCTAGCCCTGTCGCCGAAGGAGCCATGACGGGCCTGCGGCACCCGGGCTTCTTTGGGCGCAAGGGTCAGCCCACGAGGCAAGCTGTTTGTGTGGAAGAGCTGCCACGACTGCCTGACCCCTCACTGCCACACACAGGCTCCATGCACACCATGTTTAAAGGGGTTTACGCAGCCATGGGTTCCCCCCAAAGGATTCTGGGAGTTGCCATTTGTTATGGCTTGTTCCCCTCAGGGAGCTAAAGTTCCTAAAGTTCCCTGTGTAGAGGGATTGACGGTTAAACCCTCACTGGGAATTGTAGCTCCGGGAGGGGAATAGGGGTCTCCTGACAACTCTTGGTGCCCCTAACAAACTGCAGTTCCCAGAGTTTAAAGTGGTATCATAGCGCTTTAAACGCATGGTGCGAATGTGGCCATGCATGCACTCTGCTTGCAGCTCCCAGCAGGACACGGTGTGCTCCATGCACGACTCCCATGCAGAGGCAATTATTTCTAGCATCCTTCATGCCACTTGTGGAAAGCTGCTCCAAGTCTTGTTTCGCTACGCAGTGAGCCAAGGCAATTTTCACACCTCAAATGTCACACACATGGGCTGGGCAAAAGGCAGCAGGCTCACACCGGTCTCATTCACAATGTCCTGAGGCTGAGCCTGGAAGAGGCATCTCACAGAATCAAAGCGCCACCATCTCCCCAGGCAGAGATCTGTCAGCTTGGTATCTGACTCCTAACTTTCCATCCTCTTGAGAACCAAAATAGACATGGAGGCTGCACATTTACCTGGGAATACGTTTCACTGAGCACAGGGGACTCACTTCAGAACAAACAAACTGGGCTGCAAATCTCATTTTCTTTCTCCACTCTTCCAAACTATAGGCGAGGAGAGGCACTGGTCAGAAGACCGAGTGACCGAATTATGGGGTTCGGGGTAAGGAGAGCAGCTACTTCTGAAAAGGAGAAGCAGCATAAAGAAAGCAAGAAAATAGCTACTGAGAAGCCAATTGCAAGCTAGTCCCTCCTTCGACTCTTAAATTTTTCTCCACCTCCATGAGGACTAGAAACTCAGTTTTTTAAAAAGCAAACCAGAAATTCCCACAACAATTTATTTATGCTGCCTTCCCGTAAGAATGTTAGGAATCCACAGTTCAAACCCACCCACCAAAACTATCGTAAAAACGCAACGGCGTAAAACCAACGCAGCAGCTATAAACTTCAGGCTTAAAAAATGAAGCAGCAGGAGCAAAAAGAACTGTCTGCCCCCTCAAGGGCTCAAGGCTTCTTCCAGGATGCTACACGCAACACAGTCAAGGAGCCCATTTAGGCTTGTACGAGCACAGCACAGGAGAACACGACACCCGATTTCTGCATCACGCTTTTGAGCTTTGCGGTTTCTTTATTCTCCTCCCTTTATCCTGCCCCTCATCCCCATTAACCAAGGACAGGGACCCCTGCATCTGCAAGAAATCAAATCTCCTTACCTCTTTAACCATCTCAATTCAGCAAGTGGGGACTTATTAGGGCAGATATACGGCCACATGGGGAGCTGGCCATCTGCACTGCTTCTACACAGTAGCTGGGGATGATTTCACAGCACATCTGCACCCCATTAGTAATCAGGGGACTAGATAAAACCCTCCTCGACCCCATGCACTGATGCCACACCTCTGTCCGCACAGCTCCTTGATGCTCACCATTAGCAGAGTGCAAGGAGATTTATCATGAGTGTCACAAGCAACTAATGCATTTTAAGCATATAGCATTGCATCTGGAACTCTTAGTTAATGCCTCCCATTTTATACAGTTCAATAAGATATTTGTTTAAAAAAGTATGTATTCATGTAATAAATATCCTACTTTTCAGCTACACCACTAAGGCAGAATGCATTAATAAAACACACACAAACACAGTCTTAAAATGCAGCCTTAAATCCAAAAGGCAGTTGCCGATATTAATTTAAACTGAAGTAAATGAAACTCCTTATCTCAGGCCCTTGTCATTTGAAGCTGCGAACGCAGATAGAGAAACCAGGAATCGTGCCCAGTACACATTATGCCACCCAGGGCGTGGCTGCCAGCTAGCTACCACACATCCAATTTAAGGTGCGTGTTTTGACCTATAAAGCTCTGAAAGAGTTTGGGACAAGGCTCTCCCCAAGATCACCTTTCCCAACGCAGCTCAGGGTGATCTATGTGTGAAGCCCTCCAGACCAGACCCCCGTTTCCTAAAGCCTGGTTGGCCAGGGGTTCAGAGGATGGCCTTATCTGTGGTGGCACCCGTTTTGCCGATGAGCTACCAATGGAAATCAGCAAAGCCGTGGCAATGGGCTGCTTTCACAGGCAGTTAAAGACCTTTCTGTTTATCCTGGCATTTGCTATCGATATTGACTTCTTCGCCCTCCCTTTTTAATGTTCTGGCTGCTGTAGTTGCTGAAATTGTACCTGGAGAGGCTTTAATTGCTGTAATTTATTGATTTTCGTGGCTCTTATGTACACAAAAAGGGTAAAAATCTTTGAAGGAGGAGAAGGAGGATACGCCTAAAGAGGGGCTGCGTGAGAACTGAAATCTCAGCCAAGATTCAATTCCGGAACATGGTTGCGATGGTTGAAGTGAGCATGTGCAGAGTGATTTATTTTCTCTTATTTTCCCTCCTCACCAGTCAGGAAACCAGGAGAGCCACCCTGATCTCATACTTCTGGGCCTGGGGAAAAGACTTCAAGATTATGAAGGATGCCCAAGCTGAGCTCGCCAGGATCAGATGAATTAAGCACTTTACAAAATGGGTTCTTAAAGGGGCCTGCCATAAAAGAGGCTTACCAACTGATAATAATCGGATATGTGGTTTTCACAGGGGCTCAAGTCTCAGAACACCTCCTTTTCTAAAGGGTGCTCTGGATGGGAAGGTTTCAAGAAGTGGGGGACTAGAGGGACACCCCCAAAAAAATCCTCTCCCAAGGGGCTTGCTGGGGTGAGGCAGAGGTGCAGCAATCTCAGCCACTGCTCGGAGGGGTAAAGGGAGCGGTTCTTGAAGAGCCCAGGAGGCTGGGAAAAGCTAACACAGGGGACCAGGAATGCAAAGAGGCTGGGGCTGCGCAAACAGCGAGCTGGGTCTTGTTTGGGTGAGAGCATCTCTCCCAGTACTCCAAGCTGGGGGAAGGGGACTGGGGGAGACTTACAACTGAGTTACACCTCCTCCTCCTCCTCCTCGACTCTTCTGGGCACCCCCTCATTCCAGCAGAACCCTCCACACCCAACCCAGCGCCATTCCAGCATCCGCCTCCCTAAGAGCAGATTGTATAAACATCCTCCCCTGTGTGCCAGCCTCTGGCATCTACAAAATCCAGCGCGAGGGGGTCATGACTCAGGGGGTGTTGGCAGGGTGGGGCAAAACCCGGCGTCCTGAGAGAAAGGGCCCCCCAAAATGATTTGAAAGGGAGTGGGGGAGGAAAGTATACTTGAGGGGTAACTTTGAACCCAAGCGAAAAGGCTCTGCAGAGCTTGTTTTCTGAATCTCAGGCCGCTAAATCCATTCTTTGCTACAGTTCCAGTGAGGAGGACTGAAAGCTGGGTTGTAGCTTTTGGTTTACAGTGGTACCTTGGGTTACATACGCTTCAGGTTACATACGCTTCAGGTTACAGACTCCGCTAACCCAGAAATAACACCTCGGGTTAAGAACTTTGCTTCAGGATGAGAACAGAAACCGTGCTCCGGCAGCGTGGCAGCAGCAGGAGGCCCCATTAGCTAAAGTGGTGCTTCAGGTTAAGAACAGTTTCAGGTTAAGAACGGACCTCCAGATCGAATTAAGTACTGAACCCGAGGTATCACTGTATTATTTTTTTTAAGTAGCAAGAATTAGAGGTGCTGGATCTCACCCCTGTGTAAAAACCACACCCTCTGAGCTCAGTGTCCTAATCCCAAATATGTAAAGGTGGACTGAGCCACGGTTCCTTAGATATATATTTTTTAAAACTCTGCACATGCCCAAAGGCACTCTTTTGTTTTAATCCTCAACCTTAGCACTCAAAAGAGCTTTTTTTGAGATGATAAGGACTAAACACCTTTCATAATCCAGATGCTTAAGGAAAGGTGTGTGTGTGGACGAAAAGAGGTGCGACTGAGTCCAGGATGGCACCCTTCTTCACAGCTCCTCTTCTGTATTTGAGGGGGGGGGTAAGGAACTCGCACATTATTTTTCCTCCTTTAATTACGTTCCAAATCACCTCACCCTGCCCATGAGTCACTTAAGAACGGTCAAGTCACCGCTGAGCAAGAAAGAGTGCCAGGAAACGAGGATCGGTGCCAAGAGAGGATGGGGAGGATATGAGTGGGGGGGGGGGAAGCAGGGAACAGCAGCAGTCCTGGGGCGGCAAGGAGGGCCTGGGAAGGTGGAAGCGCAGAGAGCTGGGTGGTGGGGAGAGGAAGAAGGGGGGGTCACACCCTTTATGTTGTGGTGACCCCAAGGGGACCCTAGATCTTGCCAAGGGGCTCTGTGGCATATTAATTGGAGAGGTGGTGCAGGATGTGGGCAGAGATGGGCTCTTTGGCTGGTCCCCACTAGGAGACGCTTACACCCCAGACTTTTTCAAGTACTAAGCTGAATTCCTAGCAAAGAAGAGACACCTATCCAGTAACACAGAGAATTATTCCCAGTCCCTGCAGCCCACCCCGATCTACTAGGTCCCCCCCCCGGTCCTCTCCACCTCCCCTAGAACTGAACCTGGCCGCCGCCAACCCCACCACCCCGCCCCATTCATTTGGGGCTCTCTCTTCCCTGGGATTGGAGAAGAGAACGCATGGCGCCTTTGCTGGTCCCGAAAGGTGGTTGGTTGGCTAAAAGGATCGGGTAGAAAAGAAGGATCATCTGCCACAAAACGCAACGCAGAGAAAGAAAAGAGACCTTTCTGCGGGGCGAGGTGGCAGGCTGGCTGCTTGCAAAAAGGGTGAAGGGGGGCAGATCGCAGGTGCAAGGCGACCCCCCACCCCTCTTCGCCACCAAATCCTTCCTCCCGCGGACGCGTAAAAGTTGCCAAAAACTTGGGAAGGGAGGGACTTGCGGAGAAGAGCAGGTGGATCCGACGCTTAAACCGGCGGAGGGGGAGGAATTCAGACCGGGGAAGCTTCCTTGGTGGGCAAAGGGGTGTTTTGGGGAAGGGGGTGTCCGAAAGCGCAGGGAGATCCCGGGCGAGCTGCGCTGCCATTCCCGGCGCGGCTGCGCTCGGTCTCTTTCTTTCTTCTCACCCCGGGGCGTGCGCGCCCGGGCTCCCGCTTTCCCTTTCCATTCCCGGCTGGCAAAGGAAGCAGCCTTCGCCGCCGCCGCGATCGGGGGTCTTCCCCGAGCCCCTTACCTGAGCAGGCGAGCAGAAAGAGCCCCAGCACCAGGCCGCGCAGAGGGAGCGCCGTCGGGGAGCGAGCGGAGCCCATGGTGCGCCTTTGGTGCGTCCGAGAGGAGCTGCAGCGAGCGACTCCGGCGCCCCAGCCGCCGCCGCCAGCTCGCCCCCTCCGGCCCGGCGAGACGGCCCGCCCCCCGGCCCGCCCCCAGCGGCTCAGCGCCAGCCCCAGCCGCGCCCCCCGGGTCTGCCGGAGAGCGAGCGAGCGGGCGAGGAGCTCCCCAGCCGGCGGAGGCCGGAGGGGAGACGGTCGCCAGCTCGGCGCGCGATCCGAGCCCCCTCTCCTCGGAAGTAAGCCCTGTTGAATTCAACGGAGCTTACTCCCAGGTAAAGGGGGTTGCCGTCGCTCCGCCGTCCCGCTTTTCCGCGCCAAGATCCGCCCTTCTCCCTTGGGGCTTGGTTTCTAAAAAGCGAGGTGCTGGGACTCAGTCCTCCTTTGCGCAGGGCTTCGTTGGACCCGGATTTCAGGCCCGGAGCCCCTCTTTTTTTGCCAAATAATATTTCTTAAGTTTTCCAGTTTTTTAACAGATCAGTGCCAAATTAAATCAAATTTAATAAAAAATTCCCAAAATAGTTTCCTCCTCCTAGATGCGTCCCTAGTTTTCCCCTTTGCCTAAATATTCCATATTTATCTCTAACTCACATTTCAGTCCATATAGACAATTTGCAATTATTTCTTAATTTGTATTATTTTTTATTTCCCATTATCCATCAGCTGTCAATTTATCAATTCCTGCTCCTAGAGTTACATTACAATATAACATCAATATCATATCCCCTTAAAATACAAATGAGGTTATACTTCCCCTTGCCTATCCACTTTTAAGTGCAGAGGTTGAGACCTAGAATTAAGAAGAGAGGACCTCTGAGCAAGTGCAGAGTGTCATTCTTTTCTTGATACATATAGCTGTCGCTCAAGCTGATGCTTTGTGTGCTGTAATGAAACACATGGAATCTTATGACAGTAAATCTAGACTTTCAGGTGCCAAAGATTTTTTGGGGGGGGGGGGGTGCTGCCACTCCAGAAATTAATATTGCTTTATACAGCCTATTTGTATTTTTACCTCCTTTTTTTTTTTGCTCAAATTGGTCTCCAAGGCAGCTTGGAATTAAACAAGAGCAACAACCCCAAATACAGTGGTACCTCGGGTTACGTACGCTTCAGGTTACATACGCTTCAGATTACAGATTCTGCTAACCCAGAAATAGTGCTTCAGGTTAAGAACTTTGCTTCAGGACGAGAACAGAAATCGTGCTCCGGCAGCGCTGCAGCAGTGGGAGGCCCCATTAGCTAAAGTGGTCTTCAGGTTAAGAACAGTTTCAGGTTAAGAACGGACCTCCAGAACGAATTAAGTACTTAACCCGAGGTACCACTGTAGTGAAATACACAGTACAGTATAGCTGTCACAAAGCAATGGTCATGGTGATAATAGCCGCAATTTATTTATATACCGGAGTTTCCATAAATACATCTGTGCTCAAAGCAGTTCACATAAGAAGCAGTCAAGTAAAAAACCTCCAATCGCATCCAAAAGTAAAATGGAATAAAATTGAAAGACTGTCTAAAATGCATTCGTGTCAAGAGGAAGAAGAAAATTCAAATCAAACCAAGAACTTGGCTCATTTTTTACAGGTGGCTGGGAAGCCATGAAGTGAGGGAAGCCAGTCGAGCTTGAGTTCCATGCTCCGGGCACCACAACCAAGAAGGCCCTGAGGAACAATCTTGGCCTGGATCAAAGCCTCAGATTTTGCATGCAAGGGGTGAGCAGGTTCAGGCTGGCGGAAGAGGGGCCCCCTGTCAAATCGCCTGGTCCCAGACAGTTTTAGAGCTTCACAGCAGCACTTTAAACTGAGCACTGAAGCCAATGCAAATTGAACAGAAGTTTCGCAAACCGCAGTCAATTCTCTGGCTGAGGTTTGTGGAAACTTTTCAAAGACCGTCCCCACGCAGATGCGATGTAGTAATCTAATCTGGATGCGATCAAGGCACGAGCGGCAGAGGCCGGAGTTGTTTGTTCCAGTAAAAGGGTACAACTGAGCTGACATGTTAACCAGTGCTGTGCAAATTCACTCCTAGACACTGCCGGATTTACGTATAAGCTAAACATGCTATAGCTTAGGGCTCTCTTGGGGGCCCCAAAAAAATTTAAAGGAAAAAAACCCCTGATGTACATTTCCAAAATATAAGATAAAAAACAAATTAAAAAAAACCTACATACAGCAACAGTGTTTTGTGTTGTGTAGGCTCCTAGGATGAAGGTAATGGGCCCCGCCTGTATTTCACTATTAATATACTTCTTCTTAAGTGTATTTCAGTTCAACAATTAATTTGATAAAATACATATTTTGTTATGTGCAAATGGCATTAGATAGCTATTAGGTCCATAAATTACCATATAGCATATATTCAATATGAAAAACAGCGACAATTTGTTATTGACAAAGGACAGCCAGCCATCCAAACTGCAGGAAAGAAGATTCCACCTAAACATTAGGAAGAAC
>JAXCMG010000044.1:8021793-8044821 GCA_034642415.1 Podarcis siculus | reverse complement strand
TGGCCCTTGTGGTCTCTTCCAACTCTATGATTCTATGATTCTATATAAAGGGCCCCATTACCTTCAGTAGCTGAGGGCCTCATCAAACCTAAATCCAGCCTTGCTCCTAGACATAGCTGCAACTGGGATGTCCCAAGAGTTGCGATGGCTCCAGCCTGCAAGCCTGAACTCTTCCAAAAGATGACTGTGTGGTGCTGTTTAGAACCAGCTGCATGCCTAATCCTGAAATCTCTCTCCTGCTCCTCAACAGATATCCCTTCTGTACTGTCCGCTAGATTAAGGCGAACTAGTATCAGTGCACTGGAAGAAGCAAAGATCACCAGTGTTGAAGCAATGATTCTTCAACATCAACTTCGTTGGGCTGGTCATGTTGTACCTGATGATCGTCTTCCACAGCAACTACTCTATTCTGAACTTAAAAATGGGAAGCGTAATGCTGGTGGTCAACAAAAGAGGTTCAAAGACTGTCTCAAGACAAATCTTTAAAAATGTATTATAAACACTGACAACTGGGAAACACTGGCCTACAAGCGTTCTAATTGGAGAACAGCCTTTCCCAAAGGCATCATGGGCTTTGAAGACACTCGAACTCAAGACGCAAGGGAGAAACATGCTAAGAGGAAGGCACGCTTGGCAAATCCACACCGTGATCAACTCCCGCCCAGAAACCAATGTCTCCACTGTGGAAGGATGTGTGGATCCAGAACTGGCCTCCACAGTCACTTACGGACTCATTGTTAAAATTGTGTTTATGGAATACAATCTTACTCAGCTACGAGGGATCGCCAAAGAAGAAGAAGAAAGGCTATGTACACACCCAACATCTAAGGCATATTCAAAGCACATGGTTCCCCCCCCCAACAAAAGAATCTTGGAAACTGTAGTTTGCCCCTCACAGAACTACAATTCCCAGCACCCTTAAACTACAGTTCCTAGGATTCTTTGGGGGAAATCTGCTAGACATGATGGCAGCGGTGGACTTGGGGCTCTCAAATTTCAGTGTGGCGCTAAAAATTCAGTGCTGGACTAGATGGGCCACTGGCCTGATGTATCAGGGCTCTTTTTAAGTCATGTTCTTTATGTGTACACAGCCTACGTCTCGGCTTGTGAGTCCCCATCTGGCCCTTTTAGGATCTCCGCAGCCTTCCTGGCCTCAGATGGAAAAGAGAGGTAGAGTCAGGTGTTACCAGCCTGCTCCTCAAATTTCTGGGCAGCCTCTCCCAGTTGTTTCATGTAGATGCTAAATAGCATCAGAGACCTTGAAGGACTCTGACCAAAGAGATGAACAGCAACCCCCCCGCGCCCTTTTTGGAATCTCCCCAATTACGTTGGCTAAGTGAGAGAGGAAATATACGGAGTAAAATTATTAACTGGAGGAAGAAGGGGGAAAACAACTCTCACACATCTGGGTTTAAAGATAAAGTCTGCTGGAAGACTTGGGCACTTTTTGGTTCTGAAAATAAGCATCTCTCCAGTGTATCTCCTGCTATATGTGAAAGGGGGGGAGAATCTGGTCTATAATGTTTAAATTAACTTATTGCAAAAGAATACATATAGACCAATCTAATAGGCTCATGGAAAAAATAAGGAGGGGGGGCAGGTTTGCAATGTTTCAGAATAATAGGTTTAATGATACAGTAATGTTCATCCTTGTGCTGCTTTCAAGTATGTTGTAAGACTAAGAGTATTTCCCCAAAGATGTCTTTATTTACTTTACTAGATCTAAAATTAACAAAGCTGCAAAATAAGAAAATAAGCAGCCCTCTTCCAAGAAACAAGCCTTCTGCATTCTCAGATGTGTTGGCCCATGCCCTGGTCTCTCAGGGGTGCAAAAGGCACTCTGCATGTGCTCAGAAGCGCTATTGATTATTACTACTTAGTTCCAGCCCCCCACTCTCCATAGTGCTGACTCCAGGCTCCCAAACTTCCCTGCACAGATTATCATCAGTCACCAATTCCATCATTGACTCCCCACATAATTCACAATCCCGACCTCACCACTGACCCCCACCCTCCAGAGGAGCCGTTGTCAAACGTTGTATCCTTAGAGAACCCTTCCCAGTGAACTTTTGAGCACACAGGCGTTGCTATGGGTGGGCATATAGGGCAGAGACCCCCAAATATTTTCCTGAGTTCCCCAAGCGATTCTGGGTTGGCAGTGAATTCAGGAGGAATCGAATTGGCAATGTTCTGGATTGCTGAGCCGGATATTAATTTGGGCGCAATAAATTAATTTCAGATGGCTTTATCTAGAGATGATTTGGGATAATGAAGGGAATAAATGAAGGGGAACTGAACTGATTTTGAGCAGGGTCTTTGGGGAAGTTAATTAGGGAGAAATGAATGAAAGGGTAACTGATTAGAGAGGGTGATTTGGGATGCGGCGCAAATTAATTGAAGTGTTTATCTGGGGTGATTTGGACGGAAGATTAGTTGTGACATCTAAATTCTAAATTTGCATTTATACATCTAAATTACCAGAAGGCCAGAACTACAAAGGCTCTTGTAAGAGCGACTACATTAATTAAGGCATCAGCTTTTCGCAAACTTTCAGAACCACAGTGTCTGATGAAGTCCACAAAAAGCCGATGCCATAATACTGTTTGTTAAAATTCCAGAAGGCTCTTTTGTCATATATATATATGTACATAGAAAAATATTTAGATATAAATCCACATATGAAAATGTAAACAAAATTGTTTCTATGGAGCCATGCCTTGCCACAGAAGGAAACCCTGTACGTTGAAGAAGATTCTATGGCACATAGCTCATACGGACTGTTTTCCAAAACTTTCTTGCATCACCTCTTGCAGAAAGAAGTCAGCAAACAGTGGGATTTTTTTCTTTCTGTCAGGGAAGCTTATGCATTATTTCTAATTTTCTCCTTGAGAAATTCCCCATAGGCTCTCAGAGAATCCAGGGTTGGCTGGCTCTAGCATTAGTTAGAGGCTTCTGTTTCCAGGCACCTGAGGTTGGATGTTATGAGAAAATGGTAGTGATTTAATACATTGCTATTGTATTTTTACTGCCAGGGAGAGGTGCTTGCGGGATTTTCTGCCTCAGGGGTCAAAATGGCCCTGGACATTTGCCGCTCTGCCTCAGACAGCCTCAGGTACCAAAATGTTTTGGGCTGGACTGGGTACCTCAGAAAACAATTTGGAAACCTCTCCTCTTCAGCACCCCATATTTATCTTCTCTGGGTCACGTCCTCTGTGCATCTGGAGGCTTAACTTTGCTGCGCCATCCAGTGGTTAAGCCAAAACGGCGTCACAAAATTTGGCCAAACAACATCAGACACAACATTTGGAAACAGAAATCCCAAATGTCAATGTTGCTTTTCCTCACAGCGTTTGAAACCTGAGCACCTTAGACTTGTTCATATATATCTTCATTGTTTTCATTATGGCAGGTGCCGTCCAGCGGAAAGTTTCAAAAGGCTAAAAGCAGTCTGATAGGAAACACCATTGCATGTCGGTGACGAAATAATACTGGACACCATTGCATGTCAGATATCGTGTACAAAATAATTAAACTGGGTTATCGGTATATTTATGGCCAGCATCAAACCTTCTGGAAATATTTGATTAACCAGAGAATGATAGAGCGATATTGAGCATTAGCGTTTAGAGAATTCTGAATGAGGAGGCAATTCATTTCAGTTTTAGCCAACGAGGCCCCATCTGCGCTGTAAAAATAAAGCATTATTACACCACTCTAAGCAGGCATGCCTTCTCCCAAAGAATCCTGGGTATTGTAGTATGTTAAAGGTGCCGAGAGTTGTTAGGAGACCTGAAATATACTCAGTCGAGAGTGGATTTCATGCTCTTTATTCAGCTCATAGTGGTGAGGAGGAATGAAAGTCCTCTCAAAGTATCTGCTTTATATACATTATTTACACAATGGGCTGCACGTGATTGGCTAATTCCGGAATTTTCCTGTAGGCCTATCAGGTTGTGGATTCACTTCCATCTGGAGCCGGATTGGGTGGCTCCTGCAGACCAATCATACTGCTGCATTGTTCTAGGACAAATCCAACTGCTGCATTCTGAATCCTATTGTTCTAGGACCAATCAGACTGCTGCATTTTGGATCCTATTCAACTCCGTACATAACAAGACCCCATTTCCCAGAGTTCCCTTTGAAGAGAGGTTGTTTGTTGAACCACTCTTGAGAACTGCAACTCTGTGAAGGGAACTGGGGTCAAAAAGACTCCTGCATTGCACCCTGAACAAACTACAACTCCCAAGATTCAGTGGGGGGATGCCCTGGCTGTTTAAGGTGCCATGATTCTGCTTTAAATGCAGTTCCCAGATGGGGCCTAAGGCGGTGGGGGCGCTGTTTCAAGGCCCCACATTTGGAGAATTAGTTCTATTACTGGCACGCAGGATCTTCCTTTTTCACATCCCCTTGCTGTAAAAACTCCTTTGCACCCCCACACGGCCTTGCCCCCTTCTGGCCTGGGTATCCCAGCAAGCTGCTGGGCTCTGCTGCAAGGTCAGAAATCTCTCCTAGCTTTTCCTATTGGGCTAACCTGGGTCAGCAGCTGTTTAATTGCGGTCCGGATGAATCCTCCGGCAAACGGACAGCCCAGCTGTCCCAAGCAGATAGGACCAGCTCAAGGCTAGCCAGGCAAAACAGGAAAAAAAAGAAGGTTGGGTAAACAAACTGGGCTGAGGACCTGGGAATTCCCTGCACGGTCTTTCATGCCTGTATTTTCTCTTCCCAGGTGGGGAGGAGGGGGCAATTCGCTGTTATTTATTCCATTGCATTTGCACCAGGAAGACGGCAGGCAGAGGAGGGTGAAACAGACTCTTCCCCCCATTTGGATCCAAATTGGAGAGCTGCTTTGAAGTGAAACAACATCAGAGATCCGATCATGTTTTGGCCGCAAGCCAATCTTCTTCTCCCATCTCAAAGCCGGAGGAGACTCACAAAGGCTTTCAGTTGGAGGCCAGGCAGCCAGCTCCACACCATGCTTTCAAAGCGTCGTGAGCCCACTTTAAACGGCCTCTGCCAGAGAATTCTGGGAGCTGTAGTTTGTTACACGCTACCACGGCTTGCGTCCTGGGGAGGTCACTTGAGTGCGGCTGATGCAGTGGCTTGACTTCACCCCCAGAGGCGCACTCCATTGTTCCTCGAGACCGATGCCAACAGCCAGACTTCCCCCAAAGGATTCTGGGAAATGCAGTTTGTCAAGGGTGCTGAGCGTTGTGAGGAGAACCCCGTTCTCCGTGCAGAGCTACGGTTCCCAGAGTTCCCTGTGAAGAGGGATTGCTTGTTAAACTGCTGAGAGAATTGTAGCTCTGGGAGGGGAACAGGGGTCTCCTGACAACTCCCAGCACCCTTGACAAACTATAACTCCCAGGGGGAGGGAGCCATTTAAAGCAGAATCCTAGTGTTGTAAATGCATGATGCGAGCAAGGACGCAGCTTTTGCCAAGGTCAGGGGGTCAGCAACCTTTTTTCAGCCGTGGGCCGGTCCACCATCCCTCAGACCATGTGGTGGGCCGGACTATATTTTGAAAATAAATAAATAAACGAATTCCTATGCCCCACAAATAACCCAGAGATCCATTTTAAATAAAAGCACACATTCTACTCATGTAAAAACACCAGGCAGGCCCCACAAATAACCCAGAGGCGCATTTTAAATAAAAGGACACATTCTACTCATGTAAAAACACACTGATTCCCGGACCGTCCGCGGACCAGATTGAGGAGATTGGGCCGGATCTAGCCCCCGGTTGCCTTAGGTTGCCTACCCCTGGTCAAGGTGGTACCCATTGCAGGGGGTTGGACTAGAAAACCCATGGGGACCCCCCAACTCTACAATTCTATGAACTCCCATCAACAGTAAGCCTGCCAAGTCACTGGGTCACAGTTCCTACCACAATATTGAGCTGTATTTTTTTTTTCCAATTTCCATTTAAATTACAGCAATCATTTCTCTATGGGCATCTATAACACGAACCAGCACATGCAGATGTGATGAGAAAATCCTTTGATATCTTTTCTGGCTGTGGGTAAGTGTTTGCTCAAAGGCTGCTAACCTTGACTGCTGCCCAAATGTTTCTGTTTCCCCGTCTTCCTTTTTAATGATAAAAGGGAAATTTCCCTCAGTATTGAAAAGCATTGCAGCAAAGGGGGGGGGGATTTCCTTTAACTTCTTAGGAAACAGCAAGCAGGTGGCGTTCTAATTTTGCCCGTTTCAAGAAAGCTAGGCTTTCTGTTCTTGTAACTCGCGCCTCCAAAATGAGCTGGTTTAAAGGATTTCTATCTGCTCACATTTTTTTATTTTAAGTGTTTATTTATACTTTTCAAGTTTATACATTTCGTTAGTTTTACAATCAATTTAACAATTCAAAGTTTGACTTCCTTCCCCCTCTACCTGCGGTTCCTTAAATTTGTTTTTTAATATCTTCTGCATAACCAAATTCATTTAAGTTCCTCATTTAATTATCTACTTTAAATATACACTCTTGTGAAACTGCAAGTTATTACAGTAATCCTGCCAATGTTTTTATGTGTTTGCAATTTATCTGTAAATATCCAATAAACCATTTCCACTCTTTTATAAAAAGTTTGTTATCTTGACTTCTTATTCTTACGATAAGTTTCGCCATTTCTGCACATTCCATAAGTTTTTGTATCCTTTGTATCCTTTGCTGGGACTTCTGCTTCTTTCCACTTTGGGGCGAGTAGCATTCTTGCTGCCGACAGGTAATTCTGTCCCTATAATTCCCAAAAGAAAAGATTCTGGGTTTGTTTGTTTTTTACAAAAGTTGTTTTGAACATCCTTTTCAATTCATTATATATCGTTTCCTAGTAAGCTTTAACCTTACTACAAGACCACCACGTATCTGTTCACACTTGTCTGCCTCAGCCTGTCGCACCGAGGAGAGGAACTTGTACAAAGTTGCGGTTCTCCCACCATAAGAAGGAGCCTTTTTTTGCTGTAGAATGATAGAATTGTAGTGTTGGGAGGGACTATGAGGGTCGTCTAGTCCAACTCCTTGCAATGCAGGAATCCTTTGCTTAACGTGGGGCTCAAACCCATGACCCTGAGATCAAGAGTCTTATGCTCCTAGGTTCCGAAATCCCAAAGGAGCAGAAAATGTTGTTGTTGTTTAGTCGTTTAGTTGTGTCCGACTCTTCGTGACCCCATGGACCAGAGCACGCCAGGCACTCCTGTCTTCCACTGCCTCCCGCAGTTTGGTCAAACTCATGCTGGTAGCTTCGAGAACACTGTCCAACCATCTCGTCCTCTGTCGTCCCCTTCTCCTTGTGCCCTCCATCTTTCCCAACATCAGGGTCTTTACCAGGGAGTCTTCTCTTCTCATGAGGTGGCCAAAGTATTGGAGCCTCAGCTTCACGATCTGTCCTTCCAGTGAGCACTCAGGACTGATTTCCTTAAGAATGGATAGGTGTGATCTTCTTGCAGTCCATGGGACTCTCAAGAGTCTCCTCCAGCACCATAATTCAAAAGCATCAATTCTTCGGCGATCAGCCTTCTTTATGGTCCAGGTCTCACTTCCATACATCGCTACGGGGAAAACCATAGCTTTAACTATACGGAGCAGAAAATACTCTTTATGTATGCAACAGCAGCCACACGGATTTTACCAGCCCAGAGATGGAAACATGAAAGAGTCCCTATCAGAGAGGAATGGCAAACCAAGCTATTGGACTACAGTGGCACCCCGGGTTAAGTACTTAATTCGTTCTGGAGGTCTGTTCTTAACCTGAAACTGTTCTTAAACTGAAGCACCACTTTAGCTAATGAGGCTTCCTGCTGCCACCGGAGCACGATTTCTGTTCTCATCCTGAAGCAAAGTTCTTAACCTGAAGCACTATTTCTGGGTTAGCGGAGTCTGTAACCTGAAGCGTATGTAACCTGAAGCGCATGTAACCCGAGGTACCACTGTATGCTGAAATGGCAAAACTGACTGGAAAGCTCAGGAACCAGACGACAAAGACTTTAAGGGAAAAAATGGGGGGGATTTATAATTTATTTTGGAGACCACTGTAAGCAGATGGAAACATCAGCAGGATTCTAATGACTCTTGTAACGTAACAAACACTATGGGCAATATGGACAGATGCAAAATAGAGATTATGAAATAATATGCAGTTGAAAATTTTGACAATAGGACCCAGGGAGGGGATGGTGGGAAGCCTCAAGATTCAGAGAAATTTCTTTATACATATATGTATAAAATCAAATAAAAACATTTTAAATAATAATGATAATAATAATAATAATAATAATAATAATAATAATAATAATAATAGAGTCTCATGCTCCTGTACTGCAGGGGTTAGACTAGATGACCCTTGGGTCCCCTTTCAACTCTGTAAGTCTATGATTCTATGACTGCCAGACCCTTTTATGAGAAGGGAGATTTGGTGTGTGTTGCTGTTGGCCTGCGGCAAGGAGACTGCAAGGGCTCCCCTCTTTCTTGTGGCTGTTTGGTGGTTTTAGTGCACTTTGCTGTGAAATCCCCTTTCCTATGGAAGGAAATTTACAAACCTTTGACATTTCAGAAGGCCAGAAAAGGGGAAGGCTGGTTGCAAATAAGCGCTGGGGTGTGGCAAAATCCCAGGATTCAGGTCCGTGTTCTGTCATAATAGTGACAAATAATAATTTAATTTTGTTGTTGTTGTTTAGTCATTTAGCCGTGTCCGACTCTTCGTGACCCCCTGGACCAGAGCATGCCAGGCACTCCTGTCTTCCACTGCCTCCCGCAGTTTGGTCAGACTCATGTTTGTAGCTTCGAGAACACTGTCCAACCATCTCGTCCTCTGTCGTCCCCTTCTCCTTGTGCCCTCCATCTTTCCCAACATCAGGGTCTTTTCCAGGGAGTCTTATCTACTCATGAGGTGGTCAAAGTATTGGAGCCTCAGCTTCAGGATCTGTCCTTCCAGTGAGCACTCAGGGCTGATTTCCTTCAGAATGGAGAGGTTTGATCTTCTTGCAGTCCATGGGACTCTCCAGCACCATAACTCAAAAGCATCAATTCTTCGGCGATCAACCTTCTTTATGGTCCAGCTCTCACTTCCATACATCACTACTAGGAAAAGCATAGCTTTTACTATACGGACCTTTGTTGGCAAGGTGATGTCTCTGCTTTTTAAGATGCTGTCTAGGTTTGTCATTGCTTTTCTCCCAAGAAGCAGGCGTCTTTTAATTTTGTGACTGCTGTCACCGTCTGCAGTGATCAAGGAGCCCAAGAAAGTAAAATCTCTCACTGCCTCTATTTCTTCCCCTTCTATTTGCCAGGAGGTGATGGGCCCAGTGGCCATGATCTTGGTTTTTTTGATGTTGAGCTTCAAACCATATTTTGCGCTCTCCTCTTTCACCCTCATTAAAAGGTTCTTTAATTCCTCCTCACTTTCTGCCATCAAGGTTGTGTCATATATATATATAAAATACCAAGACACCTTCACTGAGCAATACAGGCTCAGAGAGAAAGAAGGGTAAACCCAGTCAGACCTGTGCTCCATCTACCTTAGTATAGTCTGCCCTGGCTGGCAGCAGCTTTCCAGGGCTTCGCGCAAGCAACGTTGCCAGCCCTACCTAGAGATGTCCGGATTCGAACCTGGGATTTTTCTGTGTGGAAAGCAGATGCTCTTGCACTGAGCTATGGCATTTTCCCAAGTAGGAGTTGGGAAAAGGGGTGAGGCAGGTATAAGTAGCGATGAGGAACCCCTTAGACCCTTTCAGGAAATTTGGGGGTCTTAACGCAATTAAGGTGTCCTCAAAATGCCGCTCTCCGCAAAACCGAGTCACCAGCCAAGGCTCTAGACCTCCCCACCCCCACCCCGGCTGCCTTTTGCTGGCCAGGGAAGACATTTTTTAATCTTGGCAGGCTTCTACCTCGCTAAGTAGTTGATGTTTTATTTAAAGGCTGTGTTTTATCTGTATCTGCGGCCTCTGTTGTAGTTGTTGGATATATTGCTTTGAACGTCGAGTGTGATTTTAAAGTGTTGCCATCCACCCAGAATAGGGCATAGGCGTTTCAAGGGCATAAGAAGAGCTTTGGGTTTTGACGCCATATTTTGTGGGAGGGGAGGGTTGTCCCTGCAGTTCACCAGAAGCGCATCAAGGGATCCTTTGGCAAGAAGACCAGGCGTGGCAGGCAGGCTTTCCCGGATTATAGTCTGACCACAATGGCCCACTTTGGGTGCGTTTCTGATGGATTCCGGAGGCACGAGGGGCAATACTGAGCACAGACCCTCCTAGTGCCCCTATTTTCCAGGGACATTCCTGGATTTACAGAAGCCATGCCGGTTTCTGATATGATGCCGGAATATCCCGCTTTTCTTTAGGACGTCCCTATTTTCATTGGAGAAACGTTGGAGGGTATGGAATAGGACTCCCCTATTGAAAGTGAGGAGGAATTAAAGAACCTTTTAATGAGGGTGAAAGAGGAGAGCGCAAAATATGGTCTGAAGCTCAACATCAAAAAAACGAAGATCATGGCCACTGGTCCCATCACCTCCTGGCAAATAGAAGGGGAAGAAATGGAGGCAGTGAGAGATTTTACTTTCTTGGGCTCCCTGATCACTGCAGATGGTGACAGCAGTCACAAAATTAAAAGTCGCCAGCTTCTTGGGAGAAAAGCAATGACAAACCTAGACAGCATCTTAAAAAGCAGAGACATCACCTTGCTGACAAAAGTCTGTATCATTAAAGCTATGGTTTTCCTAGTAGTGATGTATGGAAGTGAGAGCTGGAACATAAGGAAGGTTGATAGCTGAATAATTGATGCTTTTGAATTATGGTGCTGGAGGAGACTCTTGAGAGTCCCATGGACTGCAAGAAGATCAAACCTCTCCATTCTGAAGGAAATCAGCCCTGAGTGCTCACTGGAAGGACAGATCCTGAAGCTGAGGCTCCAAGACTTTGGCCACCTCATGAGAAGAGAAGACTCCCTAGAAAAGACCCTGATGTTGGGGAAGATGGAGGGCACAAGGAGAAGGGGACGACAGAGGACGAAATGGTTGGATAGTGTTCTCGAAGCTCCCAGCATGAGTTTGACCAAACTGCAGGAGTCAGTGGATGACAGGAGTGCCTGGCATGCTCTGGTCCAGGGGGTCACGAAGAGTTGGACACGACTAAACGACTAAACAACAACATTTTCATTGGACAAAGCAAAAAATTTTTTTTCTTCCAGTAGCACCTTAAAGACTAACTAAGTTAGTTCTTGGTATGAGCTTTCGTGTGCATGCACACTTCTTCAGATACACACATTGTATCATTCATTCATTGGAGAAACTTTGGAGGGTATGGAATAGGACATCCCTATTTTCATTGGAGAAACGTTGGAGGGTTTGTTGAGGCAGAGCAGTTTACACTGCTTAGTGCTGTGTAAACCGAGTGCGCAACACACTCTAGAATCTGACCCACAATCCTCTGCAGTGCTGCTCCTTGACAGGCACTCATGGGCTCCTTGGACAAAGGATCCCTGAAGGTAAAAACTTTGAAAACCTGTTATCTTGATGTAGGAACAGAAGCCAGGAGTTCTGTCCATCTCTAGGCTGTGACCTCTCTTTGCCACTAGCACGCCGGAGCTTGCCCCCTCGCTTTCCCAGTCAGCAGGGAACCAGAGCCTGCATTTTGCACATTCCAGTAATGTTCCACTGGGATGAAGCAACACTGCAGCCCCCACAACTGTTTGGGTAAAGGTCGCTCTCCTGTCCAAAGGGAGGGGGGCAAGGAGGGAGCCCCGGTTTCGGCTAAGGCCAGTGTCTCCAGGGATGTGAGACAGGCCTCCTTCTCAAACTCTCCCCTCCGACTTAACACCCGACACATCTGCATGCTGACACATTTAAAGCAGTGTCTTTAAACACTCATGGCTTCTCGCCAAAGAATCTTGGGAACTGTCGTTTGTCCGGGGTGCCGAGAGCGGTCAGGAGAACCCCTCACAGGGCTACGATTCCCAGAGTTCATAGGGAAGCGGGTTGGATCTGAGAATTGCAGCTGTTGTGTATTGGGTTTAACACATTTTATGTTACAAGGTTGGGACGCGGGTGGCGCTGTGGGTTAAACCACAGAGCCTAGGATTTGCCGATCAGAAGGTCGGCGGTTTGAATCCCCGTGACGGGGTGAGCTCCCGTTGTTCGGTCCCTGTTCCTGCCAACCTAGCAGTCTGAAAGCACATCAAAGTGCAAATAGATAAATAGCAGGAAGGTAAACGGCGTTTCCATGTGCTGCTCTGGTTCGCCAGAAGCGGCTTAGTCATGCTGGCCACATGACCCAGAAGCTGTATGCCAGCTCCCTCAGCCAGTAAAGCAAAATGAGCGCCGCAACCCCAGAGTCGTCCGCGACTGGACCTAATGGTCAGGGTCCCTTTACCTTTACCTTTATGTTACAAGGTACATTCTAACCAATCGTATAAGCGTTGGTTGACCAAACTGCGGGAGGCAGTGGAAGACAGGAGTGCCTGGCGTGCTCTGGTCCATGGGGTCACAAAGAGTCGGACACGACTAAACAACTAAACAACAACAACAACAACAATCTGTTTACTTTCATATATTTCTGACATGATATCTAGGAATCAGATCCCTGTTTGGGAGCCAAGGGGACCTGCTTGCTGCTGCTGCCGCTGTTAGGAATTGCAATTCAATATTTTGTTTTTTGTTTACCTGGCACTGTGCTGTATTTCTGAAGGGCTGTGTTATCTTTATGGATTTACCTTGTTGCAAACTGCCCTGTGGTTCCTGCAAAAGGACGGAATGGAAACTATCTAAATAAAATGAAGAAAGGCATTGGCATTCACGATGCTACAGCCGGCAAGGTTACTTTGAACCAATCGCTGTCCGCCTCTGGACATAACACTAAGCCCTGGTTTGTTTAGGTTATCTCTCGGGCTCACCTATCTTCCAAGGTTATTGGGAGGACAAAGGAAGGAGTTCTGCGGACGCTGCCCTGAGCAGGGTGGGTGTTTCTGTTTATGATGATGTTTAAGAGGACGAGTTGTGAGACAAAACCCTGACATTTGACCCACTGAGATGTATATTTTTAGGACCCACCCTCTTTTTGTGATTGTAAAGGGGGCTGCTAAACATTTTTATTGTTTTAGATGAAAATTGCATTAGCATGGATAAACCTATGCAATTGGTTCCAAATTTATCCATCGTTTAAAAGAATAACCCGAACTCATGTTTGATCCTGGCACAATGCAAACACATTGGAAGGTTGCAAGTGGCTTTAAACTGTTTGTTTTTTAATGGTTGCAACCCTCTGTAGGACAGTAGGGTGAAGGGGTGAAATAAATTAAAATAATAGAAATAGTAGTCCCCTGATTCCGCTTGCACGAAAGATCACCTGGGTACCTGATGTACACAGGTCGGCATCAGCATCATCTGGTTGGCAGCTATGAGACCCGTTTTGAGAAGGGATGGGTCTTAACAGCCCGAGGGCCAAATTCCTTACTAATGAAGCTTCCAGGGGCCGCATACCAATGACGGGCAGGGCTACCCGCAAAAGCAGGCAGAGCAAGGAATACAAAATTTTCCTGCATATGGTAAAGGTAAAGGGACCCCTGACCATTAGGTCCAGTCGTGGCCGACTCTGGAGTTGCAGCACTCATCTTGCTTTATTGGCTGAGGGAGCCGGAGTACAGCTTCTGGGTCATGTGGTCAGCATGACTAAGCCGCTTCTGGCGAACCAGAGCAGCACACGGAAACGCCATTTACCTTCCCGCTGGAGTGGTACCTATTTATCTACTTGCACTTTGACGTGCTTTCGAACTGCTAGGTTGGCAGGAGCAGGGACCCAGCAACGGGAGCTCACCCCGTCACGGGGATTCAAACCGCCGACCTTCTGATCGGCAAGTTCTAGGCTCTGTCTCTGTGGTTTAACCCACAGCGTGGTAGTATAGCTTAAAAACAGACACACATGCACGCACCTCTGATTCCTCCATCCAGACAAAGCAAGAAGCATTATCGGAGTTCAAGGATGCACTGCATTCAGGCAAAGATATTCAGGGTGCAAGGCAGGACCTGTGAGGGGCGTGGCTTAGCAAGAGGAGGTGTGGCCTGGGGATAATTCCAAAGTCCAGTTGGAGATTCCTGGAGCCCCACTTCTACTAAGGTTCCCCACCCATGGAGTCAGCGGTGATGGGCTTCTATCTAGCCTCCCCAAAGGCTGCCCACAAGCCACTGCTTCCTCAACTTTTCCTTTTCTGATTGGAAGTCCAGGAGTTGACTTCATCCATTTCAGCGGTCAGCAAATTTTTTCAGCAGGGGGCCAGTCCACTGGGGGCAGACTATATTTTGAACAAATTCCTATGCCCCACAAATAACCCAGAGATGCATTTTAAATAAAAACACACATTCTGCTCATGTAAAAACACCAGGTAGGTCCCACAAATAACTCAGAGATGCATTTTAAATAAAAGGACACATTCTACTCATGTAAAAACACACTGATTCCCAGACTGTCCACAGGCCGGACTGAGAAGGTGATTGGGCCGGATCCGGCCCCCAGGCCTTAGTTTGCCTACCCATGATCCAGGTGGTCCGTGGCATATCCAAGGGAAATATTCACATACGTTTTTTAATTGTAATTCTTTGTTCCTTTTATTTATGACGTTGCATTTTACAGCGTTGCAATTTGAGCCCTGCAGAATGCAGGCTTTAAGGCAGGCAAAACCCCAGTACAAGAAATGACGGAAGTAATAAAAGTACGATTAAAAATCGCATGGCGTGTAGCACAGCGCATTACAGATGCTACGACAGATGGGGGAAGCCGCTAAGTGGTCCGCCAAGAGACCCTCAGCTATTTTCAAGTGGTCTGGGGAAATAGAAAAGGATTGGGGACCGTAAAAATAAAATATTTGGCTTTCTTTTGTTTGGGAACCGCTGCTCTAGGGAATGACTGTTGCTGATCCTTTGTATACCTGAGGCTATAATGTGGTTGTGGCTCACCTTCACTGATAAACTGGCTTAAGTCAACTATGAGTCTTTCACTAACAATTGAGTAATCCCAGGCAGCCTTCACACAGCTAAGATGGAGGAGGGAGGGGCAAGGCTTGCAGGTCAGATGGTTCCACTTCCAGAAACACACATGCTTCACTGCAACATGTTAACTGGCCATAAAGGGATCTTTATCTCCACCAGAAGATTACCACAGGTCAGCAGTGCGCTGAACTGAAGAAAATTTGCACACGGGTGATGTTTTTGCCTTGTTTGAGAACTGGATCCCGGGGCTTTGTTGGTGAAAGGTTCTGGACGTTCCTATTCAGCGCCTGCGTGCAAAGCATTAATTTATCTGAAAGCTGGCACCGCGTAATTCCTAAAAGGGCAAGCCTGGGAGTTCAAATCTCACCGGACCTATACACTCTCAGCCTTAGATCCTACGTCTTCAAAATAAATAGGTTTGCTGATAAAAACAGTACTGGTCGCTTTCACAGTGATGTTATAAAGATTACTGCTGTGAAAATGTTTAATTACTATTTCTATCCCACCTTTTCTGCAAGGAGCTGAACGTGGTATTCGTGGTTACGCCCCTCCCTGTTTTATCCTCACAACAATCCTGGGAGGTAGGCGAGGCAGAGAGGCTGTGACTGGCCCAAGGCTGAGTGGTAGGATTTGAACTCAGATCTCCTGGGCCCTAGTCTGACAATCTAACCACTACACCACTAAGAGCAGGTGTTATGTACTGAAGTTCTCACCCTGGGCCAGCAGGGGGATACTGTAGATAGTTTTCACTCAGGTCCACATATGCAAATAAGGGATTGAAAGTGACGTTCAGTGATTGGATAGTTACAGAAAATGGTTACTGTTGCGTTGTAGTGGAGCTCTATATAAGCAGGCTGGCTGAACCCTTCAGTTCAGTTCTGTTCTGGCCTGTGAATAAACAAGAGCTGTTTGAAGAATCGCTGTGTCGTCTGATATGTTCACCCACAACTTAACAGCAGGAGTCAGCAAACCTTTTCAGCAGGGGGCTGGTCCACTGTCCCTCAGAACTTCTGGGGGGCCAGACTATATTTTTGGGGGGGCGGGGAGAAATGAATGAATTCCTATGCCCCACAAATAACCCAGAGATGCATTTTAAATAAAAGGACACATTCTATTCATGTAAAAACACGCTCATTCCCAGACCGTCCGCGGGTCGGATTTAGGCAGCAATTGGGCTGGATCCAGCCCATGGGCCCTAGTTTGCCTACCCATGACTAAGAGCTTGGGTCGCTGTGACTGCGTGTATGGGTTGCAGAATATGGGTTGCTACAATTCCCAGAGTGCTTTAACAACCAGTCCCTTTCCCCTGGGAACTCTGGGAACTGTAGTTCTGAGAGGAGGGAAGGTGTCTCCTAAACAACTCTCAGCGCCCTTTGCAAACTGCAGCTCCCAGAATACTTGAGGGTGGGGAGAAGCCACATGTGTTTAAAGAAGCATCGTAGCGCTTTCAAGGCATGGTGTGAATGTGGCGACAACCTCTCCTTTCTGGAACATTCCTGGTATCAGTAACTCCCATATCAAGAGAGGAGAAAGTGCAGGAAGGCCATGATTCAGAGGAGAACGTCATATGGTCAATGGAGAATTGATGGAGGCACAGGAAGCTGACCCTCCAACATTTCTCCGATGAAAACAGGGACGTCCTAAGGAAAAGCGGGACATTCTGGGATCAAATCAGAAACCGGGACGGCTTCTGTAAATCTGGGACTGTTATGTACTGAAGTTCTCACCCTGGGCCAGCAGGGGGATACTGTAGATGGTTATGCAAATGAAGGATCGAAAGTGACGTTCAGTGATTGGATAGTTTGTATGCAAATGAAGGATCGAAAGTGACGTTCAGTGATTGGATAGCTTTAGAAAATGGCAACAGTTACATTGTTCTGGAGCTCTATATAAGCAGGCTGACTGAGCTCCTCAGCTCAGTTCTGTTCCAGCTTACAAATAAAGAGCTGCTTCGGAAGAATCGCTGTGTCGTCTGATATGTTCGCCCACAACTTAACAGGGACCGTCCCTGGAAAATAGGGACACTTGGAGGGTCTGTTAATCTCTGCATTAAATGACGCACTATAGGTGAGCCCTCATTCCTTAGTCTTGGTGTTATATACTGAGTTGAATACGATTCAGAATGCAGCAGTCTGATTGGTCCTAGAACAATAGGATTCAGAATGCAGCCGTCTGATTGGTCCACAGGAGCCACCCAATCCAGCTCCAGGTGGAAGTGAATCCACAACCTGATTGGCCTACAGGTGAATCCCGGAATTAGCCAATCACGTGGGACCCATTGTGTAAATAATGTATATAAAGCAGACATTCTGGGGGAACTTCCATTCCTCCTCACCACTATGAGCTGAATAAAGAGCATGAAATCCACTTCGAGTATATTTCACTTGGGGACCACCACAACAACCATAGCGCCACCTAAAATTCCCTGGGCACCTGCGCCATTTTTTCCACAGGTGCTGCAGAAGACAGGAAGAGGTTGCTTCATTTCTGGCTTGCTGTTCTGCTGCCCACCTGTTTCTCCTTTCCCCCCTGAGTAACATAAAAGAAGGATTACCATCCCTTATCCGCCCCTTCAAATCTGGGAAGGCCTGCAAATGCTCACCGAAGGCATGCGTAGTATTCAGCCAGAGCTGCCGCCTGGCCTTGCTGCGCCCTCTTAGAGTAGGCCTGGGCCTCTGCCATGTCGGGTGGGCATGCTCAGGGATTAGGGGCATAGACAGGTTGGCCGGCTGCCAGCCGCGAGGGCTCGGTCCAGGCAGGAATCTCCCCTCCACTGGGCGCTCTTCCCGCAATGTTCCTTCTCCCCCCCCTCTCTCCCCCCTTCCTCCCCTCAGGTTGCCAACGGCTACGGCAGAGTTTTGCACATGGAGGAGGCCTGGCACACTTCTGCCCCCCCCCTCCCTGGACCGATCGCAGGGATTAACTCCCTTTGGCCTAGGGAAGGTCAGCATGAGCCAGCTGAACTTGCAGGGCACCTGGTGTTTGTGTGGAAAGAGAGAGAGAGAGATTGCAAAAGCGGGCAGCACTTGTGTGCCAGGCGGATAGTAATGCGGGAGAGTAAATGTGAGCTGCAGTTTGTTTCTAGAATCCTACAGCTTGTGCAGTGGCGTAGCGTGGGTTGTCAGCACCCGGGGCAAGGCAAGTAATTTGCGCCCCCTAACCCGTGGATTTGCGCCCCCTAACCTGTGGATTTGCCCTAACCCCAGATGTTGCGCCCAGTGCGGCCGGCCCCCCCTGCACCCCCCACGCTACGCCCCTGAGCTTGTGCATCCGTATCCCTAGCTGGGAGAGAAATCTGATTCAGTTACCGTTTCAAGGCGAATCTTTCAAACCTGCGTTTCCTGGAACAACACATCAGCCGAAACACAGGCGTACGTCAAAACTGGCGCTTTTATGAATTTTTTTGCAGTGCAGTCACCCAGCCAGGTATATAGGCATATACTTGAGCAAAGTGTGTGTTAACATGAGTGGGAATAAAATACAGTGGTACCTCGGGTTACATACGCTTCAGGTTGCATACGCTTCAGGTTACAGACTCCACTAACCCAGAACTATTACCTCAGGTTAAGAACTTTGCTTCAGGATGAGAACAGAAATCATGCTCCGGCGGCGCGGCAGCAGCAGGAGGCCCCATTAGCTAAAGTGGTGCTTCAGATTAAGAACAGTTTCAGGTTAAGAACAGACCTCCAGAACGAATTAAATACTTAACCCGAGGTACCACTGTACAGCTGCATTTTATTGGGGGAAAGGTGCTTTGCTAGAGTGGTTCATGCTCTGGTTATCTCCCGCTTGGACTACTGCAATGTGCTCTACGTGGGGCTACCTTTGAAGGTGACTTGGAAACTACAACTAGTCCAGAATGTGGCATCTAGACTGGTGACTGGAAGTGGCTGCTGAGACCACATAACACCAGTCCTGAGAGACCTACATTGGCTCCCAGTACGTTTCCAAGGACAAGTCAAAGTGTTGGTGCTGACCTTTAAAGCCCTAAACAAGAGGTCAGCAACCTAAGGAACCGGCCCATGAGCTTACTGGAACCGGCCAACAGCCATTCCATGGATCAGCGTGAGGATTCCGTGCTCTTTTTTTTCACGGCGCCATTTTCCCCCTCGCCATGGGGACCGATTTCCGTCCCGGAAGTGCACCGGAAATAGCGCGCATGCTCTGGCCCACTGAGAGGTTTGCTGGGAAGTGGGCTGGACTGGCCTCAAAAAATGTTGCCAACCCCTGCCCTAAATGTTCTTTGCTCAGTATACCTGAAGGAACGTTTCCACCCCCATTGTTCTGCCTGGACACTGAGGTCCAGCTCTGAGGGCCTTCTGGGGGTTCCCTCACTGTGAGAAGGGAGGTTACGGGGAACCAGGCAGAGGGCCTTCTCGGTAGTGGCTCCCGCCCTGTGGAACGCCCTCCCGTCAGATGTCAAAGAAATAAACAACTTTCTGACTTTTAGAAGACATCTGAAGGCATCCCCGTTTAGGGGAATTTTTAATGTTTGATGTTTTATTGTGTTTTAAATATTCTGTTGGGGAAACCCAGCCACATGGGCAGGGTATAAATAATAAATTAATTGTTGTTGTTGTTGGGGAAATTTACGCTGAAATGATGCCGACTTTTCATCAAGACTTGAAAAAATACCACAGACTGCTGTGGGCATTTGAAAAACTGAAGACTGCAAAACAAAACAAATCCCCCCAAATCTTTGGCAAGAACTCGAGGTTCTTGCAAATGTGATATGTCCTATCTGCTTTTAATTCTGAATTTTGGGAGCTGCTGGTGAGGGGCGGGTATGAAATTGAATAATGAAAACATTACACTGCCTGTTGTGTTCGTGTGTGGCAGACAATTCAGGAAATGCAGAAGGAAGCTGCTTCTTTTTCCTGCAACGGCAGACACTCAAACAAACCTGTGTTTAGGTCTTTCTGAAGAAGAATATTAAGAATGACGCTTGGCTGTGGGGTGGGGGGGTCTGCTCTCCCTAGACAGCACCCCCTGCCAAGCTAGGAAGCTGCGTGGCGTGTCCACTATGCGCCGCAAGTTCCTCTAGGCTGCGGGGTTGCGGGTCTGAGGTGCGTTCTGGGTCTGTTCCGTGGGCCACCTTGCGCTGCGAGAGCCTCCATTCGCCAGTGCCTCTGGTGCAAACACCCAAGGGAAGCCTCTGAGTTGTGTGTGTCTGTGTTATCTGACTGTATCTGGCTGCAGACAACGGACCTGGCTAGGCGCAAGCCACACACACGCATGTGGGGTTTTTTATTCCGAACAGAGGCAGCCCAAGGCCCTGGGACAGGAGGCGGCTCGGCCCGGTATCAGGCATCTCCTCCCTCGAGCCAGGCCTGTCAACAGCTGATAGTGAGGCGTGAGTCAGACCAGGGGATGGCAGGCTGGTGGATGGAGCTGGCTGGCGTCCATCTGGGCAGGCCATAATTCCCACCCCGGGGCCTTCTCCGCATTCCTGGCCTCTCAGGTGCCTGGTGCGCCCGAGCAGGGATTGAAAAGCAGACCCGTTAAAACTCTCCTGTGCTAAGAACAGGAGATCAGTCCCAGCAAGTCCAGCATCCTTTTCTCACAGATGTGTGTGGCTTGCGCCTCATGTGTGCATGAGAGCCCTCTCCTGCGGTTTCTAGGGACGCGGGTGGCGCTGTGGTCTATACCACCAATAATAATTTATTTATTTATTTATTTATTTATTTATTTATTTATACCCCGCCCATCTGGCTGGGCTTCCCCAGCCACTCTGGGCGGCTTCCAACAAAATATTAAAATACCGTAATACATCAAACATTAAAAGCTTCCCTAGACAGGGCTGCCTTCAGATGTCTTCTAAAAGTCTGGTAGTTGTTGTTCTCTTTGACATCTGGTGGAAGGGCGTCCCACAGAGCAGGCACCACTACCGAGAAGGCCCTCTGCCTGGTTCCCTGTGACTTCGCTTCTCGCAGCGAGGGAACCGCCAGAAGGCCCTCGGCGCTGGACCTCAGTGTCCGGGTAGAATGATGGGGGTGGAGATGCTCCTTCAGATATACTGGAGCCTCTTGGGGTTGCTGATCGGAAGGTTAGCGGTTCGAATCCACGCGACGGGGTGAGCTCCTGTTGTTTGGTCCCAGCTTCTGCCAACTTAGCAGTTTGAAAGAACACCAGTGCAAGTAGATAAATAGGTATCGCTCCAGCGGGAAGGCATATGGCGTTTCCATCCGCTCTGGTTTCTGTCACGGTGTCCCGTTGTGCCAGAAGCGGTTTAGTCCTGCTGGCCACATGACCCGGCAAGCTGTCTGCGGACAAACACCAGCTCCCTCGGCCTGAAAGCAAGATGAACGCCACAACCCCATAGTTGCCTTTGACTGGACTTAACCATCCAGGAGTCCTTTACCTTTAACTGCGGTTTCTAGTGTTGGGCATTCAGAAGCATTGCTGCCTCCAACTTAATCTCAGGGTCATGGGGTTGAGCTAGATGACCCTCATGGCCCCTTCCAGCTCTATGATTCTATGATAAAGCCATCCTGGCTAGTAGCCGTTAATAGCCCTCTCCTCCATGAATCTGTCCAGTCCTCTTTTGTAAGCATCCCTGCCTCCTGTGGCAGAGAGTTCCGTAGTTTAACCTTGCGCCACCTGAAGATGTCCTGGGGGAGGGTGGTAGCTGTATTCTGGGTCAAATGAACTCATGCCCCAGCCTGCAAGGCATCCAGATTTGGGTGTTTGGGTTCTTTTACTCTTTTATTTGTAAACACGAGCTCCCGTCATAATACATTCTGCAAAGAGGGCATCCTGCAGGCACTTTCCTGCTAGGAGGTCAGTTCCAAATGCTCTCAGAGTCAAGCTCATAGCATGGCGGCTCCTTCCCTTTGGAACTCCCTGCCACTATATCTCAGACCGGCAACTTATCTGGTTGTTTTTCCTGGCATTTGCTAAAGACGTACCTCTTACAACAAGCTTTCTAAATGGAGATCTTTATCTCAGTTGGTGTCTGTGTTGGGTCCAAATGGATTTATTTGTGCTGCTGCTGTTTTTATAGTGTGTGTGTCTAATATATTTTTGTAGGTGCAATTTGTTTAAACTGTTTTTAATGTGTGTTTTTCTTATGTTGTAAAGCACCTCAGGGTGCCTTCTGGGAAACGAGTCACAAATCACCTAAACAAATGATTGATTGACTGACTGATTATTATTATTATTATTATTATTATTATTATTATTATTATTGCATTTATCACCTGTCCTTCACAGTAAGGTTCCAGGATGGCTTACAGCATTAAAAGAAGTGTGTGAAACACAGCAGTTAAAACAACTTAAAAGCGAATTGCAGTTGCAACTGGAGTGGTTCCTAAAAATATCTCTCTCTGGGGTCAAAGGCCAGGGGGGAGAGAGAGGTCCATATTCAGCATATGAAAGCTGGATAATGATATTGCCAGATGCACCTCTGTGAGGCGGGAGGTGCACAATTTGGGGGCTGCCAGAGAAAATGCCTCCCCCCCAAAAAACCCAAGCTTCTGAGAGCATTGAAACTACTCACAAATAGGGCCCCTCTTCTGATCTTAACACCTGAGAAGGTCTGTGGAGAAGGGGGCTGGCTCTCCGATACAGAAATAAATCCTCGTTGATTAATTGGCGGCGGCTAATTGAGAGTTAAGGTCACCCTTGTTTATTTTCTGAGGCTATTTTGGGCCTGCTGTGCATCCCCTCTGCAAATTGCAGTCAGAGTACTGGAGAGCAAGGACAGGAAAATTCCATGCATCCCATTTCTATGACCAAACACCCCGGAGGGGGCCTGGAGAGCTGAGGTGGGGGGTGATCAGCAGCAGCCCTCATTCCTGGGATAGCTCAGTCGAAGCTGGATAGCTTACTCCGTAGAGCATGAGACTCTTAATCTCAAGGTTCGAGACCCACCTGAGGCAAAGGGGGTTGGACTAGATGACTCTTGTGGTTCCTTCCAACTCTACAATTCTATTATTCTGTGACTCCCTGCATGGGGCAGGAGACCTTTACTAAAACACAGAATGTAAAACAAGAACAACAACAACGCTTTTTGGATAATAATAATAATAATAATAATAATAATAATAATAATAATAATAAT
>JAXCMG010000044.1:8006378-8020834 GCA_034642415.1 Podarcis siculus | reverse complement strand
AGTGATCATGGAGCCCAAGAAAGTAAAATCTCTCACTGCCTCCATTTCTTCCCCTTCTATTTGCCAGGAGGTGATGGGACCAGTGGCCATGATCTTCGTTTTTTTGATGTTGAGCTTCAGACCATATTTTGTGCTCTCCTCTTTCACCCTCATTAAAAGGTTCTTTAATTCCTCCTCACTTTCTGCCATCAAGGTTGTGTCATCTGCATATCTGAGGTTGTTGATATTTCTTCCGGCAATCTTAATTCCAGTTTGGGATTCATCCAGCCCAGCCTTTCGCATGATGTATTCTGCATATAAATTAAATAAGCAGGGAGACAAAATACAGCCTTGTCGTACTCCTTTCCCAATTTTGAACCAATCAGTTGTTCCATATCCAGTTCTAACTGTAGCTTCTTGTCCCACATAGAGATTTCTCAGGAGACAGATGAGGTGATCAGGCACTCCCATTTCTTTAAGAACTTGCCATAGTTTGCTGTGGTCAACACAGTCAAATGCTTTTGCATAGTCAATGAAGCAGAAGTAGATGTCTTTCTGGAACTCACCAGGGCTAGCTGGCTTAATTAGTCCTATTTGGGCCAGCGAGGAGACCAGGGGAGAATTAGCTGTGGGATCCCAGAGTGGGTAATCTTCATAAAAAGGGGAGGGGGAGGGAAGGAAGGGGAATAAAAGATCAGGCCAAGTTCAAATTGAAAGCCAGGCAGAATAGTTCTGTCTTACAGGCCCTGCGGAAGGAAGTTAAATCCTGCAGGGCCCTGGTCCCATGGGACAGAGCATTCCACCAGGTTGGAGCCATCACTGAGAAGGCCCTGGCCCTGGTGGAGGATAATCTAACTTCCTTAGGGCCCAGGACCTCTAAACTATGATTATTCATGGACCTTAAGGTCCTCTGCGGGGCATACCAGGAGAGGCAGTCCTGTAAATACGAGGGCCCTAAGCCACAAAGGGCTTTAAAGGATGAGGAAGCATACATTTTACTTTAGATTCAGTGGAGACAGAGTACTTGTTTTTCTTCTGTTGCCCACCCAAAATCAAGATATACTGCTCTTTTTTGCCCCTTAAAAACACTTCCTAAGAAGGCGACATGGGATTGGGCACCCGCTGTTGCAGCCCCCTCCCTAATTTGTATAACTCCCCCCCTATGGAGATGAGGCTGCCCCCCTCCTTGACGATGTTCAGACAAGAGATTAAGACACATCTGCTCACACATCTGGGGAACATCAGTGACTTAACGAGACAATTTTGGATGCTGCCGCCAATTTGTTTTGAATGGTGCTTACTGGTTTAATTGGATTTTAATGACATTGAAAATGGAGAGTGTTGTGGGTTTATTATTATTATATAGTGATACCTAGGGTTACAGACGCTTCAGGTTACAGACGCTTCAGGTTATAGACTCCGCTAACCCAGAAATAGTACCTCAGGTTAAGAACTTTGCTTCAGGATGAGAACAGAAATTGTGCAGTGGCGGCGTGGCAGCAGCGGGAGGCCCCATTAGCTAAAGTGGTGCTTCAGGTTAAGAACATTTTCAGGTTAAGAACGGACCTCCGGAACGGAATTAAGTTCTTAACCTGAGGTACCACTGTATAGAGGCAAGTAAGGGGCAGATGGGGCTCATCCACCTGGGAAGACAGCCCATCTAGGAGAAGGAAAACCTGCCTTGCAGGATATCTTCTGGAAAAGAAAAGGCTACAAAAATCCGGAATGGAGCCCCTTCCGGTAACTCCTGCAGCCAAGCTGGTGCCAAATGCCTTGCTCTGCTTTCCATTGGATCACATCAGCAAGGCCAAGAGGGGGAGTCTTGTCGTCTGGGCAGCTCAGGACCCCCACACACTGGCCAGGCTTGCACCCAGGGGAGGTCCCTTCGGTGCCGCTAATGCAGTGCTTTGACTTCACCCCTGGAGGCGCACTCCATTGTCTCTCGAGATGCCAGCCACCAACAACAAAATGTTCACTGCCTGGGATTGTGTGGGATGAGGGGCAGTTGATAAATGTAAATGATAATAAATAAATCTGCACTGAACATATATCGTATCACATTTAATCGTATCAAGTATACCTGCTTTCCTTGGTCTTTTAATTTATACCCTTAAGAATTTGAGAAGAGTCTGTTGGATCCGGCAAATGGCCATCCCTTCCTCCTGTGGCAGTGAGTTCCATATGTCCAAAACGCACTCTCGCACACACACACAGCCCTTCATGGACTATTTTCAGATTCCTCAGACAGAAAATGCACAGAAGCTGCTGGCAACGAAACCTGCCGTTTCAAAACAAAACCTCGGGCCCGTGCCAAGATATTTGGAAAAGGCTGATAACTCCGCATGGAAACAGAAGCTAACGTAGGACAATAATGGGCTGCTTGACAGAGAAGCCAAACAAGGAAAGACTCAGCCGCTGGAAAGGGGGAAAGCTACTGCAGAGAGGGCATGCTATCATTTCCCTCTGATGCAACTTGACTTTTGCAAGTTTGTGATCTACGCTCAAATGTATTTTGGAATCAAGAAAATTTGCAGCAAACTTCAGCTGATTAAAACCCACCAAAAAGGAGTTGTTTTCTGGGCCTGGCTTGTGTGTTGCTTTTGCTTTTTTGCCAGCAATGGGCTCCAAACTGCTGGATTCATTCAGGTGATATCAGTTTTCTGTATACAAAGCAGCTTTCCCAAAGTGCTCCAATGTCCCAGGCTGGGACATTCACCTGCTTAACAATGCCTGGAGTTCGCTGAATGAAGGATTTGCGGGGTTGGGGGTTGCAAAGTTAGACTCTTTTGCAAAAGGGGGTCCTCAAAAGAGCCCCTCAGAACTGGCACAAACCATCCTCTGCGCTAGTTTTAAATTGCCACCCCAATGGGAACTGTGCATTTTACGTTTTGCACACTTAAATGAATGGAGGTCCGTGGAAATTGGAGAGCCATTACTTGAAACCTGATTCTCCCAGAAAGAGATTATTGGTGCTGGATGTGCTCTGAGTGGCTGCATGTGAAGTGCTGCCAACTCCAGATTTCTGAATCTCATGCGCAATTTGCTTTCTGATAATCTCTCTCCCCCACCCTCCCCTTGCCACTTTTTATCACTCAGTTCCTTGTGCTTCTGACTGTAATATAAGTTTATAGCATCAGATTGGATGTCATGTCTTCCGGGCGTTAAAACAGGCAATCTGTCAGATGTACCCACTCAGCTACCGGTCCTCTGCATCTCATATCCCTGCTGTGAAGTCACGGCATGCTCAAAAGCAGTCCAACTTCCGAGAAGGAAGGGTGCAGTTCACAGAATGGTGATCAAAACTATGAAGTCACCTTATGATGAGCTCTAGCTTAGTCTCTGCTGATTGAAGTACTACAACTCATGCAACACGTTGGTGACGAATATACACACAATAATTACCAAAATAATTATACATTCTTTATCTTTCTGAGAAAAATACAAAGTCTTGTGCAAAGCCACAGAAACTTCCGAACTACCCAGTCTAAGACGAACTTATAACGTCTGATTTCAATAGATTTTTCAAATGCTTAACTCAGTCTTTTTGTTATGTACTGAAGTTCTTACCCTGGGCCAGCGGGGGGATACTGTAGATAGTTTTCACTCAGGTCCGCATATGCAAATAAGGAATTGAAAGTGACGTTCAGTGATTGGATAGTTACAGAAAGTTGTTACTGTTGCTTTGTAGTTGAGCTCTATATAAGCAGGTTGGCTGAATCCTTCAGTTCAGTTCTGTTCTGGCCTGTGAACAAACAAGAGCCGTCTGAAGAATCGCTGTGTCGTCTGATATGTTCGCCCACAACATAACACTTTTGTTTCTATGAAATTGAATATCAATATACGTATCAAGGCTTTGAGATTAGACCACTGAAAAAGCCCGGAAAACTACTTTGGGAGTGTGCTATCTGCAAGCCCCAGTAAAAGGGCCCCATTGGGTGCAAACAGTGGCCTCTTGATTACTTGGACTGCCAGGGCGAAACAGGTGCAAAACGCTGGCACCCTGTCATATACAACTTCATTAACATCCATCTACAACTTCACTAGCATCTCTCGGTATTGTGAACAACACCGAACTTACCTTTTGTTGGTATTTTCATGTACTTACCTAAAAAGATAAAGAAAGCAAAAGACTGAGTTAAGCATTTGACAAATTTATTGAAATCAGACATTATAAAGTTCATCTTTAACTGGGTAGTTTGCAAGTTTTTGTGGCTTTGCACAAGACTTTGTATTTTTCTCAGAAGATTGATAATGTGTTAAGTTGTGGGTGAACATATCAGACGACACAGCGATTCTTCAAACAGCTCTTGTTTATTCGCAGGCCAGAACTGAACTGAACTGAAGGGTTCAGCCAGCCTGCTTATATAGAGCTCCACTACAACGCAACAGTAACCACTTTCTGTAACTATCCAATCACTGAACGTCGCTTTCAATTCTTTATTTGCATATGTGGACCTGAGTGAAAACTATCTACAGTATCCCTCTCCTGGAGCTCGGGCGGGATTCTTTCTCAGCTATATCCCGAGATGCCGGAGGGGGGACCTGGGACCTGCCTGCTGAGCACGTGCTCTGCAGCTCTTCCTCAGACAAATCCAGTTCAAATATTATCAAGAAGCCTAGAATGCACAGGAACGACTTGTTCCTCCCTCCCTTGTTTTTGCCGCTGATGTCCAAAATGGGAGACCAGGATCAAAAGAACAGCACAACCTCTTTCCTTATTGCTCCGGAATCCGTGCCGTGCGGCAAGCCATTTTTGAAACCAAGGCCAGCTTCCCAAAATAGTTTTGCGATATGTCAGGGGAGGATGCAGGACCCAAAAATGCAAGGGAATCTGACCTGCCACTAAAGTAGATATTTAGATTCCAGCCGAGGCTCTCGTCTTATTCATAGTTTGTCGTAAGATAAACAGGAAGCTGAGGTGGTGGGGGAACCTGCCACGTAGCTTAGAACAGCCGTCCCCAGCCAGGTGCCCTCCAGCTATGAATACCAGCTGCTAGAAGCTCCAGGGGTGGGGAGGCCTGCTTGTGGGTTTCCAAAAGATGTCTGGTGGTCGCTGTGATAACAGGATGCTGGAGCCATTTGCCTGATCCAGTAGGCTCTTCGATTCTTTGTATGTTCTGCATACGGGGCCACATTTGTACCATAACACCAGTGTACTGGAAGAAGCAAAGATCACCAGTGTCGAAGCAATGATTCTCCAATATCAACTTCGTTGGACTGGTCATGTTGTGTGGATACCTGATTATCGTCTTCCACAGCAACTACTCTATTCCAAACTTCAAAATGGAAAGCGTAATGCTGGTGGTCAACAAAAGAGGTTGAAAGAGTGTCTCAAGTAAAAATAAAAAGTAGTACAGTGGTATCTCGGGTTAAGTACTTAATTCGCTCCGGAGGTCCGTTCTTAACCTGAAACTGTTCTTAACCTGAAGCATCACTTTAGCTAATGCGGCCTCCCGCCGCCACCGCACCGCTGGAGCACGATTTCTGTTCTCATCCTGAAGCAAAGTTCTTAACCCAAGGTACTATTTCTGGGTTAGCGGAGTCTGTAACCTGAAGCGTATGTAACCTGAAGCGTATGTAACCCGAGTATGTAACACTGTATAAACACTGACAACCAGTTGGAGAACAGCCTTTACCAAAGGTGTCATGGGCTTTGAAGACACTCGAACTCAGGACGCAAGGGAGAAACGTGCTAAGAGGAAGGCATGCTTGGCAAATCCACACCGTGATCAACTCTCGCCCGGAAACCAATGTCCCCACTGTGGAAGGACGTGCGGATCCCGAATTGGCCTCCACAGTCACTTACGGACTCATTCTTAAAACTGTGTTCATGGAAGACAATCTTACTCGGCTATGAGGGATCACCAAAGAAGAAGAAGATGATACATTTTAAAGCATGATAATGCCCCTTTAAGCAGTCATGGCTTCTCCCAAAGAATCCTGGGAGCTGTAGTTTGTTAAGGCCTCTGAAATTTGTCAGGGGACCCCTATTCCCCTCCCCATACTACAATTTCCAGAGTGGTTTAACAAACAATCCCTTTACACAGGCAAGGCTGGGAATTGTAGCTCTGCGAAGGGAATGGGGGGATGGGCTCATCACAACTCCCAGGCCCCTTGACGCACTACAGCTCCCAGAATTCTTTGGGGGAAGCCGGCGGTTTAAAGGGGCATCACAGCACTTTAAAGGTATGGTGTCTGAATGTGGCCTATACATAGAGAACCCCCCACTTCACCAGGTGTGCAATATGGATCCAGGCAGGAGCAGGTATGCCTGCCGTCGCCTTGTGAATTTTTTTAGTTTTTACAGAGGAGGGGAAACACAGCTTCCCACCAACGTACTGTGGTTGGCAGAGGAAGGTTTCAGCCGAAAGGACCATCTTGATAGGGTTGCTACACATCCTGCGTTCAAAGGGATGTCCCTTCTTATCAGGAGAACACGCCGGCCCTGTCGACATTCCAGCTAGGGACATCGAGTGCCAGTTATGCCGAACATACCAGGGACGCGGGTAGCGCTCTGGTCTAAACCACTGAGCCTCTAGGGCTTGCCGATCAGAAGGTCGGCGGTTCGAATCCCCACGACGGGGTGAGCTCCCATTGCTCGGTCCCAGCTCCTGCCAAGTAGATAAATAGGTACCACTGCGGCAGGAAGGTAAACAGCATTTCCGTGCACTCTGGTTTCCGTCACAGTGTGTGCCAGAAGCAGTTTAGTCATGCTGGCCACATGACCCAGAAAGCTGTCTGTGGACAAACGCCGGCTCCCTCGGCCTGAAACCGAGATGAGCGCTGCAACCCCATTGTCGCCTTTGGCTGGACTTAACCGTCCAGGGGTCGTTTACCTTTTACCTATGCCGACCATACAGAACGGGGCAGGAGGAAACACGGCTTTCGTGGGGACATGTGTAGGCTTTCGCATCACACAGAGCTCCTCCTCAAGTGGAACGAAAAGGGGAACTTCTTCTGAGCTGCGTAGTTGGTCCAACTGAAAATTAGTGCAATATAATGAAAGCGCTCTTATGCCACTTTAAACCGTCATGGCTCCCCCCAAAGAATTCTGGGAACTGTGGTTTGTTAAGGGTGATGAGAGTTGCTATTTCTCTCCCAGAGCTACAATTTCCAGAGTGTTTTGACATTCATTCCCTCTTACCAGGGAACACACAGAGAAACATGCATTTGATGATGTGATTTGGAGGGGGGGGCTATATACACTTCTTAGGCCCTATCCTCTTGTTAACCTTTGGCTTCTCCCAGCGTTAATCTGGGCCTCTCCTGTTATAAGGGATGGTCCCATTTTTCACCCTCACAACAACCCAGCGAGGTAGGATGGGGTGATAGTTTTCTACGTGCCCCAGGTTTTTAAAACAGCTTTATAGCCACTTGAGGAAGGTGAAAGCAGGTCTCCCCAGGCCACGGCAGGATCTCGGACTGTACTTTTTAAAAAAAAAAAAAATGTATTTTTATTAAAGATTTTCTTGGTTTACAAAAGTATGTTCAATGTCTCTCTCTTTCTCTCTTTCTTTCCCCAAGTAACATTTTTTACAGATCAGTTTTTGTTGTTGAGACATTGGGAAGAAAAGGGGGAGAGAGGTGCAGGGGGGAAGATGAGTGGGGGTGGGGTCAGGTGGCCATGTTCCTATTTTACTTACTATAGGAAGGGTTTGGTGTCAGCGTTTCTTGTGCAGGTTCTCTGCTGTTCACTTGTGTTCCTTTGGTAGTGAGAGAGGTTGGGGTTGGCCTAGGGTGTGGCTGTTCATTTGTGGTTGGCTGTGGTGGTCTTTGTTTTCATGTGTGAGTGGGGTGGGTGGGTGGGTGTTTTGGGTCAGGTTAGCCAGATTGATTTGTATAGTGTTGGTGGTTTTTTGTCGTTGTCTTGTTGGGCTGTGTGTGTGATAAAGGGGAGCCATACTGGGGTGAAAGCGTCTTCTTCTATTTGTCCCTGTGTCCGTTTTAGTTTACAGCATTGGTTAATTTTTCTCTTTTTGAATTTTATTTATTTATTAAAGTTCTTATGTTACATCGGTAAACGTTACCATATTACATCACAAAGCTTATTATACTATAATTTTCAACATGTATACAAAGTTTATACTGCGTACTAAAACAAAACAAAACAAAAAGAAAAAATCATATATGTACCAACACTTTGGACTTCCTGTCTATCCTGTTATATATTCCTTTTTTTACAAATGAATGTACTCTTATTATTGTATATTTCTTTACATTTTAACTAATACATTCCTATATCAATATGTATCCTTGGTCTTATTTCTCAACTCAGTCTCTCTCCAACATCAATCAAATGCTAGTACAGTGGTACCTCGGGTTGCAGACGCTTCAGGTTACAGACTCCACTAACCCAAAAATAGTACCTCGGGTTAAGAACCTTGCTTCAGGATGAGAACAGAAATCGTGTGGCGGGAGGCCCCATTAGCTAAAGTGGTACCTCAGGTTAAGAACAGTTTCAGGTTAAGAACAGACCTCCAGAACGAATTAAGTTCTTAACCTGAGGTACCACTGTAAGCATTTTCTGGTAAGGCTGTTTCCCATACTATTTGGTTCCACTGGTCCATGCTTACTCCTGACAAGTCTCTCCAGTGTCTGCTATTGATCTCTGACTTTTACTGAGGACTCTGTGCCTCTCTGAGCATGAGCTGGAATGATGTCAGCTTATCTCCTCACATCTGAATCATGCCAGGCCTTTGGTTTGCCATCATGCCCAGTACCCGCTGTTTGTTGATGCTTTAGCGTAAAACAGGAAGTGGGAGCGGAGAGTAAGCTACAGGAAAAGGCGTATGACCTAACCCGGTTCCCATGCAAGAACTGCTTCTTCTCTGTGTCCAGTGCCAGTCTGCACCTGCCCCTGACCATCATAGCAAACAAGCCGCTTGCAAGCTCAGGAAGTGATGCTGTCACAAGCTTTGCAAATAAACCTCTATGCACCTCCATGCACAGGCTGGCTATGGGGTCAGTATTTATTAGCTGTTTCTGCCCGAACTGCTGAACATCTGGGCAACTGCAGCTCGCAAGTTAAAGGTGGCCAATATTGGAGTCCAGCATAATTTGGAGGGCGCCGGGTTGGCGATCCCTGGTGGGAACAGAGGCGATCTAAATAGCCTCTGATTAGTGAGTCAAAGAACTCGGTGGGTTTTCCCGCCGTTCGCGTTCTCTCCCTCTCTCTCCCTCTGTGGAGCAGCAGTGACACCATGTGGGCAAAATACAGACTGCACTCTGAGAATAAAATCAATTCAGGAAGCTATCCTACTAACTGCTGGGCATAGCTGTCAACTTACAGATTTGAAAATAAGGGACCAGCAGCCTTGAAAATAAGGGACCGGCAGCCAAAATAAGGGACCTGCAGCCTCACCTGTTCCAGGCACTCCAGTCTTCCTGTCCTCCTGCAGTCTGGTCAAACTCATGCTGGTAGCTTCGAGAACACTGTCCAACCAACTTTGTAACCAGAGGTTCAACTGAATAGAATCTGAATCACATGCACCACAAGGCCTATGCAGCCTCAACTTAAGATGGCTCCCCGGCCTGGCTTTGCACAGCAAAGTTTGCAGCAGCACATGCAACAAAATGGCGTCCAGCATTTAAAAACCCCCTCAGCTTGCATTAACTAGCCACACACAAGGCATGCAAGCTCCACCCCCCAGTCGTTCTTAGACTTCTTATTGGGTGAGCAACACAGCCAAGCAACACAGTTGGAGCCTCCCTCCTCCCTGGCCGGCAGGGAGGGAGGGAGAGGAGCTGCTTCCTTTGAAATTTAAGGGACATCATTTAAGGGACATCCATCAATAAGGGACAGCAGCGGGACATGGCCCTAGAATAAGGGACTGTCCCTTCAAATAAGGGACACTTGACAGCTATGCTGCTGGGTGACAGGAAAGTATTCAACAGGTGTGGCTTCCTCCTTCCTCACCCTCAATGCATGACAACGAAGGAATGGGAGAGAAGCCGTTCCTGTGTAGTTTCTGCCTGTGATGTGTTACACAGGTGAGAACCAGATACTTTGATGTTTGTATAGTCTCCGCGCTTGGATAAAAAACTGCAAAATATTGCGACTTGACTCCTGGATATTAATGGTCTGTAATCAGTTTTATATTACTTACAGGGAGGGGTCACGGTTTCCCCACCACTACCAATAAACTGCTCGGGCACATTTTCAAAAACCGTACTGTGTTCTTGTTTGAACTGAATCGATTCACGTGGGTCGCAGCGACGGCTGGTGTGGATTCTTGCTATTGCAACTTAATCGTGGCTGGTGTTATGAATATTGCTAGGGCCCTGTGGGCATATGTTAAGGTTACCAGATTTTTTTCAATGAATCCGGGGACACTTTTCAACTTCAATGGATTTTGTATGGGGACTGATTTGTAAATCCGGGGACTGTCCCCGGGAAACAGGGACGTCTGGTAACCTTAGCATATGTGGGAATCTATGAAATTGCTGTGGAGGCCACAAAATATTCATTTCACAGAAGAACTGGCAAGATTCAGACACTCTGCCCTCCCTGCGCAGAAACCCCAGCGAAACACAGACACTCAAAAACACAGGCCAAAAAAACCCTTGGCAGCCAGTCCCCACCACACCTCAGAAAAAACTCAAATAAAAATGTAAAAACAAAAAAAATGGGATAATTGGGAGGCTCAGACAATGTCATAGGGAGCCCTTAGGTACTGTGTTAAGGACCCTGGATATATGTTATAATGTTTGGTAATGTTTGCATGTCACGTATGAATTGAGAAGTTGCAGAAGGCTTTGTCTTTGTGCATTAAAGCCATTGTGCTGCTCACCTGCGTATCATTTTTAAGTATTCAAAGCAGCTGAAAAACAGTCAGCATTATTAACAAACACATGCTGTAGATGGTGGGAATTGAGGCAGAGATAGAGAGAGAGACTAGCCAGTGAGTTCACAACAGAGCTTTAAACAGTCATGGCTTCTTCCCCAAAGAATTCTGGGAGCTGTAGTGTGTGAAGGGAGCTGAGAGCTGTTAAACTCCAATATTCCCCTTCCAGAGCTACAAATCCCCTAGTTCCCCGTGAAGGGGGATTGATTGATAAACCACTCTGCAAATTGTAGCTTTGGGGGGAGGGGGAGGCCTTAGCATCTTTCACAAACTACACATCCCAGAGTTCTTTGGGGGAAGCCGTGACTGTTGAAAGTGATATCATAGCACTTTAAATGTATGTCAGGAATGTGGCCGAGGTTTTTGAAGACTTCCTGGACACTGCATTTCAACACTGAATTACATGATACAAATCCCACCTTGCGCATGATACGAATGCCATCTCGCAGCTCAAAAACCAGGAGAGATGAGATTCTCATGGGGGCTGGGGGAGCTCATATTTCTGCAACTTTCACATTCTCTTCTTCAAATGGATACTTACAGCGTGACCTGTTTTCTCGCTCCTCCATCTCTTGCTTACCAAGAGAGCAGCAGCGTTATCCCTGGCTGCAGATGTGTGGTTCCCAAACTTTCTGGGGCCACTGCCTCCTTGGTTCCATAACCCCATCCCCATCCCACCTAAGAACAACAACAACAACAACAATTTATACCCCGCCCATCTGGCTGGGTTTCCCCAGCCACTCTGGGCGGCTTCCAACAAAATATTAAAAACACGATAAAACATCAAACATTAAAAACTTCCCTAAACAGAGCTGCCTTCAGATGTCTTCTAAAAGTCAGATAGTTGTTTATTTCCTTGACATCTGGTGGGAGGGTATTCTACAGGGTGGGTGCCACCACCGAGAAGGCCCTCTGCCTGGTTCCCTGTAACTTGGCTTCTCGCAGTGAGGGAACCACCAGAAGGCCCTTGGCGCTGGACCTCAGTATTCTGGTAGAACGATGGGGGTGGAGACGCTCCTTCAGGTATACAGGACCAAGATCGTTTAGGGCTTTAAAGGTCAGCACCAACACTATGAATTGTGCTCCGAAACGTACTGGGAGCCAATGTAGGTCTTTCAGGACCGGTGTTATGTGGTCTCGGCGGCCACTCCCAGTCACCAGTCTAGCTGCCGTATTCTGGATTAGTTGTAGTTTCTGGGTCACCTTCAAAGGTAGCCCCATATAGAGCGCATTGCAGTAGTCCAAGCGAGAGATAACCAGAGCATGCACCACTCTGGCAAGACAGTCCGCGGGCAGGTAGGGTCTCAGCCTGCGTACCAGATGGAGCTGATAAACAGCTGCCGTGGACACAGAACTGACCTGCGCCTCCATGGACAGCTGTGAATCCAAAATGACTCCCAGGCTGTGCACCTGGTCCTTCAGGAGCACAGTTGCCCCATTCAGGAACAGGGAGTCCTCCACACCTGCCCGTCCCATCCCCACAAAACAGTACCCTATAAAAAAACATTGTTCATAATAGCCATTTGCACGACCCACTAAGGAGGATAATAACACAAGAAAATTCAGTAACAATTCATTGCACATTTTTTGCAAAAAGGAATTAAAACTATTAGTTCAATTAGTCCAACAGAACTGATGGATTTGATCCAATGATACCCACTTTTTAAAATCTGATTTAAAATCTCCAGCACCCCACTAGGCAATCTCACCTCCTGCTGGTAGAACAAACTAAAGGATCAAAGATGATTGCTGTGTGTCCTGCCATGTAATTAAAGGAAAGACGTGCTGTAATTTTTTTGTGTGGCATTTCATTGTAGCAGTTTGCATAGGAATTCGAAGCACAGATTTTGATAGCAAGCAAAACTCACCCCCTTTCCCCTTTTCGGAGGTGGATACAGTTTCTGTGCCAGTTCCATCCCTTGGAATTCAACTGCAAGGCTACAAAGATCTTTAGATAGCCGTCCAGAGCTGCAAAGCACATCCAACATCTGATCTTTCTTACAAACAGTTCCGGGTACTGCAAAGTGTCACTGCAATTCCAGTGGTGCTCTAGGGAAATAAGGCCAGCTCTGGGGGTCCTTTGTGTGTGTGTGGGGGGGTGGCATATCTTGACCAAGCCCATATGGTGATTCGTGTGATGGGTGGAAATGGTGAAAGCCAGTGTGGTATAGTCAGAGACTGTTGGCCTAACAGGGGTCAGCAGACTTTTTCAGCAGAGGGCCGGTCCACTATCCCTCAGACCTTGTGGGGGACCGGACTATATTTTGCAAAAAAATAATAATGAACGAATTCCTATGCCCCACAAATAACCCAGAGATGCATTTTAAATAAAAGCACACATTCTACTCATGTAAAAACACCAGGCAGGCCCCACAAATAACCCAGAGATGCATTTTAAATAAAAGCACACATTCTACTCTTGTAAAAACACGCTGATTCCTGGACCGTCCGCGGGCCGGATTGAGGAGGCGATTGGGCTGCATCCGGCCCCCGGGCCTTAGTTTGCCTACCCATGGCCTAGGACCTTCATGTCTGTTCAGGCATGAAGCTCACTGGCCAACCTTGGTCCTGTTGCAGCCTCCCAGTCTGATCTACTTTACAGAGTCATTGTGAAGATAAAATGGGAAGACACTTGGAGGTGCTGTTTGACCTGGGAAGGGCAGGGGGAGAACTTCAGGCCCAGGGATCAAATTGCATCTGTCCAGCCCTTGACAAGCTCTGCAAGCCACGCCCCTTCTCAGGCCACGCCCCTTCTCTTCAAGCCACACCCCTCGCTACCAGCTGCTCCGTGTCTAGGTGGAATGTGCCCTAGACACTGATAATGTCTTGGCCTGATGGATGGAGGATAGAGAAGAGGAATGTGTGAGTGTATGCAGAATCTAGGCTACTTTAGAAAAGTAAATGCCTTTTTCATTGCCCCGCCCACATTTGTCTCTGGCCCCGCCCACTGTAGGCATGTGACTCTCAGAAATGTTGAACATGGGCTCAAAAAGGTTCTTTCTCCCACTGCTATGGGAGTTATGGCCCAGGAGGCTTGAGCCTTGCTGTAACACCCCGATTCTTGCCCTTTCTCCTTCCATTTAAACTGACATTCCTTAAAAAAATATATTTTGCACATCCTGCCAAGGAAAATGAAGAATCTATTTATGTATGGGACAACAGCGGCAAGAGTCTTAATAGCACAAGGGTGGAAGAATGAAGAAATCCCGACAAAAGAACAGTGGCAAGAGAAATTGATGGACGATGCGAAATTGGCAAAACTGACGCACAATAATAATAATAATAATAATAAATTTTATTTATATCCTGACCTCCCCAGCCGAAGCCAGGCTCAGGGCAGCTAACAACAATAAAACAGTACAAAAGTACAGCACAAACAACACTCTAAAATCATTCATTATAAAATTAATTCAAACTACGTGACAAGGATAACTGTGACTTTAACGAAGAACGGGAACCTTTTACAAAGTATCTAAAGAATCATCAAAATGAGTTGGACTCCTTGACAGGTTTTGAATAAACATACACAAATTTATTTGTTAACATAATAGATAGATAGCTTAGAGATTTTTTTTTACACTTTTACACTATGTAAAGAACAATATGTGTTAATAAACCAGAAAGAGGAACTGT
>JAXCMG010000044.1:7948390-8006278 GCA_034642415.1 Podarcis siculus | reverse complement strand
TATATATATATAACATATATATATATATATGTCGTTTAGTCTTTGACATATATATATATATATATATGTTATTTAGTCTTTGTGACCCCATGGACCAGAGCACGCCAGGCACTCCTGTCTTCCACTGCCTCCCACAGTTTGGTCAGACTCATGTTTGTAGCTTCGAGAACACTGTCCAGCCATCTCGTCCTCTGTCGTCCCCTTCTCCTTGTGCCCTCCATCTTTCCCAACATCAGGGTCTTTTCCAGAAGAGAAGAGACTTCTCTTCTCATGAGGTGGCCAATAGTATTGGAGCCTCAGCTTCAGGATCTGTCCTTCCAGTGAGCACTCAAGGCTGATTTCCTTCAGAATGGATAGGTTTGATCTTCTTGCAGTCCACGGGACTCTCAAGAGTCTCCTCCAGCACCATAATTCAAAAGCATCAATTCTTCATATATATAGCACACGGACCTACTGTCAAAGCAAAATGCTGGCTGAACTCACCAGCCGCTGACCATCTTAGTTCCTCAACGACCAGTGTGGCTCACTGGGTGCCCTTGAGCCAATCCCAGTCTCTCACCCTAGCCTACCTTGCAGGGTTGTTGTTGGGCATTAAATGAGAAGGGGGAGAAGCATGATGTAGGCCACTTGGAGCTCTCTGGAGAAAAGGGTGGCTTATACATGAAATAAATCAATAAGATATGCCTACAAATCAGCTGATGTAGATATTTGTGCTGTTAACGGAAAAATCCGAGGGCTCCCTTGGACAAAAAACAAAGACACCAACCAGGATAACTTGGAGCAAAACAGCAGCCTGTAGGCTTGGCCTTTATTGAACTGTTGCAACAGGGTGCTCCCCTCACTTGCAGGAGAGAGGAAGGACCCAGAAAAAATGGTGTGCAAGGTCTTATAAAGACTTTCGAAATTCCCATCCTGTAGATCAAGCCCACCCCCAGAAACATCATGCATACATCACAGAAAGGAGGGGTTGAGGGAGGAGTTGTGGTGGTAACCTGAGTGTCCTGTCACCTGGCTGGTTCCCCCTTTCCCCCTCCCCATGAGTACTTTCCAGGTGACAGAGGGGAGTTTGCACTTTCCTGCCCCCAGAGGGAAGTGCTGATTATTGTCCTTTGTTCCAGTCTGTGCTGAATCCACTCCCATATGCAAGTTCTTTGTGATCTTGATGGTCTTCTGTCTAGGACTATCAGGGTTGGCATAGCAACTGGGCAGGGCTCCTGTGGATGTTCTGGTATGCTGAAGGGATTATGGGTGCCCTGTATCAAACCTTCCCCATTTTGTAGTCCTTCCTTCATGGAGTAAAATAAAAGTGGAACAGTGCAAATCCGATGTATGGTTGATTTTCTATGAATTTATAACAGAAGCGTGGCGTATGTAGTGTGTGAGTGTGAGTGTGTGTGAAGTTTGTAAAAACTGAATGATTGGGGGGGGGGGGGTCCTGCTACAGTGCAATGGCTCCCCCTGCCTCAGTGCTTTTCATCTCCTGGCCTTGACCCTAACTTTGGAAAGAAAGACTTTTGCGGCACTTCGGAAAAAACTGCACAGATTTATTGTGGCACAAGCTTTTGTGACCCAGTGAAACCTATCTGCTCCGCTTTTGTTACAAAGCGCAGTTATGTATCAATAGCATATAAATAAACGGGCTGTCAACTGATTAAAGAGATGATTAATCATCTGCTCCACAGGTGGAAACGCAGGAATTTAACCCCTGCTGTGCTGCTCCTCTGGAGGACACTTCTAACACTGCATTTCTCAGTCCAAAGGTCAGTTGGCTATATATACATGTCTATAAATATCCCTGCAGTAGTTTTTTTTTACCGAAAGGAAATAAGATCCTTACACATAATTGGGCCTTTGGCCATTTAAAAAAATATATATACTGGTGTTTATAGCTGGAGTGGAATAAAACTAAATTGCATGTTTGTATGTACTGTTTTTGAACAGGGTTTTTTTGTGGGGGCTCTGTTTTGGGGCAGGGAAGGTGAGAGGATTGCAAAAAAGGGTATTTCCATGAAAGCAGCAACCTACAGACCCATTTTTCAGTTCCGTATATAGTTGACATGCTGTAGATATCATTTGAAAGACCGTTTCCCAAAGTTTCAAAATCTGCAAGCAGTTTTTCAAAATGGTATTTTAGCTGTGAGTAAAATAACCAGAAGCATAACATGCAAGACCTCTCTAAGAAAATAGGCAGTAGGTTAATGACCTTTTATTGTAGTTTTGCTTTCTCATTTGGTGAACGGGCAGTAGGTTTTATGTTTGGAACAAAATCAGATGAGCTTAGGACCATAAAGGTTAATGTTGCTTGAGCATGTTACATTTGTCACAACACACATACTTCCCTACCCTCACCATATTAAGATAAAAACCTATGTTTTAACTGTACAGTGGTACCTCAGGTTACGTACGCTTCAGCTTACATACGCTTCAGGTTACAGACTCCGTTAACCCAGAAATAGTCCCTCGGGTTAAGAACTTTGCTTCAGGATGAGAACAGAAATCATGCTCCGGCGGTGTGGCAGCAGCAGGAGGCCCCATTAGCTAAAGTGATGCTTCAGGTTAAGAACAGTTTCAGGTTAAGAACAGACCTCCGGAACGAATTAAGTACTTAACCCGAGGTACCACTGTATTGTCTTCCTTTAGGTTCTTAGCGTTCAGAAAATGCGGTGAGATGTTATCTTAAGTGTGTTTCGTATACAGCTTTCTCGTAACACCACAACGTGCAACTTCCACAGCATAGCTTCCACATGTGTATCAATTAACCCTCTTTTTAGGACCGTCGTAATTCTTTCCTGAGAATTTAATAATTAGCCAGCCTATTATTACTTGCGACAAACCAGCAATACAGGGCATCTTACAGAGTTTTGCAAAAAACAACAGCTGCTGCTTACCCTCCATGAAGTTTACAGTCTGAAAGACAAGTCAGACAAGGGTGGTGATGGGCATATATTATTGCTCTTAGGAGAGAATATAATTATATGTTGATCTATTTAATAATTAGATGTCTCTTTTAGGTTAATTATAAGAATCTTCAGCCTTGGTATGGCTCAGAAAAGAGTAGGATTTATGTTCCTCTACCGCACTGCCCTTTCCTGAAGATGAACCTACAGAGATCTTGCTGGCTCAGCTGATCACTCTTCTGAGCCTAGTGATCTGGTTACCTCTTCAGATTCCAACACACCCTTTCCCCAGTCTTCTCCCGCTGATCACTCAACCCACCACTAATCCTGGACTCTGAGACTTCTTCCCTTGGGGATTCCCAGCTGGTTCCTGCCACCGTTCCTCTGCATCCAAGCCCTCTGTCACACTTGGCTGCGCTGTAGGAGATGCCACAAATATTAGTTCGCATGGTGCCTTCGTTATACACCTTTAGGTGCCAGGCAAAAATGTTCCTTTTCAATCAAGACCTTTGGCTGATTGGATTGACATCCTATGCCCTTTTAAAATATGGTGGTGCGGTTTTTGGGGGGGAGGGGAGGTGTTACTGGGTTGCTGCTGCTTTTATTTTGATTGTGTATTTTGTGGCTGTATATATTGATTTTGGTAAAGGGACGCGGGGGGCGCTGTGGTCTAAACCACTGAACCTTTTGGGCTTGCCGATCGGAAGGTCGGTGGTTTGAATCCCCACAATGGGGTGAGCTCCCGTTGCTCTTTCCCAGCTCCTGCCAACCTAGCAGTTTGAAAGCACGCCAGTGCAAGTAGATAAATAGGTACTGCTGCGCGGGAAGGTAAACGGCATTTCTGTGTGCTCTGGTTTCCGTCGCGGTGTCCCGTTGCGCCAGAAGCGGTTTAGTCCTGCTGGCCACATGACCCAGAAATCTGTCTGTGGACAAACGCCGGCTCACTCGGCCTGAAAGTCGAGATGAGTGCCGCAACCCCATAGTCGCCTTTGACTGGACTTAACTGTCCAGGGGTCCTTTACCTTTTACCTATGCCGACCATACAGAATTGGGCAGGAGGGAACACGGCGTTCGTTGGGACACGTGTAGGCTTTTGAGTCACATAGAGCTCTTCTTCAAGCAGAAGCGGTTTAGTCCTGCTGGCCACATGACCCGGAAAGCTGTCTGTGGACAAACCTCAGCTCCATTGACAACCCCATTGTCGCCTTTGACTGGACTTAACCGTCCAGGGGGTCCTTTACCTTTTTACCTTATTTTGATTTTATTTTGCGGCGGTATATAAATTTGATATATTATTTAGATTGGAGCGTGAGAGGCGGGTGCATGCAACAAATTTTGATGTTGCACAGGGCAGGATGCCACTGAAATTTGAGGCCCCAAGCTCCTCCACTGCTCTCCCCACCCCAGGACTGGGTACAAGTAAGAAGGGAGGCTAGTGGGGACTGGAAGAGGACACTGGCAGCGGGTCTCCCTGGTATCAGGCAGAGGACATTCCCAGCCCTCCTTGGAGAGTCCAGGAATTGAAAACCTGTGTTCTTCCGCATGCAGAGCAGATGCTGTCCCACTCAGCCACATCCCCTTCGCACTTGAGAGTGGGACGTACTTCTGAGCAACCGCAGCTAGACCTGGAATGCTCTGTAGTTTCCCCTGCCTCACCCTGTAGCAGAATTTAGTCTTTATAACTTCCCTCTCTTTGGAACAACATAGGAGCAACTAGTTTCTCTTCCTGGTGGTTTTCTCCCCTGGTGCTCCGTTGGAACAATGGTCAGCAAGCTTGATAAGAGGTGGGAGGGTTTGGGAGTTGCCCCCTTAAAGAATGGCAGATTGTAAAGGATACAATAGACCACCCACCGCAGCCTTCCATGGGAAAAATGCTATAAATCCATTTGGTCAAAGGAGCCTGGGGAAGTCTCATGGTTTCACCAATGTGTAACCTGAAACTCCAAAGGTCTCTGGTTGTGGTTCATGTTCATGCCCCCTATAAATCTTGCCTTTTTAATTCCGCCTTCCTACCAGGACCTGGAGAAGGTTCAGGAAATGCAGGGCGGCGACAGGGTAGCGTTTCAAGTTTTTCAGGTCTGATTAGAGATGACCAAGGGGTGCATGAATGAGGCACAATATAATCTTGGAGAGAGAAAAGGCTTGGAGTAAAAATCAAATCCCGGATGTGTTAGTCTGCTTCTGCAAAAGCAACCGAGAATATTGTAGAACCCACAAAAGGCCTAAGATTACATGTCCAGAACCCGTTTTATCCATAGGCATGAATATTACACACTCAGTTGCACACTCTCCGTCATAGTGAACATCAGTGCTTGGAAAGTTCATCTGGAAAAGGAACTGGATCCACTTCAGGTTCGCTCACTCTAGTAAAGTAAAGGGACGCCTGACCATTAGGTCCAGTCGTGGCCAACTCTGGGGTTGCGGCGCTCATCTCGCTTTATTGGCCAAGGGAGCCAGCATACAGCTTCTGGGTCATGTGGCCAGCATGACTAAGCCGCTTCTGGCGAACCAGAGCAGTGCACGGAAATGCCGTTTACCTTCCCACCAGAGTGGTACCTATTTGTCTACTTGCACTTTGATGTGCTTTCAAACTGCTAGGTTGGCAGGAGCAGGGACCGAGCAACGGGAGCTCACCCCGTCACGGGGATTTGAACCGCCGACCTTCTGATCGGCAAGTCCTAGGCTCTGTGGTTTAACCCACAGCGCCACCCGCATCGCTCACTCTCAAAAGCAGCTAATTCCTTTCCAGTTCAATTTACTATTCATTTCCCACCCATCTCAGTTTTCAGAATTTTACAACCCGCTCCTCTTAAGTATAAAATACTGTATACATTAGGGAGACTGAGAAAACATCAGAACACACACAGTATAATGTGAACAACTGTTTTTCTGCATTCCCACCCCCGAAATGATCGTTATGCTTAAACAGCATCAATCACTTTTCAGATAGTTAAAAATGATAAATGCAATAGACTTAAGTGAAATGACCCCCCTCCAACATATATATGCCTACTCATAAGTAAGTCCTATTGATTTCAGTGGGCCTTACTCCCAAGTAAGTGGGGATTGCAGCCTTCATTTTTTTTCGATTCTGCAAGCCTCGATTTTTTAAGAGAGAAAAATTATTTGTTCTTCCTCAACTCTATAGCAATGTTGACGCTTTGGTCAATCTGAAAACTTAGGCAATATTGGCCTATTTTTCTCCTTCTGGAAAATCATTTGCTCTTCCTCAACTCTATAGCAATGTTGATGTTTTTTGTAGATCTGAAAACTGACAGTGCTGATGACTGGGAGCTGGGGAATCCCCACTTAAAATGTCAGTTCTGCTGCACACTCACTAGGCCAAGTTAGCTGAGTCACTGTTCTTTTAGCCTTGGTATTCCCCCCCCCCCCCGTCACCAATCTGTAATATGGGGAAATTGTTCTGGCCTAATTTGCAGGCCTGTAATAAAAGTATAACTGCTATAATGTACATGGAACACTTTGAACACCTGAAATGTGCTACATTACTCTCAGCATTAAATCATAGGTTTGAGATGGATGAAAAGAAAAACCTCTTTCAGCAGCTGATAATTAATTTATATTAATTTCCACAGCGTGGCTTGACGGACAAAAATATAATCTGGAGCTCATTTTTAGATGTAGTACTGTAAGATGCAGCAATATGGGGAGGAACCCCCCAAGTTATTTGTGTGATTGCACGACAGCAACCACCAGGGGGTGAGCGATGCTCACAAAAAATTGTCAAGAGGAGGTGTGTCTGTTTATAGCAGTGGTCAGACGGAGACCAAGCAAGATTCGGGTAGAGGCGACTGAGCTTCTGCACATTCAATAGGAAATAGTTCTCCTGAGCCGACAGAACAGACGTTATCACTCCAGACTCCAGGTTGGCAGATGCTCCCCATGTAAGACAACAAAACCCCTCCATGCAAGTATAAAGCTAGCTCATCAGGGAGAAAGGCCACATTCCTGCTGGGAGAGCTTTCTACTTGCAGGGTTTTCTTTAAAATACATACACGGGAAGCACAACACATTAGCAGCACACAGCCTTCTCTGTTGACTTAATGCTGTTCAATGCGTAGCTGTTGCCTGTGGAAAACCCCCTTCAGTGTTAGGTTGGTGAGCACCCCACTGATCTCACACCGTGAGAATAGATGCCGTTTTTAGGCTATCCAGGAGAACAGGAAGACAGATGCTGTAAGAAGTGGGGACTTTTTAAAGTACCAGGAACGTGCTGGGATGTTCCTAACTGTCTTCAGATACCTCTAGAAATCCCCTGTGCTAACACTTCAGAGAAACCTCACCCATGGTCAACCTCATCCAGGAAATCAACAAGGGGTGAGATTATTGGGGGGGGAGCTGTGAAGATTTGCAGGGCCACACTGAACCACAGGTTCCCCCCCCCCCTATAGCTCGTTGGTGTCCTGCCTCCTCCATCACCACCACCACAATCCCAAGGAGCTAAATGAGATTGCAGTGAGCGTAGCCCACAGAATCTGCTGTTCCAAAGGAAAGTCATTTGCTCTGCAACATCTCACAGATAAGGAAGTACACCCAGTGAGAAGTGATTCCTCGAAATGATTGCTCACTTGTGCCATAGAAGAAGTACCGTATTTTTCACTCTATAAGACGCACCAGACCATAAGATGCACCTAGTTTTTGGAGGAGGAAAATAAGAAAAAAAATATTCTGAATCCCATAAGACAGAACAGCAAGAGGGATCGCTGCGCAGTGAAAGCAGCGATCCCTCTTGCTGTTCTGGCTTCTGGGATAGCTGCACAGCCTGCATTCGCTCCATAAGACGCACACACGTTTCCCCTTACTTTTTAGGAGGGAAAAGTGAGTCTTATAGAGCAAAAAATACGGTAATTCAGAGAAAAGCAGTGCTTGATTTCTAAGGGGCAGGAATGGGGGTAAGGTATCAGCACAAGGCTTTACTTGCAAGTAAACATCAGAGGATTGTCCTCTCTAAGGTATCATGGAGAGACAGGACAGGCAATGGTTATGGAGAGTTAAAAAAACAAAACACTGTGGGGCAGGACAGGGATTTAGCCTACAAACCCGCCTACTTTTATTAGTAAGCAAGGCCCATCACATTCCCTTTGCATTCAAGAGAATGATATTAAGGTGGCAACGTTTCATTAATTGATCAGATTAATCACTGGAGGCGGCAATCATATACCCACTTTCCTCTGAGAAAGCTTCAGTGAATTCAGTAAAAAGATCTGTAAAAGAACTGCACGGTTTATAAAAATAAATAAATCCAGTGGACCAAAAACTTGCCCCACAAATAACAGGGCAGGAAACGTAAATGTATTTTAATGCAAGTGTTTAGAAAACTGTACCTGGTCTTAGGTTTTGTGCTTTGTCAGACACAGGAGGCATTTTAAAAGGCTACCATTAGCTACAAATGCAGGCGGGCAACTTCCAACCCCAAAATAACCCAGGTGCTTCTTGCTTCAAAAATATTATTTCCCCGGATATACAACTGGGAATCATAGAAGTGTAGAGTTCAGAGGGACCACAAGGTTCAACCACCTGCAGTACAGGAATCTTGTGTTCAAGATAGGGCTGGAACCCACCACCCTGAAATTAAGACTTTCATGCTGTGTACAGACTGAGATATCCCTTGATTAAAAACTCATACAATTGACTAAATTTGCTTTCACAGACCTGCTGATCTCAATAAAATATACATAAAAGTTAACAGAGCCATAGAAGGGTTCAGAGCAGCATGGCTGCAACCATCCTTTAAAGTTGTACAGATAATTTTTATTCTTTTTGTAAACCGCTCGCTGAGGTTTTACTACAATCAAGTGGCATAGAAATCTTGTTCGATGAAGAAATAAATTTGGACCAGGGGCTGAGCCCTGCTGTTGGACCCAACGGTTCTGTCTAAACCTGCACAGGATCAGTTCCTGTGGGTTGCACGTTCATGTGAACGCAGGGTGCTCTCTCCATCAAGCAAATCCTACCCAAATGCGTGAGTAGGGGACCAAGCCTTCCTAAGAAAATACAATGGTACCTTGGGTTACATACGCTTCAGGTTACAGACTCTGCTAACCCAGAAATATTACCTCGGGTTAAGAACTTTGCTTCAGCATGAGAACAGAAATTGTGCTCCGGCGGCGTGGCAGCAGCAGGAGGCCCCATTAGGAGGCTAAAGTGGTGCTTCAAGTTAAGAACAGTTTCAGGTTAAGAACGGACCTCCGGAACAAATTAAGTACTTAACCCAAGGTACCACTGTAATGGTGACCAGCAAGACCTAAACTATGGGTAGGCAAACTAAGGCCTAGGGGCCGGATCCAGCCCAATCACCTTCTAAATCTGGCCCACAGACAGTCCAGGAATCAGCATGCTTCTACATGAGTAGAATGTGTGCTTTTATTTAAAATGCATCTCTGGGTTATTTGTGGGGCATAGGAATTCGTTCATTATTATTTTTTCCAAAATATAGTCCGCCCCCCCCCCAGGTCTGAGGGACAGTGGACCAGCCCCCTGCTGAAAAAGTTTGCTGCCCCCATCCTAAACCCTCCCCAAGAGGAAGCAAGCTGCGTGCCCGAATCTCCCTAAAACGTGAAATCGATGGGATGATCTTCCCTCCTCTTGCCCAGATGTGATTCCACACACACATACATAATTTTATTTGTATGCCGCCTTTCCACAGTTCAAACCATGCTCAAGGCAGCTTACAATATGAAAAAAATTCAGAACTACAACTTAACAAAAGTAGCCATGAATGATACGTGAGAAATTAAACAGATACTCAACCAAACTGAACAATTTCCACATCAATCACAATGAGATCTATAATAAAGATACAAAAAACAACAATACAGTAAATACTTCTAAGGCACAGAGAGGTCAAGATCCTGCACACACCTTTCCTTAAAGGGCGCGACCCATTCATCCCTGTGAGGTTCCCCGCATAAGGTGAGCTCTAAACGAGGGAAACCTCGGTAGTGCCAGCCAGACAGGTGCGCTTGCACCGGGTTGAGGTGGGACGGGAGAAGGCGGGGGTTCGGTAAACCGGGGGCGAAGCCCCGACTGGGCGTGGCCACCCTTCCCCCCTCCCCTCGAGGGGCGGCGCCAAAGGCGCACCGGGCGATTGCAGCAGTAGCAACGCGCAAGCTGCGGAGACGCAGCAGTTGTCGCCACGGAGCGCCAGGAGCCGCTTCTTCCCCCGAAAGAGACGGGATTGATTCTAAGGCTGAAGCCGATCCAGCGCCGGACGGACGGACGGACGGACGCCTCGAGGAGCCAGAGCGGAGTCCCAGCCGGCGCTTGATCTGCTGCCCGGACCCTCCACCGCCCCATGGGCGCGCCTCGGAGTTCGTGCGCCTTCGCGAGCCTCCTCTTCTGCCTGCTCTCCGGTAAGCCCGGCGCCGTCTCCAGCCGCCCAATGCCCTCCCGCTTCCCTCGCTCTCCTCCCGGCTGGACTCTCCTTCGGCTCCCCTGGATCCGGAGTGCCAGGATCTTGTCTCCTTGGGGATTCCTTCTCCCCAGAAGCGCAGCTCTGCGCCTCCTCCAGCGCGGAGCGAACTCCCCGCTCGCCGGTTCCTTCCCGGCGCCGCCGTCGCACCCTCTGCTTTCTCCCGATTCTGGCTGCTGGCGACCCTCCTCGCTCCGAATTCGATTTCTCCCTCTCGCCTCCGCCCCATGGCTCTCCCAAACCGCTTTCCTCCGCAGCAGCCCAGTTGCCGGATAAAGTTTCTTTCTCCGCCCCCTCCCTCCCAAGATGGCGAGGCCCAGGGAACCTGTTTCTCTGGCTGGGCGCCCTGGGAAAGGCGGAGCGGGAGGAGACGCCCCGGAACACTTCCTCACCTGGCCGGAGCCGGCGGGGCGGGGCCGCAAGGTGGAGGGCTCACTGCCTGGAGGATCCGCCAGTCCCACCACTCCCCCTTCCTCGGGGATCCTCCCTCGCCCCCTCCCCGCAGGAATCCGGAGAATTTCAGGGGCGGTGGGGAAAGCGAGGACCAGCCTTCCTTCTGCGCCCCCGGTCTCTCTCCCAAGCTCTTCTCCATCTATTCCACAGCTGCAGCGCCCCGGAATGTTTAGTTTCCCAAGGAATCCATGGCGCTTAGTATTCGGTGTGATCTTGGTTGATTTAGCTCTGTTAGCTTGTTTTCTTTTCATGCTTGGGGTGGGAATAGCGTTTCTGAGTTTCTGATGGGCAGATCTGAATGAGCTCCTTGGGGACTTGCACGCATAATGTAACCGGTTGCATGATCATCACTGCAACCTGTAGATCTCACCCCTGAAATGATCAGTTGCCCAGATCTCCACCCAACCCTGGACTGTAATGTGTTTCTGGTAGGGTCTGCTTGTGGCTAGTGTGCTATTTCTCTCTCTCTCTCTCTCTCTCTCTCTCTCTCTCTCTCTCTCTCACACACACACACACACCAGCATAGCTCTGTTGCTTATTATTTTGTATCCAGCAGTGATGCCTGGAAGGATTTGCTGTGCGCTCCCTGCTGTTCTCTGGTCGTGATGAAAGGCTGCCTTGCATAGCTTGGTGTAGCTGAGCTGAGCATCTGTGCAGGTAGTTGCTAGGGGGAAGTTCCCTTCTCACCTTCATAGGCTGCTTCTTGGAAGCAGCTTTGCGAAGGAACAGAGGACTCCCGTTTGCAAAGACAATTAAGAACTGCAATGTCTAGATGGCAGATCACACGAAAAGGTACCATCTTCCTAACTCAGACCTCCACATCTAGCAGGGATTCAGCCAAGGGGCTTGCCAGCGACAGGGCAAGATGGTGGGTTCCATCGCTTGTTGTTTGTCCTCCGCGCTTGGTGATTAGAGACGTGTCGCTTCCGAAAGAGGTCATAAGGAATAAGATGAGCCCCGATGGATCAGGCCACAGGGCCATCTTGTCCAGCATCCTGTGATCCCAGTGGCCCAGCAGATGCTGGTGGCAAACCCTTAAGCAGGACCTGAGCACAAGAGCACTGTTCTCTTTTATGGCTTCCGGCAGCTGGCATTCAGAAGCTTTACTGCCTCATACCCATGGTCCCCCTGTTCCTAGCTGCTGTGACCAGAGTCCCTTGATGGAGAAGACTGTGTCTCAGGTGGTGCCTTGGATGCAGCAGGTATTGGTTTCAAGGGCCAGTGATGGTTGAAGGCCCTTCTCTGAGGAGCTTCTGCCAATCTCGAGGAGACAGTGGACAGCCTGAGCTGGCATAAGGCACCTTCTGATGTTCCATTGCGTTTTTAAACCCCGTTTCATTTGGGGAACCTTGTCGACTGCCAAGTCCTTGAGCATCACTGAGGATTCTGAGGCGTGTCCTCAGGTGCACAATTGGTTTGCAAGGGCAGAATACAAGCCCTCTTTTATTACCCCAGGACACAATCTGTTGCTTTTCTGTGGCTGGGTGAGGAAGATGGGCACAAATCACTGTTAAGGGAATTTTGTCTGCCATGACGCATCTTCTCATTGAGGAGGAAGTTCCATGGAACGACCGCAGTCTGAAAAAACGTGAGAAAAAGACGATTGGGCACTTCTGCATTTGTTTGTTAGGAGCTCCTGTCAGATGTTTAGGGCAGGAGGTGGCTACTGCCATCATGGTTCCCATGGATGCAATGGTACCCTTGAGACCTTCTCTTGACACCCACAAAGCCTCTGAACCGCCCCCTCCCTCTGCCGCCTTGTGATGAGGTGTCAAGCTGGGTTACCCTTTTCTACCTTGAAGAAAAAGGAAGGCTTGGAAAATGCAAAGCATTCTGGAGCAGGAAGCTGGAAGAGGGAATTTCTTCCCCACTTCCTCTTTCAGCTCTATGTGCTTTTTCAAGACTAGATGGATTAGTTGCACTGAATCTAGCTTTTTATCTTTATCCCTTGGAAAAGCAGAGAATGTGTATGTGAATGTGCTCTTTCTGTCCCTCTTGGGGAGCAGCATCCAGAGCAGGAGAGGAGAGAAGTGACCTTACAGCACTTGCTCAAAAATCCGGACTTCCTCATGGGCCTAAAAAGCCCAGCTAAACAAATATTTCAATGGCGTTAAAAGAGGACTGGACATGGGTTCATGAGCAGAAGGCCATCAATGGCTACTAGCCATAATGGCTATACTCTGCCTTCAAGATTGCTTCTGAAGACCAGTTGCTGGAAAGTACAGGAGGGGACGCGGGTGGCGCTGTGGGTTAAACCACAGAGCCTAGGACTTGCCGATCAGAAGGTCGGCGGTTCGCATCCCCTCGATGGGGTGAGCTCCCGTTGCTCGGTCCCTGCTCCTGCCAACCTAGCAGTTCAAAAGCACGTCAAAGTGCAAGTAGATAAATAGGTACCGCTCCAGCGGGAAGGTAAACGGCGTTTCTGTGTGCTGCTCTGGTTCGCCAGAAGCGACTTAGTCATGCTGGCCACATGACCCGGAAGCTGTACGCCGGCTCCCTCGGCCAGTAAAGCGAGGTGAGCGCTGCAACCCCAGAGTCGGCCACGACTGTACCTAATGGTCAGGGGTTCCTTTACCTTTACAGGAGGGGGAGAGGGCTCATGTGCTCCAGTCCTGCTTGCTGGTTTCCTATTCTGGATGTGAGAACAGAGTGCTGGACTAGATGGGCCATTGGCCTGATCCAGTAGCCTCTTCTTATGTTCAAATTTTCTAAGTTCCTGGGCGACCTCAGTTTCCCTTTGTTACTCTGTGGCCCGACCTATTACCAGTATGGCTGACCTATTGCCATACTTTTTTAGGGATTTATACAGCAATCCATCTTTCCACATTCCTTGGGTGGATCAGAACGAAATACTAGATAAAATAACGCAACCATCATGCAAAAGTGACAACAATCCGTAGAAAAGTGTTGTTTGCATAGAGGCAGCGTGAAATGGTTCACAATCCTGATACAAAATAGTTAAAAAGCCGGGGTGATAGCTGGGTAATTTTAACCCTTTCAGTAGGTGCATTATTGTAGGATTTTGGGGGATGAACTGTTGTTCAGCTATTGGCCATTCCAGTGTTTCAAGCCTCTGGTTGTTGGTTTTTTGAGGATTAATGCCCTAACCATTGTGTATTCGGTATTGAATGTGTTTCTCTGTGGAAAACTTTTCCTTTGCCCACAATTCCGTTGTACCATTTTGTTAGGTAGAAATACATCCTTGAGGGTTGGTTTTTAAAACAGGTAACTTAAATTGCCCAGAAAAAGGCCCAATTCAAAACCATTCATTTAAACTAGCTTTCTCATCTTCTGATTCAGGCATACCCTGGGCAAGCATGCATATTAATTGGTTGCTATAACAAATAAAACCTAGGTGCTTATGAAGCACATAAGACATTTTTATATTTATGCAGAGGCATATTCCAAATCCTGGAGTCATGCAGCTCACATGTCTTTTGTGCTGTGCACGTATATGCATTTGCTTAGAAGTGCAGTTGTGAATTAACAGTATCTGCTTTGAGTTTTCTGTGTGCATATAAAGATACTAAGCGATATCATTTCCTTGAAAATCGTTCTGCTTATCTTCAGGCCATGGAAATTAAATGTCCATTCATTTCTGGCTGGCAATCTGAAATCATAATTTGGACAAAAATAAACACAATATATCATTTCAGAGTACTTCATGCTTTCTCCACTGATTTGTTTCCCACAGAAAAGCAGGCTTTCCTCATGGTTTCAACTTGTAGATTGACTATGTAGTTCTACTTGTAAGCCTCATTGAGTTCAGTGGGACTTACTCGCAGGAAAGTGTAAATAAGATGCACCCTGTGTTGATATGGATGCTCCATGAGTTAACAGCCAGGGTTATTTTATACCAGGGACAGATCTTCTATCCGGGGGCTGGATCCGGCCCAATCGCCTTCTAAATCCGGCCCGCAAGTGGTCCAGGAATCAGCGTGTTTTTACATGAGTAGAATGTGCCCTTTTATTTAAAATGCATCTCTGGGTTATTTGTGGGGCATACGAATTCGTTCATTATTATTTTTTTCCAAAATATAGTCCAGCCCCCCACAAGGTCTGAGGGCCAGTGGACCGGCCCCCTGCTGAAAAAGTTTGCTGACCCCTGTTCTATTTCTTTGGTGATCCCTCGTAAGATTGTCTTCCATGAACGTGGTATTAACGGTGTGTCTGTAAGTGACTGTGGAGGCCAATTCTGCGTCCACACGTCCTTCCACTGTGGGGACATAGGTTTCTGCGCAGAAGTTGATCACGATGTGGGGTTTGCCAAACATGCCTTCCTTTTGGGTCGTTTTCTCCCTGAGTTTGTGCTTCTTCAAAGTCCATGACGCCTTTGGTAAAGGCTATTTTCCAATTGGAGCGCTCGCAGGGACAGATAGAGAGATATTAATGGAAACATAACCAACGTTCTGTTTTCCAGAAATCTGATTTGAAATTTTAAAACCCGGCTTCAATCAGTTTTAAGTAGGGATTTGAATCTGCGTTTCCCTGTTCTTCTAAGCTGACTTCACTTAACCGCACCAGCTCTCCTACCTCTGAGGAAAGTAATAAATTTGCAGGCTGTGATGTAGACTTCCCTTTTCTCATCTCTCCCAAGCGCCCAAATACGTTGTTTTGTGAGGCGGTGAGCATTTTCTGCTCGAGACATGCCACTTCCCGCTATCATCTGTGGATGAGGTACTTTTGGGACTATGTGGGATCTATCCACAAACCAGCATGTGTCATATGAATGCAAACTTGGCTACTGGGTTTTTTTGGGGTGTGTGTGTGTTATTTTTTGGAGGCTTTCTGGAGCTTGAGGCTCTTTCTCCACATCAAGATGCGCTTGGTTTGAGAGCACAGTTGTTATTTAGCAATTGTGTTTGTTGTGGGACATCCGGTGTGTCTATACACGCCTTCCCTTGATCCTGAACTTGGGGTGGTAATCATGAGGTAATTGGTGAGGTAATCATGAGGTATTATTTGCCTTCCCTTTCCAAAGGCGAAGGAGTCTCCTCAGGTTCTTCTGGAACCTTCCGGGAGGAAGGCCCTCGGTGGGCACCCCACCCCACCCCAGAAACAATACCCCATTTCCACATGTTTAGATTTATGGAGGGAAACCCTCTGGTTGTTTTTAAGTTGGCAAAACTTGACAAAAGATCCTGGTGCGGCTGCCCGTAAATAACAGCCTTCATTTCACCTGCCCGGCCCCTTGAGGAAACATTTACCTTTGCCTACGCCTTAGAAAGTGATGTGTCTGATAGTCATAACTCTGTTTTATGTTTTAGTGCCAAGCAGTGCTGCACCAAACAGTGACCATCGCTTTGGAGACTTTTCTCCTACACTTGTATGCCATTTTTTTGACTCTGGACTGGGGGCATCTGCACTATACATTTAAAGCAGTATGATACCGCTTTAACAGGCATGGTTTCCCTCAGAGAATCCTGGGGTGCCGTTATGGGTGCCAGGAGTTGTTGTGGGGCACCTTATTCCCCTCTAGGGGCTACAATTTCCCCAAGGTCCCTGGAGTGAGGCATTCAGACACTCTGGGAATTGTAGCTCAGGTTGAGCTATCCTTAGCAAACTACAGTTCCCAGGTTTCTTTGAGGGAAGCCATGATTGTTAAAGCAGTGTAATAGTGCTCTCAAACCTAGACAGCATCTTAAAAAGCAGAGACATCACCTTGCCAACAAAGGTCCGTATAGTTAAAGCTATGGTTTTCCCAGTAGTGATGTATGGAAGTGAGAACTGGACCATAAAGAAGGCTGATCGCCGAAGAATTGATGCTTTTGAATTATGGTGCTGGAGGAGACTCTTGAGAGTCCCGTGGACTGCAAGAAGATCAGACCTCTCCATTCTGAAGGAAATCAGCCCTGAGTGCTCAATGGAAGGACAGATCCTGAAGCTGAGGCTCCAAGACTTTGGCCTCCTCATGAGAAGAGAAGACTCCCTGGAAAAGACCCTGATGTTGGGAAAGATGTAGGGCACAAGGAGAAGGGGACGACAGAGGACGAGATGGTTGGACAGTGTTCTCGAAGCTACCAGCATGAGTTTGACCAAACTGCAGGAGGCAGTGGAAGACAGGAGTGCCTGGCGTGCTCTGGTCCAGGGGGTCACGAAGAGTCAGACACGACTATGACTAAACAACAACAGTGCTCTAAATGTACAGTGCAGAGAAGGCCTCATATGCACATGCTTTTTATCTCCTGCTCCCTTCAGCTGCTCTGAGGTGAATTTGCTTCAGCGTCTTCTGACGGAGGAGCGTCTTTCTGAGGGAGGACTGAGGCCTATTTCAAAGCTTTCCAAAAGGGGCACTCTGCGCTCGGTACTTCCCCCTCAGTTCCTGTCCCCCAAGAGCTTGATTTTTACTGGAGAGGGGAACGCACTCTGCGCATGCTCAGAGGGTCTGAGTTAACAGAAGCTGTAACAGTAAAATGATAGCAATCCTATTGACAAGTACAAAAACGTAAACTGAGGGGGAAGGGCAGGCTTAAACTGGTGGGCTCCTTCCACGAAGGGGAATCAAAGTTGTAGTAGTAACTTTTGTACAAAAATAGTGCTTTTGTAGAGGTATTTCTATAGCATCTTCAAGAGCCCTTCTAATCCCAGGAGACTCCTCCACAACTATAAAACTGTTAAGACCAAACAAGTGGAAATGCTTATTCCTTGAGCATTACCAGCTGGCTTTGTGTGTGTGAAAACTGTTGTGTGTGTACATAAAAGCGTCACCAATGTGCTTAGCTCACATACAGGGGTAATTCCAAATGCCCGTCATCTAATTGGTGTGTAAAAAGATATGCATGTTTCCTGTTCCTCACTTCCCCACCCCGCTGCCCTGGCCCAGCAGTAAAATGGTTCGTGGCAACTTTTTACAGGGTCTGTGTCCTTGCAAGTGTGCCGTGGACCCCTTTATGCAGTTTGGGTTGAATTTTTAAAATATGCAGGACGAGCAGACAGGGCACAAGCCGTTCTAGTTTGGGTTTTAAACCTCTCAAGTCCTGCAAAACAGCAGCAGCAGCACACTGTTGCATCTGTCCAAGGCTGCTGGTATAGAAATTGGGACTTCTTTTTCTGGCTCTGTTCAAAACTGTTTTCAGCAGCACCCTTACTTAGGGTGGCATGCATATTTCGGTAGCTTGGAGTAGGCGCCACCAGGCATCAAAGACATGCACCTTCTGCTAATGTGTACAGAAGCCTGGCCCCCTAGGAAGGAACCTTATCTCTTCATTCTGCACAATAAGGTCCTTATGTCCCATGAATTCGCAGCCTTCCATTTTGACTGCAGTCCTGCCTGCGCTCAGTATCTTGAGTTTGCTGCCGGAGGGGTGCAGATTTTTGAAACTGGGGAGTGTCTCAATTACTACTTGGCTATTAACACCTGTTGGATAAAAGGCCATTCTTTCAACCTGAAAGGGTTTGAGAGCAAAAGGAGACAGGTGGGACTTGCAACAGGTTATTATTTATTTATTATTTTTGCATTCACAGCCCTTCAGCCGCAGATCTCGGGGCAGTTCACAACATAAAAATGCAACATAAAAGCACAAAGTGCATGATTAACAACAACAAACCCACAAACACATTTAAAAGGGGTGGTATAAGATATTAGTCAGCCAAAGGCCCGGTTGAAGAGGAAGGATATATCATAGAATCATAGAGTTGGAAGAGACCACAAGGGCCATCGAGTCCAACCCCCTGCCAAGCAGGAAACACCATCAGAGCACTCCTGACATATGGTTGTCAAGCCGCTGCTTAAAGACCTCCAAAGAAGGAGACTCCACCACACTCCTTGGCAGCAAATTCCACTGTCGAACAGCTCTTACTGTCAGGAAGTTCTTCCTAATGTTTAGGTGGAATCTTCTTTCCTGCAGTTTGGATAACGAAGGCACCGGGTGAGCCTCTCTGGGGAGAGCATTCCGCAAATGGGGAGCCACTGCAGAAAAGGCCCCGTTCTTGTGTTGCCACCCTCTGGGCCTCTCATGGAGGAGGCACACGAGGAAGGGCCTCAGATGATCATCGCAGGGTCTGGGTTGGTTCACATGGGGAGAGGCCGTCCTGGTGGTATTGTGGTCCTGAGTCATTTAAGGCTTTAGATGTCCAAACCAGCTCTTTGAATTGGGCCTGGAAACTAATGGGCAGCTGCTACAGCCAAAATCAGTGCCATATGCTCAAGCCGCCCCGTTCCAGTGAGCAACCTGGCCCTCCCAAACCGGGTTGCTTCTGTGCCCTCAAGTCATGCCTTCCTCTAGGGTGCTGAGCCGTAAGGAACTGAAGCAGGGCATTCTGCTTCTCGCAACCCTTTTCTGTTTTATTTTCCCAACTCATGGTCAACATGCCATAGCTGCCAGAGCATACTCCATCTTCAGTGGACTGTGTTATTGCCTCTGTGTTTTTCTTTTTCGAAAGGTTTTTTTTGGGGGGGGCAGGGTCAGAGGGCGCTACTTCAAATCTCAGAGCTCTCCCGATCACTCTCCTATTTTGGCTACAGTCCAGTCGGCACTCCATATCTTGTGTTTGCTGTTAGTGTTAAGGAAGTGCAGCTAGTGTGTCACAGAGTATTGCGACATATTTCAGACTAAATAGCATCTAGTAGTTCCTGTTATTTGGCGGGGAGAGGTCAGCAGTAAAAGTATGTGTGCAAAATTCACCTGTGACGAAGAAGCAGATTTCCCAAATGGGGTGTGGGTGGGTGTACGTGCGCACGTGTACACACAAAAAAACTTGCAAAGCACAGTGCTACTCGGTGAGGCTTTGTGTGCAGTGTTTTCCACTTTGTTCCCGCATTTTCCCTCTTCCTGCTCTTGAAAACTGGCATATGTGTGTGGCTGAGGTGACCTGGCATTTGGACTTGAAATGTAGAAATAGTGTCCTGCACGTTGCACACCAAACGTCGTTCCTGTGTCGCAGTATTCAGTGGAGATGCCATCCTTCTAACAGAGACATTTTAAGCCAAAGGCATCACTTTGCTTACATGGTGAAAATGGACTGTTGTTGTCGTTTAGTCGTGACGGACTCTTCGTGACCCCCTGGACCAGAGCACGCCAGGCACTCCTGTCTTCCACTGCCTCCCGCAGCTTGGTCAAACTCATGCTGGTAGCTTCGAGAACACTGTCCAAACATCTCGTCCTCTGTCGTCCCCTTCTCCTTGTGCCCTCCATCTTTCCCGACATCAGGGTCTTTTCCAGGGAGTCTTCTCTTCTCATGATGTGGCCAAATATTGGAGCGTTGAACATGGGACTTTTTGCATGTAAGACAGATGGATGCTCTTCCACTGTGCTAGCCCTTTCCCAAGTTCTCCAATGATGCCATACAGCGGCCACATTCACACATTCTTTTAAAGCACTGTGATAACACTTGTGGCTTCCCCCGGAGGATTCTGGGAGCTGTAGTTCGTTAAAGCGTCTGAGAGTTGATAGGAGACACCCCCCCCCATTCCCCTCTCAGAGCTACAGTTCCCAGAGTGGTTTAACTATTGGGTCCCTCTTAACTCTGGGAATTGTAGCTCTGGGAGGGGAACTGGGGCCTCCTGACACCTCTCAGCACCTTGGACAAAACTATAGTTCTCAGGGTTCTTTGGAGGGATAGTATGGTGTGAGAGTGGCCATGGTGAGGCCCAAGCAAACCAGTTCCTGATTAGTTTGTTCTAACCCATCTTGTTCCTTCGCAACAATGGAGGGAAAGACTTGCATGATGAAACTAATGGCACCCCTTTACTAGACTTGTGTGCCTCTTAAGCTGGGCAGAGACGCTGCTTTGCTTGTAATTAAGTTAAAACTTTGAACCATGTGCATCATTCGCCTTCCTCTCATGCTGCAGAGAGCATCTTTTAATCACATACATGCACCCTCCTATAAATACTCAAAACTATGACTGATGCGTTTCCCCTTGCAGAATTCTCTTTGCTGTCTCTCTTCCCCCGCAGTGCTGCAAGCTCACTCGCAACCCCCCCCCCCGCCCCCAGATAGGTCTGAAAATAATATTTCCCCTCTTTGCTCCCATCCCCCACCCATTTCTTTCTCCCTCTCCTTCCCTCCCTTGTCTGCCCAAGAGCCAGAACTCATCATTAGCATGAGAAAAGCCGTCTGCAAGCCATGCCCCTGAGGAGGCGACTGCAGCAAGGACGGGGTTAACCCTCTCCTGCCCCTGCTGAGTTGAGGCTTGCTCACCCTGGGGAGAGTGCTGGTGGGGGGTGGCTTTGGGGAAGATTTTTTATTTTAGAAGCCCAGTTGGCACCCACAGGGTGATTCTGCCCCCTCTCTGCCCTTGCCCACACCTCAACATCTCCGCACCCCTGTGTTTCTTGAATCAGCTGTCTCTTGCTTCTTGACTCACCCTTGGCCCCATGAGCTATGATATCTTGGCAGGCTTCCTTACGTATCTAACCCTCCCTATGCACAAGAGTCTCAGTATGCCAGGACGTGGCTGGCGTGTTGTGCTGTGCAGCTTTGTGCATGAAATTTAGCAAGAGAGCTTCGTCTTCTGTGTCCCCGTTGCTACCCAGAGGTTTTTTGGATATGCAGCTGCCTTGGATAAATGTGCCGGGAACCTCCTTTAAAGCACATTTGGAGCACTAATTTAGCAGTCACAGCTTCCCCCTCCCCACAAAGAATCCCGGGAACTGTAGTTCACCCCTCACACAGTACACTTAACAAACTACAGCTCCCAGGTTCCTTTTTTGGCGGGGGACATGGGTCGCACTGTGGGTTAAACCACAGAGCCTAGGACTTGCCGATCAGAAGGTCGGCGGTTTGAATCCCCGTGACGGGGTGCGCTCCCGTTGCTCGGTCCCTGCTCCTGCCAACCTAGCAGTTCAAATGCACTTCAAAGTGCAAGTAGATAAATAGGTACCACTTCGGTGGGAAGGTAAACCGCGTTTCTGTGCGCTGCTCTGGTTCTCCAGAAGTGGCTTAGTCATTCTGGCCATGTGACCCGGAAGCTGTATGCCGGCTCCCTCAGCCAATAAAGCGAAATGAGCGTCCAACCCCAGAGTCGGTCACATCTGGACCTAACAGTCAGGGGTCCCTTTACCTTTACTTTGAATGTACAGTGGTACCTCGGGTTACATACACTTCAGGTTACAGACTCTGTTAACCCAGAAATAGTACGTCGGGTTAAGAACTTTGCTTCAGGATGAGAACAGAAATCATGCTCCGGCGGTGTGGCAGCAGCAGGAGGCCCCATTAGCTAAAGTGGTGCTTCAGGTTAAGAACAGTTTCAGGTTAAGAACGGATCTCCGGAACGAATTAAGTACTTATCCCGAGGTAATACTGTGTTCTGTAGATGTGGCTTCAGTGATTTTTAACCTGCGCATAGGAATGCCGGCATTGACTTTCCTGGTTTTCCGAACCTCGCTTTGGGGATGTGGCAGGGGGCGGACACATCTGGGACATTTCGCAAGCATAGCTAGGGCTGCCATATGTCTGGAATTTTTTTGGGCATTACTGGGATTTCAAAGGCAGAATTGACGTCCAGGGGGAATTTCCGCTTTGTCAAACGAAAAGAATAGCTCAACAATTTTGGGGGTTTCCTAAAACAACTCAGCAACTGTCAGGGTGTCCTGGTTTTTACTTTTTGAAATAGGGCAGCCCTAGGTAAGGCAGATCCTCTGCCACTGAACTGCAGCCCCTGTTCAGGTTTGGTGAGGGTCTTCACCTGTTGGTGTCCATTCTGCAGATGTTGCAGCTGCTGTTGTTGCAAAGGAGGCCACCAATTCACTTTGTACACGCCTGAGAGCATCCTCTCTATTTGTCCACATAGCCTCAATATGTCGGGACTCCCAGGACAGGTGTCTGTCGATGAGTTCAGGCTGGGATCCAACCCAGTCAGCCTTGTTCCAGCCCATCTCTTTGTTAGGCTGGGAGACAGACAAATGAGTTGTGTCAATTTTGTCCCAGGAGCCAAGCCGGCAGCGTCCGGCTCCCTATTGCTATGGCAACTGGAGGCTTTCTTGTTCGCCTTCTCCTTCCATACTTCTCTGTGAGGCAGAGACAAGCTCTTTTCTTCTTCTAGCAGACCTACAGGGGATCTGAACACCCTGGGAGGTCTTCAGGGGCGGACCCTGTTTTGGATGAATGATATAAGATGCAAGTATTATTATTATTATTATTATTATTATTATTATTATTATTATTATTATTACAATTATATCCCACCTTTCACACAAGGAGCTCAAGGTGGCATATATGCCCCCCTTTCATTTTAACTTCACAACAACCCTGTCAGGTAGCCTAGGCAAATGCAGAGCTATTACCCCCAGAATGTGTGTGTTTTTACATTCAAGGCATTAGTGGATGCTGAAGAAAGCCCCAAGCCAATTCTTGACACAGATGATGCTGTTGATTGATTCACCTTGCTTCCTTCTCTCTCTCTCTCTCTCCCTCTCTCTCTCCCTCCCTCTCTCCCCACTTATTTCTACTTCTTGTGCTGTGCTAAGTGATTGTGTAGCCTCCGCAGAATTGGGCAAAGTACCAAGCTACACATAAATTTGCTGCATATGAACCCCGCAATTTCCAGGAAGGATTATTACCTCCAGGTGTTTTTTGGGGGTTTCAACTTCCATCAGCCCCAGCCACCATGGTAAACGGTCAGGAATGAAGGAGTTGTAGTCCACCATTTGTCTGGAGGGGCAGCCCTGGTTGGCTTATCCTTGATTGGCCCATTCCTGATCAAGGGTAGTTGTTGCAGGTTAGCCATCTTGGGAAGAAGTTGGGAAAGTGGGGTTCGGGGGTTGCTATGCTTGCTGACCCATCTGTAAGCCAGGCAGTGTACAGAGGTTTTCTGTTGCTCTAGGTTTCGTAATTCCCTGAACAGGCCCTTCTCCCACATATGGAAAAATGTGTGAGCTCACTGGGATGTGTTTGCTAGGGGGTCCTTAGCCAACCCTTCCATTGATCCTCACGTGCTTCAGATTTTGGGCTAACACACCTGACATCTTTACTTGCTTTCCTTTGCTCTGTTCTTTGCTTATTTAGCATGCTTTGGCCTTGCTAGGAACCAGACTGCCATTGGCTTCCCCCTTTCTTCCAGCTGTTATGGGGGGGGGATATGTGGTGTCAAGCCTGGACTTGAATGTAAACTGGCATCCCAAGATGTGAGGGAGCCCCCTCCCCCAACCTGTGTATAGTGGTACCTCGGGTTAAGAACTTAATTTGTTCTGGAGGTCCGTTTTTAACCTGAAACTGTTCTTAATCTGAGGTACCACTTTAGCTAATGGGGCCTCCTGCTGCTGCCACATGATTTCTGTTCTCATCCTGAAGCAAAGTTCTTAACCCGAGGTACTATTTCTGGGTTAGCGGAGTGTCTGAAGTGTCTGTAACCCGAGGTACCACTGTATTCAGTTCTTTCTGGTGCAAAGGTTCAGATTATCTGTGCTCCACAGGGCCGTCTTACCCATAGGTGCTAGGGGTGCAGGGCACCTGGGCACCAGGCTTTCAAGGGCACCAGGCCGAGAGTCCGGGGCTGAGATTTGGAGTCCGGGGATTGGGAAGAACTGACAGCCAGTTCTGATTGGAGCAGAGCCCATCGTAGCGACGCAGCTCTTCTGCTGTGGGCAAGCAAGGCGCTGAGGCAGCCGGCCGGCTCTGCCCTCCTGCGCGCCTGGGATTGGCGGGCCGTCGAGAGGCCCGCCCAGCGCACGCTGCTCACATGAGGCACCCGGCTTCATTCAGCTGCTGGCTTGGCCTGGACTGTTGTTGTGCTGGGCTTTGCTTGCCCCCCCCCCCGTTGCCCGGCCCCAGCCTTGCTCTGCTGTCACCACCGCCTCGGGCTCCTCTGTTGTTGCTCAGGCAGCCGGCCAGGCCAGCTCTGCCATGCACGCCTCACCGGCCCGCCCTAAAAAAAGTCAACAACTTTGGGGGTCCCCCCCTAAAGAAAAGTTGACAACTCTGGGCAACCGGGGGGCAGCGCTGGGTGGATCTTTGCACCCCAGCGCCACATATGCTTAAGACGGCCCTGGTGCTCTATCTGGAGTGACCAGTTTGGCATGCCTGTATGTGTATTCTTCAGTTTAAACAAGACCAGAGGCATCTTTTTCCTCTGTCTACCCCATTACCAACAGACCTTAATGAAACTTGTGCTTATTCCTCCTTCAATGGCCTTCCCCTCAACCCTTCCCCTTCGCCACTGTTTTGCTTTTTCCACAAACCAAGCTTAATCCCAGCTCAGGCCATGGCTTTCTCTCAACTGCAGATAACATTCCTGAGCCAGTCTTCCATTTCAGTTTGATGGGCTCTGAGATATAAACAGAGGTGCGGCTCCAGTGATCAGGCCTGACAAGAAGCAAGAGGGGAGGCTTTGGCTGAGTCCTGGAGCGACTGTGTTCTGGCTGTGACTACAGAAGCCAGGCTTTTGCAGTAGAGACAAGAAGTGGGTTTGAGACTTCTGGATAACCAGACCACAGTGTCATCCTAATTTATGGGGAATTTGTCTCTGCATTCCTTGCGGCGGTGCTGTTTGGAATTGGCCGGCCATTGGGAAACACCAGGACTCGCCATGAGTGGCTGGTTTGACAAAATATGGGACATGGCTTTATCTGAACGTATATAGCATTATCAGTACAGTCATACCTTGGGTTACAGATGCTTCAGGTTGTGTTTTTTCGGGTTACGGACCCGCCAAAACCTGGAAGTACCAGAACGGGTTGCTTCCGGGTTTCGATGGTTGCGCATGCGCAGGAGCGCTAAATCACGCTTTGCGCATGCACAGAAGCACCGAATCGCAACCCGTGCGTGTGCAGACGCAGCGCTGCGGGTTGCGAATGTGCCTCCCACACGGATCACATTTGCAACCCAAGCATCCACTGTATTGCGTACTTAGAGGAACTGCTAAAACAGTCAATTGTGAAAGCATATGGAGGACTTTTCTGTTGACCATAACTAGGGGTGGAATCCTGACACATCCACCACTGACTCAGATTTTTTATGGAGAGGTTATATGCAGGCACTGCCCTTTTTAATTTTCCACTGAAATACTGCAAGGGCACAAATGACACAATGATTTTCAATATAAATTAATTTATTGTATGAGACTGATATGTTGATTTTATGTAGCCCAAAGACTCTTGTTTAGTTAACATGTTTTCCCTGCCCGAAAACAAAAAACCATCTGCATCTGCCCTAGTTTAGGAATCAGGACTTGACTCTCACACTTCTACACAGCAAGCTGGCTTGCAAGGTTGAAAAAGTCCATAAAGCAGAGAGAGCTTGGGGGGGGGCCTCCAAATATCCACTTCCTCATATCACTTGCACTTTTACAGATGCTTTATGCAGCAAAACAACACCTTAAAAAGCATAAAAGTGCCATTAGAGGGTCAGGTGCAAGTAATCTTCAACCCAGGTCAGGTGCAACTAATCTTTAAGATGGGAGAGCATGTTTTGAGCTGAGCAGGGGCCTAGAAGCCAGGAGCATTGGCCTTCGCTGCTAGTTCAGCAGAGGCTCTTCTGATTCCCTTCTCCAGCAATGGGGGTCCTGTAAGAATCCTCCCTCTATGTACCTGGGCTGCACATTCATATGCATGAGCAAATGCAGACAGGGATGGAGGCCTCTGTTTCTGTTTATGCTGGAGAAGAGTGGCTTACAGAGCCCTGTGTGCTTGTGTAGGAGAAAGTTGCTATGGTGCATGAAAAGGAATGGGAAAGTCATCCGAGGGCCCATCTGCTCAGTTCCTGTGAACTGGATTGCCGGCTCTACCATTAGGCAGAGTGGAGTGGCCACTTGACACTGCGGGGGATGGGGAGTAGAGCAGCAAGATGTGTAAGGACAGAGCAGTTTGTGTCACATGGCCTGCCCTCTACCCGCTAAGCCGGCCTCTTGCCTTCAGGTGCCATGGAGGATGCTATCCTATCACCAGTCTTGGAAGTAAGATTGAGTCTGAGCTCCCTTTCACCTAAGTCCAGTTTGAGATGATGAGGCCATTGAGAGGTTTGTGGAAGGTCTTTGCTTGGAGGCCTTCATGCCTGGAACTGAACTCTCCTCTCCAGGAATGTCATTGCCATTATCCTTTTGTAAAGGTAAAGGGACCCCTGACCATTAGGTCCAGTCGTGACCGACTGGGGTTGCAGTGCTCATCTCGCTTTATTGGCCGAGGGAGCTGGCGTACAGCTTCCGGGTCATGTGGCCAGCATGACTAAGCCGCTTCTGGCAAACCAGAGCAGTGCACGGAAACGCCGTTTACCTTCCCGCCTATTTATCTACTTGCACTTTGATGTGCTTTTGAACTGCTAGGTTGGCAGGAGCAGGGACTGAGCAACGGGAGCTCACCCCGTGGCGGGGATTCGAACCGCCGACCTTCTGATCAGCAAGTCCTAGGCTATGTGGTTTAACCTACAGCGCCACCCGCCTTCTATCCTTTTGTACTGAGATGTTAAGGAATGGTTGAAAATGGACCTCTCCACACCCCTTCCCAGTTGTCTCTGTAGCCAGCGGCTCCTCCCTGTGCAAAGCGTGTGGAGGTGAAATGACTGCTTTGCAATTTCTTGAGTCCCTACACAGCTGATGACTTAGCTGATGGGGCAACTGGGCTTCCTATTCCTGTATTCTATTCTCAGTAGAGGTTATTGTGTTCCAAGTTCCTTGCTGGAAAAGGTGGAAGTGCTGCTGCTTCATTCCTCCTAAGCTTTGCTCCTGCTTGCCCACAACTTTCAGACTTTGCCGGGTGGAAGAGGAGGGGAGGGGTGGTTGAAAGAGCAGAATACAAAGGACAGAGAAGGAGCTGGCTGCTCGATAGCGAGAGCTGAAAAGATGAGCTGTGAAGCGCTGTCTCTGCTTGTCGAAATCTCCCCGTGGACTCTGCATTGCCTTGGGCCCGGTGGGATTAGGAGAAGAGTAATCTTAATGGACGTGGATGAGCTAAGCTTCCTTTCCATTCCACACACTCCCTGCACTGAGCTAATGCTTGTTCCTCTTGGAGACTCGCTTGGGCTTCCATATTGGTGCCAAACCAACAGACAATGGCATGAACCAAGACAACTGGTGCCAGTTGTAGAGGCGACTGTGAATTGGCATGGTTTGATATTTGGCACTGACATAAGACCTGAACCCTGTTTACATCAGGATGGTGGTTATTATTTATTAACTGCCCTTTACCCCTAATGTTAACAGGGCAGCTTACAACAATTAAAGCAAGATGTTAAAACAGCCCAAAAACAACTCGCAACTACAGAAGCGATGTGGGTCCCAGAAATATACACCTCAGTTGTTAAAAGTCAGGATAAAGAGGTGTGTCGTCAGCATTCAGCCCAAAGCTGTGTAAAGAAGGTGTCAGGTACACTTCAGTGAGGAAGGAGTTCTACAACGTATGGGCTGCCACAAACAAGAAGAAGAAGAAGAAGAGTTTGGATTTGATATCCCACCTTTCACTCCCTTTAAGGAGTCTCAAAGCGGCTAACAATCTCCTTCCTCCCCCACAACAAACACTCTGTAAGATGAGTGGGGCTGAGAGACTTCAAAGAAGTGTGACTAGCCCAAGGTCACCCAGCAGCTGCGTGTGGAGGAGCGGAGACGCGAACCCGGTTCCACAGATTATGAGTCTATCGCTCTTAACCACTACACCACACTGGCTCTCCCCTGTCCTGGGCAACCATCACTCCGAACCACTTTATCAGTAGTGGCACCCAAGGGGGTCTTTAGGGAGGCAGGCATTCTTTCAAGTATTTGGTGCCTGAGTCATTTAGGACTTTAAACACCAGCATGTTATTACGGCATGGTGATTATTAATTAAATTTATATCCCTCCCTCCCTTCCCCCTGAAAGGGCCCAGGGCAGCAAACAACTAGTAATGAAACATCTTAAAAACCATTCTGGCGCAGATGCAGACAGGGAAGGGCCTCAACTTAAAAGGCTTGTCGTTCAAAGGGGAAAGTCTTCGGGAGGCACCCAAAAGACAACAGAGGCGGCGCTTGCTTTAATATCCAAGTTCATGAATGGGAGTCCACTTAGAGGCTTGCAAAAGCAGAAATGATGAACCACTGCACAGCCCTTTGGCTGAACATAGGGAAGTATGGGAGGCCCTTCTACCATGACCCTACTTTATTTTCTTCCCTTTCATGTGCTAAGTACAGTGGTACCTCGGGTTAAGTACTTAATTCGTTCCGGAGGTCCGTTCTTAACCTGAAACTGTTCTTAACCTGAAGCACCACTTTAGCTAATGGGGCCTCCTGCTGCCGCCACACTGCTGGAGCACGATTTCTGTTCTCATCCTGAAACAAAGTTCTTAACCCGATGTACTATTTCTGGGTTAGCGGAGTCTGTAACCTGCAGCGTATGTAACCTGATGCGTATGAAACCCGAGGTACCACTGTATACTCTGTTTGTGATCTGAACGAGGTGCTAGCGGTAGTTCAGGAGTATTGCTATACATTTTCAAAAGCCTAAAGAAGGTGTTTCGGATTGTGTTCTCAGAATGTTGCCCCACACAAGAGCCTCACTCCTTAAAGTATGTGGACTGCGGCTGAAGTTGCTAAGCAAACAAGGAAACTTATACTCATTCTCTCTGTATTTGTAACTTCATAAAGATGGGGCACATAGCTTTGGGATAGTGGACCTGTGACCCTTCAGGTGTTGTTGGGCTACAGATCCCACCCTCATTGGCTGAACGGATGCCTCTGTTCTCTTTGCAAAAGTACGGCTTATCATCTTTTAAATCTGAAAAAGGCATTTAATAAAGCAAAACGGCCTCAGGTTTTCCAGAAACGGCAGCTTGTTCGTGCTCCGTGCGATTTGCAAAAAGACTGACTCGGGCGTTCTGGAGGCGTGACCTTGCGAAGCCTCTTTTCTTCCTCTGATCTGATTGGTTTCCTCTGCTCTTTTCCAGGGGGTCTGGGTGGATGGGTAGGAGGACTGGAGGTGCTGAGGTAGGCGGGGAGACAGAGAGGCACAAGCTTGAGAGCTCTGTGTACGTTCCTTCCCAGACCCTGAAGGACACCTGCCCCATCAGCCTCTTTCTCTCACCTGCCTAGTTCTTTGGGTTGTCATTTAAGATCTGCCTTGTCTGCTCCTTGCTTGGGTTGTTTACCGTTTTTCCCCTGGACGTGGGGCTTGATAGCTGGGAGGTTGTTCCGTGCTCCCGCCCTCTAAAATACCCTCCCTGCAGCTTGCTCCATTTAACCGCTTTGTTTGCATGCTGCCGAACATCAAACAGCACTTTAGGCTCTGCCCTTGGCTCCCTCATTCCCTCCCTCCCTGCCCCCAGCTCCAGATTTCTCCTGTATATGTCTCCTGTTGTTTGTACACACGTGCACGCAAAGTCTTTCTTTATTTCAGCCTGCAACGGTAGTGGTGGTAGGTTGACCTAGTTAATTCTCCCAGATAATTTGCATGTATATTAAGATATGTAAAAATCCATCCCCTCAAGGGACGCTTGGTCTGTGGCTAAGCCGTATTGATCGTCTCTTGACGCCCGTGTTCTTCTTCGCAGCAGCGTCTCGCCCGGTTTCTCTCCCGTAAGCAAAAGGCCTGGTGAACTGTTTCCCCGGCGGAATGACCTTGCAAATTTCAGGGGTCCGAGCTTCGAGGACGGTGGTTGCTCTCCTACTCGCCCTGACCTTTGGGGTGATAAATCTCCAGCTCTTGTGTGGATGCAAATTGATTAAACCTGTGGTCTGCGAGGCCTTCCCCCCGCGAAGGGGATTTGTGGCTGAAGAAATATTTCTTAATCCACAGACAAAAGCTGGAAGAGAGAGGGAAGATGGAGCTGGAGCAGGAATGACATGGGGAGCTATCTGAAAAGGAATGGGAGGGAGGTGGAATTAGGCCTATGCCCTGAGGAGCTTACAGTATAAAGTTGGGGTAGACAATATCATTCCCTTCAAATTTTGTTGTTGTTGTTGGACTCCGTCTCCCATCATCCCTGACCATTGGTTGTGCTGGCTGGGGCTGATGAGAATTTGAGTTCAGCAACATCTGGAGAATGACAGGTTGGGAGGTTGGCATAGAGAGGTAGAAAAGACACAGGTAACAGGATGAATGTGAGGAAATGTACCGTATTTTTCGCTCTATAGGACGCACCCGGCCATAGGACGCACCTAGTTTTAGAGGGGGAGAACAAGTAAAAAAAATTCTCTTCCTCTCTGCGCAGTGGCCCTTTAGCGAAGCGGCAGGAGAAAAGGAGCCCCTTCCATTTCTCCTCCTGCTTCACTGAAGGGGCGCTGGGCAGAGAGGGAAAGTTGTGCAGCGCCTCTCCAGCAAAGCGAAGCCAGGAAAGCAACCCAAAGCCTCCGGAGCGTGGTGGGAGCACTCCCACTGTGCTTCAGAGGCTTCGCGTTGCTATTGCTGAAGCCATGGAGCCTGCATTCGCTCCATAAGATGCACACACATTTCCCCTTAATTTTTGGACGGGGAAAAGTGTGTCTTATAGAGCCAAAAATACAGTACCTTCAATTACTGAAGTTTAGCGGTCACCAAGCTGGTTCCCATTGACATCTTGGCACCTGTGAAGGCTTTTGGTACTTAGCAAGCCTTGGGTTAAGCCTTCCCTTGAGAGTTTAATGCAATGTGGGCAAAACCCAAAGCCCCACGCTGTTCCTTAGCAGTGAGAGGGCCAACACCGCTGCTTATGTTCATAGCAGCAGGAATCTTGTCTTGGCAGCACCTGCCAAGTTGGGGGGTCCTTTTCTCCTTTCTGGCAGAAGTGACAGCTGCCTCTGTCTTGGCAGCTGGGCAGGCATGTGTTGAAGCTGAAGGGGCTGGCATATTTGCCCTTCATGCATGTGTTAGCAGTTCCCTTCTGCAGAAGACGACTCTTTCAGATGCAGTAGCTTGCTGGGTGAGAACATTTGGCTTGGACACTTACTGCCATCAGGGGTAGTGGACCTTCTCAGGCATGAAGGCCTTGAGGGAGATCAGACTGAAATTAACATAAAGACCTTTTCTGGCTCCGTATATGCTCTTCAACAGGGGTGTCCAAACTTTTTTCAAAGAGGGCCAGATTTGATGAAGTGAACATGCATGAGGGCCATCCAAAGGACCGTCCAAAGTAGTTGAGCTTTTTTTAAAGATTTTACCACAGGGGCCAGATGAAACTGACTGGTGGGCCGGATTAGGCCCCCGAAATAGACTTTGGACATGCCTGCTCTACAATAACTCTTGGAATTTCCCTCTGCCTTTTCCTTTTCACCTTTCGGTGCAAGTCTTTGGTGCTTCAGCTAGCACGCCAGAGTAGATCAGCGTTGTCAGGCTGCTGTCTTCCACCCCCGTGACGTCTTCTGTGATTAGGACGCTGTTCTTGGATAACTCAGAATTGTTATTCATTTGACTTGTAGCTTCACACCCTGCTCCTTTTTCCTTCCCCAGCTTCTGGGCAAAGGAATGCATGGCAGTGATGGAGAAGAGCTGGCTCCATTTTTGATGTTTACGTACCACTTTCCTCCCGCTTTCCTTAAAGCTGGGGAAACGGCTAGCGTTGGTAAAAGTGTTGTGTTCTAATCTAAATGGGATGGCAAGCTGCTGGTTTCATCAAACTTGTTCTCTTTTATTCCCATTTTGTAAAGCTAGACAATACCAAATGGAAATGGATAGGGGAGTCCGCCTGTCAAAATCCCTTGTGTGGTTTTCCAAGTCTCACCCCCTCTCCTCTGTTTCAAGTCCTCATTCTTGGGCAGGGGTGTCAATTTCATCGGGGAGCCGCATCAGCAGTTTGGTCACCCTCAAAGGGCCGGTTGTATCTGTAGGACTATACATCATATGTACTTAACAGTACAGGAGAGAAGGGTTCAGGCAGCCGTTGGATCTGTCACATCACAGGATGGCATGCGCTCAATATAAAAACAAGTGGAGGTTTCCTGAATGCATGTAAAGTGGAGGTTTCCTGTGTAGAACGGCCGGCGCCGCTAGAGGGCAGACGTTCTCTGGCTTGTAGGCTGCCGCGCATGCGCTGAAGAGGCGGCTTTCTTGTGTCAAAAAAAAAAAAAAAAAAAGCGAGAATAAAAGGTGAAGGCTGGCGGCCGGCGGCGGCTACACAGGCCACATGACGAGGTCTGGCGGGCCGGATTCGGCCTGCGGGCCTTGTGTTTGACACCCATGTTCTTGGGGATTTAAAAGGGCAGTGCAGGTTTTAAGAGAGCCCTCTAGAGGCTGAAATGGGAGTGCAGGGGCTGCCTCAAAGCGCTTTGCAAAAGTGCAATTTGAAGCAGCTTGCTTTTCTCCTTTAAGTGAGTTGGCATGCCGGCTGCTGCCACTGCGCACTTGAGAAGCGTCAGCTGCTTCAAACAGCACTTTTGCAAAGGGCTTTAATCCCTGCCCCTCCTACTGGGAACAGGGTTTGCAACCAATGCAGTATTAAACCCTCTCCTTCCACCAGTGATGTCAGCTGATGGGCAAGTGGACATGATTTGGGGAAAATGGCCTTACAGGCCAAATTGGACTCTGTGACAGGCCAGAAATGGCTCAGGGAGCAGAGATTCCCCACTCCTGATTTACACCGATTTACACCGATTGGAGACAAAAACATTTCCCACCCGGGAGAGATGGGTTTTTATTTTTCTATTGCCTTAAAGGACACTGGAGCTTTGTGGTCATTCTGCAGAAAGAGTGATCCACTACAGGAATTCCTGGATGTTGTTGTTTTAAAGAATTATAAACTAAAGCAATAACGATCTTGTGAGTTTGACGACCTTACAGTGTTTTGCACAGCCACTTAATGCGATACCCCACGTCTGTGATGTGCGGCATGTAGAAAAATGCTGAATAATTTGGGTTTTTTGAAAAAACGATGACACTTTCCTCCCTTGCCTTTTTGTCATGCTGAGGTATGGAGTCGAGAGACGGGGAGGAGGAGCTGCGTCCTGCTGTCAAGCGGTGAATTGGCAAAGGATTTTTGGAGACTGGGTGCAGAGCAGAACTAAAAAAAAGTCTGGCAGCGCTCTTGGGTTTTGACAGCCTCCCACCGTTGTTGTTGTTTGTTCCACCCATCTACTCTTGTCTCTCTTGTTTCCAGTAGCTGTGATCTTGACTTGTGCTAAAACAGGACTCCTGTTTCCTAGTTCAGTCCAGAGACTGAGCTTAGTCTCTGGACTCCGGCGTGCTTGAACTCTTGATCCTGAACCAAGTTGCAGCTCTTGTCTCCGCCCCGGCCGTTCGTCTCCATCCTGCCCCGGGACACGAAGCGAGCCGCTCGCTGTCCGCTTGCCCGACGCTTGCGACTCCGTCAGGCTGCTGCCCTCATTCGCCACCCTCCGCCGTGCTCCTGTGGCAGCTGCCGCATGCTGGCTTTGGGTGGGCGGTGGGGGCAGCAGCACTGACTGCCGCCTTGCTGAGGCGCTGAGGAACCCAGCTGGAAGTGGCTTGTTCACTTTGCAGCCATGGCTCCTGTCCTCTCCAGTCAGCTCAGGAAGATCTGACTCCTCTGGGGAGGGGGAGATGCAGGCTTGACGCTTCGTGTTCCTGGGCATCTCCGCGCAGTCTTGGATGTCTCTGCTTGTCCTAGACTTGTGGGAACACTTAAGATTTTTTGGGGGGGCCCAGCATTGTGCTTAGAGTGGGCGCTATTGGCCCACTATTTATTCATTTTCGCTTGACTCATTGTTTTGCCGTGCAAAACAAATTGATCAGAATCATTAAGTTTAAATAGGTTTGCATTTTAATTTTTTAGTAAGGTTTATAGAGAAAAATAAAAAACTTAATAACTTCCCTTTTTTAAAACAAACCAAGACTTTTATATATATACACCATAAAAACACAAAAAGGTGGTGGAGAAAAATAATAGAAGGAAAGAGAAAGAAAGAATAGAAAAGAGGGGTGTTATATTAAATTAGGCGAAGTAAATATTGTTTTTATACAGTGGACAGATGAAGAATTGGAAGTTCTTTACTTTCTGATTCTTATTTTTCTATCTTTCAAGTTTAAATGTGTTTGCACATCACCAATATATTCGCCTTTTCTGGACACAATGAGGAAACAATTGAGATAAAACCCTGCTGTTCGTTCTTGGAGAGAGATAAGCTTTAACATTTCCTCAGTTAACTTTATTGTTCCTTATTACAATAGCATGACATATGAAATGTCACCAAAAGATAAATGAATGTGCTCATTAGGAAAGACCATAGCTCAGTGGCAGAACATATACAGTGGTACCTTGGTTCTCAAACTTAAACCATTCCGGGAGACTGTTCGACTCCTGAAACCGTTCGAAAACCAAGGCATGGCTTCCGATCAGCTGCAGAAGCTTCCTGCGATGAAGTAGAAGCCATGTCGGATGTTTGGTTTCTGAAAAATGTTCGCAAACTGGAACACTTATTTCCAGGTTTGCAGTGTTCAGGAGCCAAAACATACGAGTATCAAGGTGTTAAAGAACCAAGGTACGACTGTACTTAGCATGCAAAATGCCCCAGGTGTAATCCCTGGGAAGGAATCCCCATGGGAAGGACGGAGAGCTTCTGCCAGTCTGTGTTGACAGTACTGAGGTAGATGCACCAGTGACCTGACTTGTTATTAAGGCAGCTTCCACTGTTACACAAACCTGCCTATTAAATTTGGCCCCTGCGCAAATTTTGTGCGGCTGATATATTGACATATTGTGCAGCTCCTAAGGACATGAGAAGTGTGCGAGATCAGACATAGTCCAGTGGGCCGACCAGATGCCTTTGGGAAGCCCATAATAAGCAGTTCATGAGTATTCTCCCTGCTTGTGATTCACCGCAACTGGCATTTAGAAGAGCATGATTTCTGACAGTAGAGGTATTGGTCTCGAATACCTCTAAACAGCCTCATTAGATCTTTGAGTTAAGATAACCAGGGGAGTCTGGTGGATTATGCTGGATTTGTGTTTGGATTGAGCACCGTGGGGACTTGGGTTTTGCAGAAGATGCTGTCTCAGTGGGCTCTCTGGGCTCTGATGAACAGGCAGCTGTTGACCAGAGGCAGAGGACATTTCATAGCACATTGCTGTTCTGTGCAAGTGCAGAACGCATCTAGAATTCCACACGCTGAGAATATGAGCTAAGTTTGCAAGATACGCTTGGAAATGCTGTGTGCGTCGTGCCCTTTTCCACACCCACCCCAATCGCTGGCAGTCTTATCTGGTTTCTGAGATTGCATCAGACATTAGCTGCAATACTTCCAAGCCCATCTTTTGTAGCCTTAAGGATTAAAAACTGATGCATTTCTACCATGAAGGTTTGGATTCTTTGGAAGACGTATTGTGCACCTAGCAGTGTGTGTGTGTGTGTGTGTGTGTGTGTGTGTGTGTGTGTGTTGAATTGCAGAATATGCATTGCCCAGTCTTGTAAGCAACTTCACCTTTTGGGGGTTCCCCTGCTACTTCCAGGGTGGCATGCTGTGGCTTCACCCCACAGGGACAGATATTAGGTTAGTCTGCAAGATGGGAATGGGAAGACAGAATCATAACTCTCACCCCACTTCCATATGCATGATAACATCTGGATTCCTGAGATTGAGGGAATGTAGCTTGGAGACTCTTGAGAGTCCCATGGACTGCAAGAAGATCAAACCTCTCCATTCTGAAGGAAATCAGCCCTGAGTGCTCACTGGAAGGACAGATCCTGAAGCTGAGGCTCCAATACTTTGGCCACCTCATGAGAAGAGAAGACTCCCTGGAAAAGACCCTGATGTTGGGAAAGATGGAGGGCACAAGGAGAAGGGGACGACAGAGGACGAGATGGTTGGATAGTGTTATCGAAGCTACCAGCATGAGTTTGACCAAACTGCGGGAGGCAGTGGAAGACAGGAGTGCCTGGCGTGCTCTGGTCCAGGGAGTCACGAAGAGTCGGACACAACTAAACGACTAAACAACAACAAAGCTTGGATAGCTCAGTTGGTTAGAACGTGCCGCTGATGATGCCAAGGTTGCAGGTTCGATCCCCGTATGGGGCAGCTGCATATTCCTGCATAGCAGGGGGTTGGATTAGATGACCCTCAGGGTCCTTCCAACTCTACAATTCTATGATTTGAAAAGCAAAACTGAGAAATATGGACTGAGATGCCCAAGTATATTATGTGGCTAATCCTGTCAAATCCACAAAATGGTTGGTCTCAAAGTAGTTGCAAAGCAATGTTTGGCCGATTCAGGGTGTGTGGTGGGCAGTGGGGCATGGGGAGAAGGGATGAGGCTTGGAAAACTTTGCACAACTTTGAACGTAGTACTTTTCCTGTAGTTGCGTGGCTTGGGCTGGGTGTACTTCGTACCCTTAAAATTGGTTTTAAAAGCCATATTGTGCAGCTTGGGTAAACGCATGCAGATTTATGCACAGGTTTCTTCAACATCTGTCTCTGAACAACTTATTCCGGTTTGATTCATCCAGCGAGGAGCAGTGGAAGGCTATGCATAGTGCTGAACCCTGGCTTCGTCTTCGGAGAATCGCAGCACGTGTTGCCGACTCGCATAAGGCACGAGTTCAAGAAACTTGCAGGGTTCTCGGCGCTGAAACTTGAACTTTGCGGGCAATATCCCCGTTCTCCGCTTCTGCAGAATTGTGGGAGGCGCGCGACCCTGCTCTCTGAACTGCACTGAAAGTATCTGTGGCTTAAAATGTAGGACTGTCTATTTATAGCTGCTTGCGAAAAGTGTGTTCTTCGATATACCCACATCCTTGAGGGTTGCTTGTTCCCGCATCTACCCCTTTTGCCCTCTTTTTAAAAACCCACCCACCCCCATGCGAAAGCTGAATTTTTAATGCTCCTGCCTTACGCTCGATCTGTTTTCTTATTAAATTAAGGGGAACTTCATTCACGCTCTCCGAATTGCCCTGACTGCGGCGTGGGGCTACGGACGGGAATGTCGCTTCCCATTAGGGGCACAGGCCTGTGCGCTTGGCTCCCTGGGATAATTGTCCTAGGGTGGGATGGGCTTCTTAAAACAAAACACAGCGGAAAAGAAAAGAAAAACCCCTTCAGAATGTGGAAGCTGCCAGCCGGGAGGAGAGCACGGAGGAGTGGGGGCTTTGTTACCCTGCGACTATTTTTATAAAAGCCGAACTGTGGCTTGTCTGTTTCCTTAGCAAAATCTTTCTTTCAGAGTGGAATTGTCTGGCGAAACCAGCCCGGAGCTTTCTTCTCTGGCTTTATACTGGAACACAGAGGAACATAATTACGGTCTATTTTTAAAACTATCCTTCGAGTAAGGACACAAGGGCTGCCACATTGGGGCAAAGCTTTGGTCCATCTTTTCTACCATTCTGCATCTGATTATGACTTTATCTATTGGCCAGAAGATGCACATAGTAGTGTTGCATGGAATATTTGCCAGGTTTGGCTCGTGTGTGTATGTTTGTGTGTGTTGTGTACAGTCACCTAGTTCAGTATTGCCCAGGGCTGTTGTAGCTGCTGCGTTCTCCTTCTTGAATTGGTTGTGTGGGCTATCCTGCTTAATTGGTGAGTGTGCCACACGTTTCACGAACAAGCTAGCTCAGTCAGTAGAGCACGAGACTCTCAGTCTCAAGGGTTGTGGGTTTGAGCCCCACATGGGGCGAAAGATTCCTACATTGCAGGGGGTTCAGCTAGATGACCCTCGGGGTCCCTTCTGACTCTATGATTCTAACATGATGCTTTGGCACTGCTCATGTGACAGCTTGACCAGAATTCTTTTTTTATTATTATTTGTGTGGTTCACCACATTCAGTAAGGTTTGGCTATAGGGACAATTTTAAAATTAATAGGGAAACACTTTTTAAATTTTCTTTTAGCAAGGGGTGCCTTTTTTCAGCACTGCAGAAAAGTTCCCAAATAATGACGAGTTTAGGTTCAGCCTTAGTTGCATCCCACCCCCCCACCCCTTTCCCTCTTTAAGAAGCCTGAGAAGTCCACTTCGAACATGAGTGCATTGTGTACCCACCTCAACAAATCAAAGCTGTCTCTTAAAGAAGTTTGTGTTCCATGTACAGCAGGGATTTTTTTACGATTTGGCACAGCGTGTGACCTCTGGAAGATCGTTGCTTCGCTTCAGAAACCTAGCCAAGCTTGCAGAGATGTGAACTGATAGGCTAGGTGTGTATTTCAACATTTTGCAAAAATGAGGAATTTGGTTTCGAAAGGTATAATTTCAGTGGCCTTGAAAATGTGTTCCCTTTGAGGTATTTTTTGGGTGGGTGTGTAGAGTAGACACAACAAGCCTGCTTGTTAAGATCTTTAGCAGAGAGGCTTTGGTTTCATGTCACCCCAACATTAGAAGTGCAGTTGTCGGTGACACAGAATCAGGAGTGCATTGACAGTATGGCTTATGGCACCAATACCCAATTTCCAGGCCACAACCTCGCTTTAACCCAAAAATGCAACCCATCTCTCTCTCACACACACACACCATGTGTTTGCATGGCGATAGCGTTGCTGTTGATGCCAGGCTTTAACCAGTGTTAGAAACTCTGATATTTAAGCTAGGTGCCAAATGGCTCCTTAAACCAAGGTTACAGTGGCTGAAACGGAATCTCTAGTTGCCATTTTGGGGCAAGACAGCTCTAAAGTCTTATTTTTCAAATGGTAGATTGACTATGATTGACTATCAGTTAAGCATCTGGCTAGCTCAGATGACAACCTTGAGCTAGTTTAAGAACTTTGGGAACTTAAAGAAGAAAAGTCACTTGATCCAGGGACAGTCCACATATATATTGGCCTTTTCCGGCCTCCTTTTCTTAAAGGTGACTGTTCCTGCTCAGGCTGCACAGGAAAGGCATTTTGGTTCCAGAAATTCATTCCGATTGTGCAGATGAAATATAACTGATAGAATTCTACAGGGTGGGGTATTAGTGTGTGAAAACAGGCCAGATCCAATGATTATCCAGATGGTGATGTCAGGCACCATCCATCCTGGCTCCCAGGCAACCTCACTTGGTTGCAAGTGGTCAAAAGCTAGGTGCAAAATGCACCTGGCACCTGGCTAATTTTGAACACTGCTCTCTCCCCATGTGTTTGCATGGTGGTAGCGCTACTGTCAATACCAGGTCTGGTTGAACCCCAATGGCTTAGGTCAGGGATGTCCAATTCCCAAGAGACTGTGATCTACTCCCACTATAAAAACACTGGCAGTGATCTACCCGTTGGATTGACCAAAGTTGTTGAGCTTCTTTCTTCTTTTTCGGCGATCCATCAGGATCACACGATTGACCGGGAGCGCCCAGCGATCAACCGGTAGATCGCAATCAACTGGTTGGACATCCCTGGCTTAGGTTATTATTATTATTTCGCTGTGCGGTTACAATTATGTTATTCTGCCAGGCTTTTGGCTTTGACAATTGTTTGTTCCTGGCTCTCTCTCTTCATTTTCATTTGAGGTTTGCTTTGTGCCGTGTTGTGCTCACTAATTCATCCTGTTCTTTATTGTTTCATGCTGCAGCGTATATATAAATTTCGCTACCTTGAAGGGCCGACAAACAGAGGAGTGGTTCAGAAATGCTTATGAAAGCTTTCCCTTTCTAAAAGTCTGCTTAAACAAAAACTCAAACCCAGGAGGGCTTAGGAGGATGTGAAGGACCCCAGTAGCACCTTGGCTCTGCCTGTGACTTTGGGGGGGGGGAGTACTTATTTTGCATGAATTATCCCACTTCAATGCAGAGTTACTTATATGAATATTTAACTCAAGGTTTTAGGATTCAGATTTGTGTGGCGCAGGTGCTGGATTAAAATCTGGACTTAATTAGGTGCAGGCTTTTGGAAGGGCTGTTGCATATGAGTACAGCCTGCTTAGGGACCAAGGTGAGGTCAAGGTTTTGGGGTTGCCTGTAATTTTCCTGTTTGAAGCCAGAAATGTGTTCATCGCACAGCATTCTTAGTAATAGAATTGATCAAGTTGAACCATTGGAGCCATTTTGAACCTGCACTGACAGAGGGCCTTTTCCAAAGTTACCTCAGCAGCGTGGAAGTTGCTGATGAGAGAGTCAGTGTGGTGTGGTGGTTAAGAGTGGTGGACTTGTAATCTGGTGAACCGGGTTCGATTCCCCGCTCCTCCACATGCAGCTGCTGGGTGACCTTGGGCTAGTCACACTTCTCTGAAGTCTCTCAACCCCACTCACCTCACAGAGTGTTTGTTGTGGGGGAGGAAGAGAAAGGAGATTGTTAGCCGCTTTGAGACTCCTTTGGGTAGTGATAAAGCGGGGTATCAAATCCAAACTCTTCTTCTTCTTCTTCTTCATCTTCTTCTTCTGATGTTTCTTTTTAACACGGCTCTGGTGTTTTAGGAACTCCAAAGTACAGTTAATGGCGCATGCCAGCACCACTTCTCCCCGGAGCTGGTGGAACAAACTCTTCAGGTGGCAGAACCCTTTTTTTGCAGGACAGCAACTACCTCATTTTTCACATTTTGGGTTCGGAAAGCCCCCTTGTGTCAAACTATGCTATGCCGAAGTACTGGGGTGTGGCGGTGGGAGGATTTGATTTATGTGTTGAATTTATACACCAACCTTCCTCTCCAAATGTGGCCCAGGGCAGCAAACAACAAGTGATGAAAGAGTAACAACATATTTTTTTTAAAAAACAAACACTTCCAGTCCAGAATGCAGACTGCGAAAGACCTCAGCTTCTAAGGCTTGTTAAAAGAGGAAGGTCTTGGCAGGTGCTGAAAAGACAACGGAGTCTGTCGAACGTTCAAGGGGAAGGAATTCCAGAGGGTTGGAATTCATGCGACGTGCAAGAACAGACCTCCTGGTAAAATGGACTTTGCAGGAGGCCCTCTCCTGCAGAGAGCAGTGATCGACTGGGCAGATAAAGGGAGAGGCAATCTTTCAGGTATCCTGGTCCCAAGCTGCATAGGTTTTATTTTATTTCATTTATTGAATTTTTAATGTGTGATTTTAGTGTATTTTTGGTTTCTGTGGAAGCCGCCCAGAGTGGCTGGGGAAACCCAGCCAGATGGGCGGGGTACAAATAAATTATTATTATTATTTATTATTATTTATTATAATATTATGGTCACCACAGGGGAATGTCTATGAGCCTCCCCGCCCCCCACTGCAATTACTATTATTATTGTTGTTGTTATTGTTTATATACTGCTTTATGTTTTAAATAAAAATATTCAAAGCAGTTTGTAACACGTTAAAGCATAAAATAAAACAATCCATCTTGCTTTCCCCATATGTATTTACCTACTTAACTTATATATCTTCTCCATAGCAGAAGGACTCTAGGGAGCCAGTGTGGGGTGGTGGTTAGAGTGTCTAGCTCAGACCTCGGAGATCAGGGTTCAAATCCCCACTCAGTCCCGACGCTCACTGGGTGGTCTTGGAGTCAGTCACTGAAGCTACCTCACAGGGTCGTTGTGGGGGTTAACTAAGGAAGGGGGCCTGAATCCTGTACTTCTTGGAAATAAAGGTGGAATATAAACGAGCTCTTCTGCCAGAGGGGCCAGCCAGGTGGAGATGGCTGTCACCAACCCGGCACCCAGAGATCTCCACATTGTGGTCGCAATTGTGGACCCGCGCCAGTCACAAAACGCGCCGGGCTCAATTCTAACACGGCTCGCCTCGTGAGCTTTGCAGCCAAGTGGGGATTTGAACTCTGGTCTCACAGGTCAGCCAGTGTCCGGCGCTCTAACCACTGCACCGCCACGAATTCCCCCCACCCTAAATGAGCGACTCTGCTCATCAAAACTGAGGCAGTAAAGAGGCTTTCTTGGCCAGCTTGGGGGGGGGGGGAATTGCAGCACATTGAGGCAAGGCTCGGTTTAACAGACAATGCTGTTCTGTGGGGATTCTGGGAATTGGAGGCCTGTTGTCGGGCAGCTGTGTGTGCTGCGTGTGACCTCTTGCCTCCCTTTTCTTTCTTTCTCTCGTTCGTCCTCCTTTCTCTTTTTAGAGCTTCCTTCCCTTCTGCTTAACTTGCTTGGCTAGGCAGGACAGTGTGGATGGAAAGATGAGAGTGAAAGAGCCAGGCAGATGGCAGCAGAGGTGGTGGTGACTAAGCTAAAATCCTGTTTTGATATATATTTATTTTTCGTCCCTGCCTTTTCCGTATGGGAAAAGCCTTTAGTCATAGCCGGCATTTAGCAGTGGCGGCGGCCGCCACCCGGAACCTCTCACCCCACGTTTCTCACCACGAATGTGCGTGGTAGGTCAGGCTGAGAAATGGTGGCCGGCCAAAGGTCACCCAGCAAGCTTTGTGGTTGAGTGGGGATTCGAACCCAGGACGTCCTGTCTTGTAGGGCGTTGCACTTTCATCCGCTATACCTCATCGAGCCCTAGGCGTTCCCAACTCCTTCCTTCGCCGACTGCTTTTCCTTTCCTTACACGAAGAAGAATTGCAAGAATAACTATGGCTGCCCACCTTCTCTCTCTCAGTGGGCCAGGAAAGACGACCATGGTATACTGACAACCAGGGTTAGAAACTCAGATATATAATCTAATTGCCAAACCTAGGTTACGGTTGCCACAATGGAATGGCTAGGCACTGTTTTTCTCCCCAGTGGAATTTATTTTATTTTTTTTCATTTCATTTGTATACTGCTTTGTACCTCGGGTTACATACGCTTCAGGTTACATACACTTCAGGTTACAGAACCCAGAAATAGTACCTTGGGTTAAGAACTTTGCTTCAGGATGAGAACAGAAATCATGCTCCGGCGGCACAGCAGCAGCGAGAGGCCCCATTAGCTAAAGTGGTGCTTCAGGTTAAGAACAGTTTCAGGTTAAGTACGGACCTCCAGAATGAATTAAGTACTTAACCTGAGGTACCACTGTATTTCAAAGAACAAATCTCAATGTGGTTTGCAACGCAGCAAAACATCAAATGAAGCAATCCAGAACAAAAGAAATTTCAAGCTTCAAGGAAAAATATTTCAGATCTTTCTCTAAGTGACGTTTTGCTTTCCCCAATCGTCAACCCGGCATCCAGAGCTCTCCATGTGGTCGCGATTGGACCTGCGCCAGTCGGAAAACGCTCCTGGCGCCTGGCTAATTTCTAACCCCGCTGGCAATGTTGATTTCCTTGCAGGTCCCAGGTTCAGAAGGACCCACCTCTGCAGAACCTACCCCATGCCGATTCTTCCAATCCTTCCTTTTTTCCGCTTTGCTGTCTGTGAGCTTCTGCAACCGCTTGTTAGCGCCACAGCATCCTAAAGGCAGGTCAGGTTTGAGAGGAACTGTCACGCAATTACACAACCATCTCATTAATCCAAAAGGCCTTGGGAACATTATTTTTTTAAAAATGCTGGGCAAACAACCTTTAAAGAAGCAGGAGCGAAACTGGCATTAGGTTGCATGGGCGTGCAAGGCCGGATAGGGAGTCCAATAATTCGGGCTTTGTCTCTGTCTCCCTGCACATATGTTCAGGGAATATGGTCTAAGGAAGTCTGAGCAGTGTGAAATACTTCATTTTGCAACAACCTCTCCCCCCCCCCCCCGCTTTATCGCAGCGCTGTGAACAAAACTGGTCTCTTTCTATATTCTTGGTGCAATCTGCCATCATGTTTCTGATGTGGATTTGTATAAAACTTTAAAAGGTTATTTATTCTTAAGGCCAACTGTTAGCCGTGGGGACATCGTTGACAAGGTTATGAATCCGTATTACTTTGCACGTGCATGCTTTTTTACACACACACACACACACACACACACACACACACACACACACACATTTAACACACTTCCTCCTGCAACCACCTCTTTGTGATGTTATCTCGTCTTGCCCCAGTCTCTCTTAGCTGCTTGGGGCTGAAACCTGCAAACTGCCAACCACACATCTGGGGTGCAGGGCGGCGGCAGATGCCCAGCAGCTGCGGAAGCTCTGCTTGCCATCTGGTTGGGTTGCCATGTCCTGTGGGGCTGGTGGACATGCTTAGCTCCCAAGGCCTCTGCATGAAAAACCCGAGTGGATTCGATTTCGTTCAGAAAGGCTTGAGTTGACCATGGTACCAACTTGCTCCCCCCATCTCTCTCTCTTTTTTAAAAAAAAATTGTTCAAAGTGCTTTAACATGCACTATTTCGGTAATCCTTACAAAATCCTGCGTGCAAGACCAGCATTTGCATAATGCAGATGAGGCGATGGAAGTGAGAACACTGTGGCTTATCTCAAGGCCCGCAAGTAATGCAGTTTGCGGCAGAGGTGAGACCGGTACCAGGGATTTTGTCTTGCACATTCAAGGCTACCCTAATTTAAACGATGGTGGGATTTCTTTCTTTTCTTTTTTTTAAGAGTGCTGCAAAATGTATATCTTCTGAATTTATTTTTTTTCAGGACTTTCTCCTATGTAGGTATGCATAAGAATGCTGTCACTCTTCCTGGATTGGGAGATGCAGCCAAAGTACTGAATATGCAAACTGGTTTTTATTTTCCCCCCTGCACAGAACCCCACCCTCCGACCAGTGGGGTTTATGTGAGTTCTCAGAAAGAACAATCTCAATAGGATACATCACGACACAGTTCATAGGTCAGCATTGGCCTCCCTTTTTCATTTGTCCCCATCTTAAAATGATGGAGGCTGGTGCTGCACCAGAGTAGCTGTCCTTGATGTGTGTCTGATTTCTCTCTGCCTGCTCCCATTTTTTTTTGTTAATAAAAAAAAACCTTTGCTTTTCACGTTGTGTGCTCTCTCTCTCTCTCCCTCCCTCCCTCCCTCTTCTCTCTTTCCCTCTGCTTTGAAAAGCATCTTCTAAGCCAAACAGGAAACCATCTGATATGGTTTGCGGGTAGCAGGGAGAAGAACAATAAATGTGTGTGTTTTTTTAAAAAAAGAAAGAAAAGAAGAAAGGACAGTCTGAATGGTGGGGGCAGACAGACTGTGGGAACCTCGGCAAGTTAACCTCTGAGCTTATCTGTTCTCTGGTACAGGTGTTTTCAGACCCTGAGCTCATTGTCTCTTGTTGCTGATTGACGGGGCTTCCTGAATTTCTGTGTCTGAATGTGCATGCAGGAAAAAGGAACTTCAAAACTGGGGTGGGTGGGTCTTGTGGTACTTCTGTTTTTCTGCCACATCCCTCCCCATTCCATGAGGCCTTGAACTTGTGTCTTTTGCTTCTATGCCTCCCCCTCCAAAAAAAGCGCCCCCCATACAAGCTGTTCTTTTGCAGGTGCAAAAGCTGGTAATTGAGTCCACAAGTAACTACAGTATGTTCTGTTGTTGTTGTTGTTTAGTCATTTAGTCGTGTCTGACTCTTCGTGACCCCCTGGACCAGAGCACGCCAGGCACTCCTGTCTTCCACTGCCTCCCGCAGTTTGGTCAGACTCATGTTTGTAGCTTCGAGAACACTGTCCAACCATCTCGTCCTCTGTCGCCCCCTTCTCCTTGTGCCCTCCATCTTTCCCAACATCAGGGTCTTTCCCAGGGAGTCTTCTCTTCTCATGAGGTGGCCAAAGTACTGGAGTCTCAGCTTCACGATCTGTCCTTCCAGTGAGCACTCAGGGCTGATTTCCTTAAGAATGGAGAGGTTTGATCTTCTTGCAGTCCATGGGACTCTCAAGAGTCTCCTCCAGCACCATAATTCAAAAGCATCAATTCTTCGGCGATCAGCCTTCTTTATGGTCCAGCTCTCACTTCCATACATCACTACTGGGAAAACCATAGCTTTAACTATACGGACCTTTGTTGGCAAGGTGATGTCTTCTTTTTAAGATGCTGTCTAGGTTTGTCATTGCTTTTCTCCCAAGAAGCAGGTGTCTTTTAATTTCGTGGATGCTGTCACCATCTGCAGTGATCATGGAGCCCAAGAAAGTAAAATCTCTCACTGCCTCCATTTCTTCCCCTTCTATTTTCCAGGAGGTGATGGGACCAGTATGTTCTGACTTGCCCCCAAATATCCTTTATCTTTCCCCAATCCCCATTGCTCTCCCATTTCCACATCTCCCCATGCATTATATCCTTCAGGGCAGCCAGAGCCTGGTTTGCACATCATTTTTTAAACCAAATTATGGCTTAAATGTGAACGTTCAGCATGCCAGGTGCTTGTTTGTGAAATCTCAGGTGCTGCCACACTGCTGGGAACTAAGCTACTGTCTTCCTTTAGTATTATGTCCACAACCCCAAGCTCATGGTTTGTTTACCTCTGAACAAACCATAAGGAGGAGCCAAGGTTAGTTCCGGGCTTACTGCTCATGGTTTGTTCGAAGGAAACCCAAGCACAAGCCCAGGTTTGGAGGCAACACTAAGCTAGACTGTGGCTGGGCTCGCAGCATGGCAAGACTGCGGGAGGAGCAAAAATCCCCTGCGATTTCAGTGCTGCGTGTTCACATTTTAAACCTTAGTTTTCCCTTTGAAGTGATGTGTGAATAAGGCCAGCTTAGTGGAGATGGAGAATAGGAACTGTTGCAGGCTTGTGCGCTCAATGAAGCACTTTCAAAACTTTCTCTCTTTTTTTAGCAGAGTAGCTGCTGTCATCTGTTTTTGAAACTCGGCGACTTTTTTCAAGTAGCTCCCTGGATTCCAGCCACTATCTTTCAGCTAAAATGGAAAAACCAGGTTCTCTTGCTTCCTTTTGCCTTATTTTTTTTGCTGATGCTCAGGATCCGGCCGGCAGGTTCTGATGCGGTAACCAGTCCCCTGACCCCCGCCTCGATCTGTGTGGCTGTGAACTGTTCCATTGCCTGCCTTTCCTCTTGCCTCTCCCTCCATCCAGACTGCTTTGTAACAAAGCTCCATAATGCGAACCATTGTTCTAAACTGATAAAATATGACCCTGGTAAATGTACCGCGCCGGCAGCTTTTGTCAACAGGGGCTCTGTGCGCCTCCCCACCCCCTGGCACAAAATGGAGCTGAAATCTTTTGGCTGGCAGCCTGTGGGGAGATGGATGGCTTTTGGACCCAGGACTGCGGGGTTCCGGTTGCAGGCTGCATTTAGAAGAGAAGCAATGGGGGATTAATAACAGCCGCACGAGTGGGAAATGGCTTCCCTAACCTGTTTCTGCTGGGCTGTGAAGTGTGAAGAGCTTATTAGTTGAAATGTTCCATACCGAACTCCCCTTCTCCAACACACGCATCTCGTGCTGCCTCTGGGGTGAACACTTCCTTGTTGCTTGTCGTCCCTGTCCCCCCACGGTCAAAAACGGGATGTGTGTTGCAACATACCTGAGCCATGTGGGACGATGTAGTACAAGATGTAAGCAAAGTTCCCCAGGAGGCAGCCTGCCAGACGGGCAGAGTTCTGCACCCCTTGGATTTCAAGGACACACACCACCGATTTGGAGAGGGAGGGGATGGCTTTGTCGCCCGTCTCTATGCTGCTCTATTAGGTATTGGCAGCAGTGTTAGAAATTAGCCAGGCGCATTTTGTGACTGGCGCAGGTCCAATTGCTACCACGTGGAGAACTCTGGGTGTTCCAGGCTAGCGATGGACATCTCCATCTGGCTGGCCCCTCCGGCTTTCTTAAGCAGGTCAGCAGAAGAGCTCATTTATTGCATCCGTATCCCACCTTTGTCTCCCAAGAAGCACATGATTCAGGCCCCCTTCCTCGGTTAATCCCCACAACGACCCAGCGAGGTAGGTTAAGAGGCTGTGACTGACTCCAAGACCACCCAGTGAGCGTCAGGACTGAGTGGGGATTTGAACCCTGATCTCCCAGGTCCGCGTCCGACACTCTAACCACTAGCCCACACTGCCTTCCTAGAATCCTTTTGCTGTGAGCCAGCTCTATAAACTAAGTACGGTAGTTAAATAAATAGGGAGAAAACAACATGGCACTTAGAGAAGGATCTGAAATGTTTTCCTTGAAGCTTGAATTTGTTTTATTCTGGATTGTTTTATTTGATGTTTTAATGTGTTGTGAGCCGCTTTGAGATTTTTCCCTTTAAAATATTAAGTGGTATAGTAAAGGTAAAGGGACCCCTGACCATTAGGTCCAGTCATGGCCGACTCCGGGGTTGCGGCGCTCATCTCGCTTTAATGGCCAAGGGAACTGGCATACAGCTTCCAGGTCATGTGGCCAGCATGACTAAGCCACTTCTGGCGAACCAGAGCAGCACACGGAAACGCCGTTTACCTTCCCGCCAGAGCGGTACCTATTTATCTACTTGCACTTTGATAAGAATAAACCTTGCTGGGGGGAATTGTTGCGTAAGCACCATAACCTACGTTTAGGGTGCCATGTTCAGCAATTATGGTGCCCTTTAGCGATTATCACCTTCTATATCTATGAGTTTCCAGGGCTTATTTTCAGCCGGAAGTCGACGGAACTCTGTTCCGACACCTCTCTGGTGGGCACCACTGCCATTATAAGAAAAAAGGGAATCCATTCGTAGTGAGCTCCAGTATCTTTTTCTAGAAGAAAAAAAAAGCACTGTGAGTTTCTAACACTGGTTTGAAGTATCCAGCCGATACCCTTGCTTAATCCTGCCTGTGTGCGATAGCTTAAGACATTTTGGCATCTTGAGGCAGCAAACATAACATGCCAAACAGTTTGCCGCTCTGAAACGGTCCCTCCCAAATCTGCTGCCCTGATGTGAATATGGCCATTATGTGGCGCAGGCCCCATCCCTCTTTTAGATTGCCCTAAAACTGGGTCACCTTAACTCTTCCCACCCCCCTCCACCTTTATTCTGCAATGTGTGCCAGGCTGTTCTTGTGGTTCGGCTGTAGCCAGACACTCTCCATCTGGCCTGTCGCTGCTTATGGTCTTTTGTGGGGGCCAGAGAAAGAAGTGTCATGTCTGCTGCTGGGCATGTCGGGGGGGGGGGGCAGAGCAAGTGGCCATGGCGGCAGGTGAAGCTTATAAAAATGGGTATTTTAGCATTTGCGGGCAGCAGATGCAAACTGTTGAGTTGCGCTTCGTTCCTGCCAGTATATTATTAAGGAAACACACAAAGCGTCCCGGTCAAATCCTTTCATAAACAATAACGCGAAGCACACCTAAGCTAAGCATTAGTTGGAGCCATAATGGTTATGAGCTGGAAGTCCCCGGTTGAAATCTCAGCCTGGCCATGAACTCTCTCTGGGAAACCTTAGGGAAGCTGCCATTTCTGGTCCTTGGTGTCCTCCCCCCCACTCCCTCCCCACTGCAATATGGGGATGATAGGTCAGTATTATCTACAGGCTTATTGTGAGGATTATGGAGATAATAATATATGCAAAGTGCTTTGAGCAATGTAAATACTAAGTGCTTCTATTATTACTGCGAAGGCAGCCTGGGTCTCTCCTCCCTAGCCTCCCTGGAATAGCTCATCTCACTTTCTTGAGACAAAAGGTTGTGCTGAGTAATTCAAGGGTAGCCAGTTTTATGGGATTAATTTTAGTTTGGGAGAGCTGTGTGCCTGGAAAGGGAATAAGCAGGGCTGTGTTGATCCCATGTCACCTGCCAGAGCTGGGTTTTGGCACCTGATGACGAACTTGGTATTCTTTGACTCTGCGTCATTATAATTTTTTAAAGTTTCTAGTCCCTGTGGCTGTGGAGGGGGGTGCGCGCGTGCTGAGTTTCGAAAATGTGTGAACGCCATCCGGTGGAATCTACTTCCACTTGTGTTGGGAAGGTCTGGGCGATGTATTGATAGGTTGTCCAAAACCCTGTTTGAAATCCATATCGTAATATCAGTTTCCTAATTTTTCGATCTGGCAATGTATTGCGAAACATGATGTGCGTGCTATGCAAAAATCACAATGTGGGAAAAACCGTGAAGTCAGCCAATGCTTCTACATAGCTCGATCCTTATTTCAGGCATTGTGATATACAGTGGTACCTCTGGTTACATACGCTTCAGGTTACGGACTCCACTAACCCAGAAATAGTACCTTGGGTTAAGAACTTTGCTTCTGGATGAGAACAAAAATCGTGCTCCGGTGGTGCGGCGGCAGCAGGAGGCCCCATTAGCTAAAGTGGTGCTTCAGGTTAAGAGCAGCTTCAGGTTAAGAACGGACCTCTGGAACGAATTAAGTACTTAACCCGAGGTACCACTGTATCAGTATATTGTGATGTTTAGCTGGTGATATGTCGCGATGTTGAAAACCAAATATCACCCAGCCCTACGGTTGGGACATTTCGTGATTTTGTGTGGTATGTGTGTGTTTACAGGGATTCAAAGCCTTCTCCAGTGGTACCTTGGTACTCAAATGGCTTGGCTCCCAAACAAAGCAGCTCCCGAATGCCGCAAACCCAGAAGTAAGTGTTCTGGTTTGCAAACGTTTTTCGGAAGCTGAACATCTGACGCGCTTCCGCTTGAGTGCAGGAAGCTCCGGCAGTTGACTGGAAGCTACGCCTTGGTTTTTGAATGGTTTCGTGAGTCAAACTGAGTCCCGGTACGGATTAAGTTTGAGAACCAAGGTGCCCCTGTATAGCTTTCTCGCTCCAGAAGCAGAATCAAAACATGAACAGCAAGATGCAGACTTCATTTGGTTGTGCATGGCTTTCTGTGAGAGGAGCGCTGGAGTTAGGTCTTTTGCAACAGGTGCTCTTGATGCAGATGTTTAGCTTTTTGGGTGAATTAGTGCAAAGTTCACATTCGTACACATCTACGCAGCCCTCCAGGGGTGCAGAGGGCCGAAGCACACATTGCTACCTTAAGGGTCTCTAAGTTTGCTTATATTTCTCTCTCTCTCTCTGGTGACTGCATCCTGGGGGAAGCATCCATTTTCGCCATTTAGCCAGTGAGTGCATTGAACAAAATGGGCGCAGGAGTGTGTGTTAAATGGAGCATGTCTCAATTTGCTATTGTAACCCAGGCAGCCCAAATGCTGGTGCTAAGAGTCCCCTCTCTGCGTGCATCTGCGGCTTGCTTGGCCTGTGTGTGTCGTTTGAGTGTGCTTCACCCTCCAGGGGCGGAGTGTGGCAGCACTTTGCAAACTGCACACTCTCCTCCTTTTACTTATTCATGGCCTGCCCGTCGGAAGAGATCCTCGTCTGCCGAGTGGTGCTTGGACAGCCTGGGATTCTCAAAAGGTTCCTGCTAACCTGAATCTGACAGTCAGTGATTCAGCAGCGCCGCTTCGGCGCAGAGAACAAAAGAAAGCCCCTTTTTGCTAGTTTTGCAGTGGTTTAGAGTTGCCCCTTCTTGCAGAAGCATCCTTTCTCCATGCTTAATCCCCGTTTTGCTTCCTTCCTGGAGTCGGGATGGGGAGCCACCAACTCTCCATTGGTCAAGGATTGCAGAAGTTGTAATCAACCATGTCCGAAGGGGTGCAGGTTCCCGACCCCTGGTCTGCAGTGTTCCTGCTTTTTGAAGCTGTGTCAGAGCAGTGTATTGTGGGAGGATTCCATTTTGTCCAATCATGGATGTGCGCTGAGGCACTGTGGTGCAGCCACACAAGTTTGGGCCTTACAGCTGGGCTGTATATACACGGTCAAAGTGTTCCACTCCCTGTAATAATAATAGTAAAGGTAAAGGTAAAGGGACCCCTGACCATAAGGTCCAGTCGTGGCCGACTCTGGGGTTGCGGCGCTCATCTCGCTTTATTGGCTGAGGGAGCCGGCGTACAGCTTCTGGGTCATGTGGCCAGCATGACTAAGCCGCTTCTGGCGAACCAGAGCAGCGCACGGAAACAGTGTTTACCTTCCTGCTGGAGCGGTACCTATTTATCTACTTGCACTTTGACATGCTTTCGAACTGTTAGGTTGGCAGGGGCTGGGACTGAGCAACGGGAGCTCACCCCGTCGCGGGGATTCGAACCGCCGACCTTCTGATCGGCAAGTCCTAGGCTCTGTGGTTTAACCCACAGGGCCTATAATAATAATAGTAGTAGTTTATTACACTCGGCCCATCTGGCTGGGTTTCCCCAGCCACTCTGGGCAGCTTACAACAGTATACAGTGGTACCTCAGGTTACATACACTTCAGGTTACAGACTCCGCTAACCCAGAAATAGGACCTCGGGTTAAGAACTTTGCTTCAGGGATGAGAACAGAAATCGTGCTCCGGCGGTGCGGCGGCAGTGGGAGGCCCCATTAGCTAAAGTGGTGCTTCAGGTTAAGAACAGTTTCAGGTTAAGAACGGACCTCCGGAACGAATTAAGTACTTAACCCGAGGTACCACTGTATTAAAATACAATAGTCCGTCAAACAGTAAAAGCTTCCCTAACCTTCCCTGTTAGTGAATTATTTGTGACCCCATCAGCAGAGCCAAGGGTGGTGGTCTTGTTGTCTGGGCAGGCCAGGACCTCCATACACACTGCCCAGACTTTCGCCCCAGGGACGTCACTCCATTGCTACTAATGCAGCAGTTTGTCTTCACCCTCGGAGGTGCACTCCATTGTCTGTTGAGACAGACGGATGCCAGCAACATTACAAATTGGGATTTTTATGAACGTTCCTTGGAAATGTTCAGTGTGTAGGAGGGGACAGATCTGTTCAAGTTTTTTAAATCTTCCCAACCACAGGCACGCCGCCAGATGTTGTTGCTCTTAATTTGATTTATATACCACTCCTTAGCCCAAGATATTAACATTAAAAACATAATTTGCATAGTATGATAATAAAATGCAATAAAACAATCGGGGAGGTGGGATGGACCATACCAACAGTCATAGATTGTTTAATGGCCAAAGTCCCGGGCAAATAGGAATGTTTTTGCCTGGTGCCTAAAGATGTAGTGATGGCGCCAGTCGAGCCTCTCTGGGGAGAGCATTCCACAAATAGAAAGCCACCACAGAAAAGGCCCTGTTCCCATATATGGCAGGATCTAGAGCAGGGGTAGGCCACCTAAGGCCCGTGGGCCGGATGCGGCCCAATTGCCTTCTCAATCCAGCCTGCGGACGGTCCAGGAATCAGCGTGTTTTTACTTGAGTAGAATGTGTCCTTTTATTTAAAATGCATCTCTGGGTTGTTTATGGGGCTTGCCTGGTGTTTTTACATGAGTAGAATGTGTGCTTTTATTTAAAATGCATTTCTGAGTTATTTGTGGGGCCTGCCTGGTGTTTTTACATGAGTAGAATGTGTGCTTTTATTTAAAATGCACCTCTGGCTTTTTTGTGGGGCATAGGAATTCGTTGATTTTTTTCACCAAAATATAGTCCGGCCCACCACATGGTCTGAGGGACGGTGGACTGGCCCATGGCTGAAAAAGGTCCTGACCCCTGATCTGGAGGGCCACAGGTTCACCATCCCTGACTTAAAAGTTGTATATAGCAGCAGGAATATTGTATGTGTTTAGATACTGTTGTCAAATTTGATTTATCTTATTATTTATTTATTTTTAACCTCCCCGGCTGTGTTGGAGAAAGTTTGAGAGACTTTAAAAAAAAAAAAAAAAAAATCTCTATCCCATCCTTCCTCCGCCAGGAGCCGGGCTGCTGCTTAATAAATTAGCCTCTTGGAGACTTGAGCAACCCCGTTCTAAAGGGAGGATGGGACAGGATTCTTGGCAAGGTTAGGATATTTCCACTCCTGGAAAGAACAACGGTGCTTTTAAGAGTGTGTGTTGCGATTATCTCTTCAGTGTCTAATGCTTGTAGTGATGTTATCAGCACAGTCCCGTCCTCCCTCCTCCTCCTCTCTTTCTAACATTAATTTTCATGTAAAGGAATCTGTGTGTTTGGCATGCAAACCTCGACTGTTGTGAAATGAGCCTCTTTTCTTGACAAAGTAATAATCATAAATAAAATAAAAATAAAAATGTGCCACCCTCCATTGAGACCATTCCATTGTAACTATCCGACCTCCCAAAATTTCAACACCTCTTGCGATGGTTTGACCGCTTTTCCGTTTTAACAGTACAAGTTCTACAAACGCCTTCCATATCTCCTCAAAATCATTTCTCCTGCGTATTATAATAAAAATAATAATTTATTATTTATACCCCACCCATCTGGCTGGGCTTCCCCAGTGTTACCTTAACAGCACATGTTAAATTATCGTTAATAGCTTATATCCCACACCTCTATATACCATTCTTCCATTTTATATTCACCTTGTCGTTTCCACTTCCTAGCTATCATAATTCGTGCAGCTGTCAATAAATTTGTGAGCAAGTCCTTCATAGGCTGCGAACCTTCAACCCCATTGTAGATTGATAATAACGCTATCTCTGGACTTGCGGTCGGGAAATGAGCCTTTTTGAGTGCAAAGAACTCTGAAGCTGGGCAAAATGTTGGCACATTTCCTGCACACGTGGGCTCGGTGCGTGTGGTTCTGCCAGAGGCAGCTGCTGCTGCACCACCTTGTTCTGGAAGGGCGAAGCCAAGTCCACCCAACTTGTCTGGCTTTCCATTGCAACCCCATGATTAAGAAGTGGCTGTCAGATATTGCTCACCGATTTTTTTATGCAACATGCAAAGTGCTTTTGGGTTGGTTGGGCAGATGTGGCAGCTGTTTGGTGCGGGCCTCTGTCACATGGGCCTGACACGCTGAGCCATGCTCTGGTATGCGTTGCTCTGGCATTGAATGTGGCCATTTCTGTGGCCACATAATGACCAGAGGCGATATACAGTGGTACCTCGGGTTACATACACTTCAAGTTACAGACTCTGCTAACCCAGAAATAGTACCTCGGGTTACGAACTTTGCTTCAGGATGAGAACAGAAATCGTGCAGCAGCAGCAGCAGGAGGCCCCATTAGCTAAAGTGGTGCTTCAGGTTAAGAACAGTTTCAGGTTAAGAACAGACCTCCGGAACGAATTAAGTACTTAACCCGAGGTACCGTTGTAATGGCAATACTTTCAGCTGGGAACAGATCCTCCATGCCCTTTTGAGCCTTTAGCCTCCCGTGATGATGAGGACAAACCTGGAGTTAGTGTCAGAAGTAGGAATCACGTGTCAGCGGAGTTTAACTCTTTATTCAGAGAAACCAAAACAGCACAGGCCCAGATCTCTTCTCAGGAGGTCTCGCCCCAATGAGGCAGTTGCGAGGACTGAAGGTCCTTGATTTCCCACAGCTGCCTGAATCTCCTCTCCAGGGTTCACCCCCCAAGCAATCTGAGACTGTGTCTGTGTGCCACCAGTCTCTCCTCTGCTCTTTTCAGTTCTCTGTGTGTTCTGGGAGACCAGAGGGAGGGGAGTTGGTCGCAGCAGAAAGGGGAGACTCCCTGGATTCTCCAGCAGCCGGCCTCATCTCTGTCTGCTGCCTCCCCTCCTCTCCAGCTGGGGCTGATGGGAGTTGTAGTCCAAAACACAAGGTGGGCATCAGGTTGGGATAGGCTACTTGAGACAGATTGCAGAATCCAGATTTTTTGGAGCAGATTTTTTTTGTTCTGTTTTGCTGTATCTTTTTTAAAAAAAATATACCCCACTGGTGCAGGTTTCAGTCCAAAAAAACCAGAAGGGGGTTTCAGTCCAACAACCCCCCCCCCCCCGCGTTGGGGGAAGCTGGTCGAAAGTACAGTCATACCTCGGGTTACAGACGCTTCAGGTTGTGTTTTTTCGGGTTACGGACAGCCGAATCCCGGAAGTACCAGAACAGGTTACTTCCGGGTTTCGGCGGTTGCGCATGCACAGAATTGTCAAATCGCAACCTGCGTGTGCGCAGACGTGCTGCTGTGGGTTGCGGACACTGCGGGTTGCTAACGTGCATCCCGCACGGATCACATTCGCAACCCGAGTGTCCACTGTATATGAACCGGCCAAACTTGGAATTTTTCCCTTGCATAATTTTACTTTGTGGAAAGGGGAAAGGAACTAAAATCCAATTCCTTTCCCCCAAAATTATGCACAGCCCCACTCCCTTCTGAGGCTTTTGCACAGGCACGACCTACATGCTCCCAGGCTGTGAGGCCCCTCTTATCACTTCAAACTAAGGCTTGAAATCCTTGGAGCTGAATCTTGCACCTGATACCGCATTTGCTCTTTTTCTCCCTCTCTTTGCCGCCGAGCTCCGCTTGTTCTGCATTATGCAGCAGTATTTCACTGTAGGCAGAACCACAAGCCAGTCTGCAGATGCCGAAGCTTCTCCTCCATCTGTTTGCCCATCAGCTTGCTGCTCCCCCTTCCCGGGGACCGCCTGAAATCTGCATCACCGCTTCTCCTTCCCCTCTAGATAATGGCAGGAAGGCGTTGGGCTTCCTTTATTGCATTGTCAATTTTCACATGCTTCCCAGATGGCGAGGAAACCCCCGGTTCGAATCTCGTCTCCGCCAGTCACTCACCAAGGAGGCGTTAGGCGAGGCTCTCAGCCTGAGTTGCTACTCTCTGCAGCAGAGGGGATATGGTGCAAAGACTGGGAAACCTGTGAGTCTACAGAGTTGCTGGACTCCCAACTCCCATCATTCCTCACCGTGGGCCATGCTGGCAGGTGCTGATGGGAGTGGGACTATGGTTACCAGACTTATTTATTTATTTATTTTATAATTTTTATTAAGGTTTTCAAAATATTACAAAAAGAAAAAAGAAAAATACAAAATAAAAAATACAAAATAAAAACAGTTTAAAACAATTCAATCTTTCCATGTCTTATCTTTCATTTGCCTGTTCCCCGGACCCCCTCACACCTCCTTTTTTTGTATCCAGTTCAATTAGTTGGTTCAGCAAATCCTTTCCCTCTTTGTTTTTATCCTAATTTTTAGTCTTAATATATTATAACTTTAAATTATCACCTGTTAACAATCCATTTTTGCACATCTTTTTAACATTACTGCTGAAAACCACTTAACTTCAATCCAACATCATTCTAACATTCATTAATTTTGCAGTATTTTTGTAAATAGTCTTTAAATATCTTCCAATCTTCTTCCACCGACTCTTCTCCCTGGTCTCGGATTCTGCCAGTCATTTCCGCCAGTACCAGACTTTTTTTCAGTGAATCTGGGGACACTTTTTTTTTTAAGCTGAGTAGCAACAGGGAGGTGGCAAGAATACACAGAGGAACTATACCAGAAAGAAATGGATGCCTCGTACACCCCAGGTAGTGTAGTTGCTGACGTTGAGCCAGACATCCTGGAAAGTGAAGTCAAATGGGCCTTAGAAAGCATTGCAAATAACAAGGCCAGTGGAAGTGATGGTATTCCAGCTGAACTATTTAAAATTTTAAAAGATGATGCTGTTAAGGTGCTACACTCAATATGCCAGCAAATTTGGAAAACTCAGCAGTGGCCAGAAGATTGGAGAAGATCAGTCTACATCCCAATCCCAAAGAAGGGCAGTGCCAAAGAATGCTCCAACTACCGCACAATTGCACTCATTTCACACGCTAGCAAGGTTATGCTTAAAATTCTACAAGGAAGGCTCAAGCAGTATGTGGATCGAGAACTCCCAGAAGTGCAAGCTGGATTTAGAAGAGGCAGAGGAACCAGAGACCAAATTGCAAACATGCGCTGGATTATGGAGAAAGCTAGAGAGTTCCAGAAAGACATCTACTTCTGCTTCATTGACTATGCAAAAGCCTTTGACTGTGTCGACCACAGCAAACTATGGCAAGTTCT
>JAXCMG010000044.1:7830335-7947990 GCA_034642415.1 Podarcis siculus | reverse complement strand
TCCATTCTTAAGGAAATCAGCCCTGAGTGCTCACTGGAAGGACAGATCGTGAAGCTGAGGCTCCAGTACTTTGGCCACCTCATGAGAAGAGAAGACTCCCTGGAGAAGACCCTGATGCTGGGAAAGATGGAGGGCACAAGGAGAAGGGGGCGACAGAGAACGAGATGGTTGGATAGTGTTTTCGAGGTTACCAGCATGAGTTTGACCAAACTGCGGGAGGTAGTGGAGAACAGAGGTGCCTGGCGTGCTCTGGTCCATGGGGTCACGAAGAGTCGGACACGACTAAACGACTAAACAACAACAAAGCAACAGGGAGTCAGTAGTGGGGATGGTGAGGCAAATGGCCCTGGGCCCAAGCACACATGCATATTGTATAAAGGTGCAAAGCCCTTCGATCACACCCTGCGAAACTGTTTTTAACACTGATTGGGAGCCGCCCAGAGTGGCTGGGGAAACTCAGCCAGATGGGCGGGGTATAAATAATAAATTATTATTATTATTATTATAAATGTGCAGGTTTTCTAAAAAACTGGGCAACGGCGCACCATGCGCCCGTGACTCCCAAGCCTTCCCCGATCTCCTTCCCCCTTTGTTTTGACAGATCAGGGGAGGCTTGGAAGTCACAGGCGGGCGGCCGTTGCCCAGGAGGGGCCAGCCTGGTAGTGCAGTTGGCTCTGGCTGGCTTCAGGAGCTGCCTGCTGCCGTGGCGCAGGAAAAATGGCAGGTGCCACGGCAATGAGCAGCTCCTGAAGCCAGCCAGAGCCAACTGCGCTAACAGGCTGGCTCCGGACGGCTGAGGCTGCCACGGCCACGTTTCCCGGGAACAGATTTGCAAATCTGGGGACCTTCCAGGGACGGAATTTGTCCGGGGACAGAATTGCAAATCGCGTACCGTTCCCAGGAACCGGGGACGTCTGGTAACCCTAAGTTGGACTCCCAGCAATATCTGGTTCCCCATCCCTGCCTAACAAAGCTGTAACTAGACAATGCAATGTGAGCAGACACTTTAAACGTCTGAAAGGTATGCAAGCCAGGTTATCTGTGTCCAGATAGGGGTGTGGCTGGGCTGCTAGATGGCCACTTGGGCTTCCAGTGACGGAACTGGATCCAAGAGAAACCCACCCTGCTCCAAGCTGCAAACGTGATCCTTTGGGGACGGGGAATTGCAGCTCCTTCCATAGCTGGCCGGACACACTTTATCTGAGTTCAAGAGCGTCTTACTAACAGAATTTCTGTCTCATATGCACTGGGCTTCAGCTTCTTTGGTTCTCATTCATTACCACGATATTTTTATTTAATAATTAATTTTATTTCTATACCACCCTATACCCGAAGGTCTCATGGATTGGCAGGAGGCAAGAGAGCGGTGGGAGGCACCAGCTAGGGACTCCTCCCAAGGGAAGAAGGCTCAGAGCCCGGGAAGTGGTGGTGGGACGACTCTGAGTGCTCAGAGGGAGAAGACTGGGAGGAGGTGGTGTCGGAAGCTGAAGAGGTAACAGGGTTTAGTGAGCAGGAAGAGTCTGTGGCAGAGAGCAGTCCAGAATTAGAGGCAGAAGAGGAGGCTGGAAAGGAGTAGGGGCCAAGAGGCATAGATGAGTCCTCCTGCTGCAACCAGCTCCCTTCCCCACTGGTCTCCCAGAACCCAGAGAGGTGTGAAGAGGGAGGAGCAGAGACTATCAAGGCAAGGGGATGTTCGCCAGCCTGCTTTAAAACCATGGCTGGGCCCGTTACTTAACTAGCCGTTTCCCTTCTTTCAGCTGCCATCACCCAGAGGGTGAAAGTCCTGGATGAGGTCACGGGCTACCTGGGGCAGGAGGTCACCCTGCCCTGCACCTTTGTGTCGACGGGCAACGAGATCAAGGTCAGCCTGGTCACCTGGATGAAGGAAGCCGCGGGCAGGAAGCAGAATGTGGCCGTCTTCCACCCGGACCACAAGCCCAGCTACCCGTTGGAGACGGAGCGTGGGCGGATCCGCTTCAAGACCCAGACCCTGGAGGACGCTACGCTGATCATCGGCCCCCTGCGCATGGCCGACGAGGGCACCTACGCCTGCGAGTTCGCTGTGTACCCCTTGGGCAACGAAGGCGGCATCACCAACCTGGTCGTACTGGGTAAGGGCAAACCCTTCTGTGGAAAGGCGAATGTGGGACCCCCTGTTACAAACCGCGCTTGGCGAGGCTGCAGACCCCTGCAGCTGCTCAGGCTACCCTGGGGTGAGCGAGAGCACACCCCACCAGAGGAGCTTCCATGCCTGTTTAAGCGGGAGGTGGAGAGCCTGTGATCCTTGGGGTGCTTTTGGACTCCAACTCCCGTCAGCCACAGCCAACAAGGGTCAGCAGTGAGGGATGATGGGAGTTGCAGTCCGGCAACATCAGGGCGGCCACAGATTCCCCACCCTTGGCAAACAGCCCAATTCTATGCTGCCCTGGAAATTTTCAGTGGGAAGATGGTATAAAAATGTCTTAAATGGTAGAAAGAACTTAAACTCATCTTACTTAGCATCTACAGTCGTACCTTGGTTCGTGAACGACTTGCGAGTCGAACATTTGGGCTCCCGAACGCCGCAAACCTGGAAGTGAGTGTTCTGGTTTGTGAATGTTCTTTGGAACCTGAACGTCCAACGCGGTTTCCGATTGGCTGCAGAAACTTCCTGCAGCCAGTTGAAGCTTCCTACAGCCAATCGGAAGCTGTGCCTTGGTTTCTGAACATTTTGGAAGCCAAATGGACTTTTGGAACGGATTCTGTCCGAGGTACGACTGTATATGGGATGTTTGGTGAGTCCAGAGTTTGCAATGGGCTTCTTCTTTCTCCATGCCTTTTCCCCTGTAAGGCAGTTTAGTCTTGGACAGGGGTCAATCAGCGAGCTTTGTGACTTAAGCAGGGATCTAGCTCAGAGCCTCCCCCTTCGTTAGGCTCCTAGCCCAACCCTCTAACCACCACACTGAAGAATATTCTGGGTGTTGTTGTGCAGGGTGCTGGTTAGGCCTGTGGAGTCGTGCTGCCCCCCCCCTCCCCGATCTGTCCTTCCCAGAACTGGGAAGTAGGACTCTGGCTCATTCTGCCTGTTATTTTGGGAGATGCAAATTGCCTGCATCTGGCAGTATTCTGACGGGAGGGGAATCTGCACATTTTTAAATTGCTTCCTCGGGGCCATTTCTGAACCGAGCCTCTTAAACGCTTTCCCCGGCTCGCTCGCCCCTGTGTTGGCGAGGTAGCGCCGTGTCCCGATTCCTCGAATTAATTATGGGCAATTCGTTGTAATGTTCCGCAACCAGGGAGCGTAATAACAGCGGTAATAAGCCCCTACCTAATAGGCTGCTTTGCAGCAGGGAAAAAGAAAACAAACAAACCCAAAAGGGCTTTGGGCAACGGAGACCCAACAGGGCTTCGTGCTCAAATTACTGCAGTTTTCTTGCATGGCTCAGCAATAAAGTCGCTGGACTGTCATTTAGGACTCTCTTCGCCTTTAATCTGAGCATGGATAGACCTCCCGGGGGTGGGTGATTCCCACTCCTCCCCCCCATATTTTCTACCTTGAGGTCTCATTAGATTGAGAGCTCCTTGGATGACCTATCTCTGAGGGGTTTCTCATTTTAAAAAGCAAGGGCTGTGTGTTCTGTGGTTTCTGCAGCAGCGCAGTGTGGAGCTGGGTGACAAATCCTGCTTACAAAAGCTCTTGGTTTGCATTTTTAAAAGACCGGGGTGGGGGTACGTTTTTGTAGATGCTGCAGCCTCAAAATCTACGTGGAGGCATAAAGCTGACGGTGGTTCGAATTGGCAGGATACAGTGGTACCTCAGGTTACAGAAGCTTCAGGTTACAGACTCCGCTAACCCAGAAATAGTACCTCAGGTTAAGAACTTTTTGCTTTAGGGTGAGAACAGAAATCGTGTGGCGGCGGCAGCGGGAGGCCCTATTAGCTAAAGTGGTATCTCAGGTTAAGAATGGACCTCCAGAATGAACTCTGTAAGACGCACCAGACCATAAGACGCACCTAGTTTTTGGAGGAGGAAAACAAGAAAAAAAAAAATCTGAATCTCAGAAGCCAGAACAACAAAAGGGATCACTACACAGTGAAAGCAGCGATCCCTCTTGCTGTTCTGGCTTCTGGGATAGCTGCGCAGCCTGCACTCGCTCCATAAGACGCACACACATTTCCCCTTACTTTTTAGGAGGGGAAAAGTGAGTCTTATAGAGCAAAAAATACGGTAAGCTCTTAACCCGAGGTACCACTGTAATGGGATATTTTTTGGAGGGGGGGGTTGTGGGGGCTTTATTGCCTTGCCCCTCCTCGTGAGTAGCAGGACCAGAATAAGTTACGCCAATTAGAGTGCTGAACTGTATATACAGTCGTACCTTGGAAGGCTAATGGAATCCGTTCCGGAAGTACATTTCGACTTCCAAAATGTTCGGAAACCAGAGCATGGCAGGAACCTCCTGCAGCCAACCGGAAGCTGCGGAAGCCCTGTCGGATGTTCAGCTTCCAAAAATAGTTCGCAAACCAGAGCACTCACTTCCAGGTTTGCCGGCGTTCAGGAGCCAAAACGTCCGAGAACTAAGCTGTTTGACTTCCAAGGTATGACTGCATAAAGGCTGCATAATTCTAATGTTCTAGTGCAGGAATCTGCACAGCTATAAACCAGGCATGCGTGCTTTCTGCCTGGAGCACTGAAGAGTCCTTTTTTTTTTTTAATTAGCCTTTAAAGATTACGGAGATTCTAGCCCCTGTGATGATGGGGAAACCTTGGGAACTTGCGCCAATCAGACCATGGGTAGATCTGCATAACTTTCCCCGCTCACACAGATTTCTCCTGCCAGCGTTATCTTTACCGGAAGAAGAGAAATCCAAACTAATTTAATCACTTTAGAGCCAGGAGTGGCAGCGTAACAGCTTGAAAGTGTTGCAGTGGAGTAGCTGGCGAACACTGAGGAAATGACCCTCAATTGCAGGGAATCTACAGGTAGCGGCAGTTCTTCCGATGCAATAGCTAAGGTCCGAAATGTGGCCGGAACGGAGGTTTCATGTTTACTCGATGCAAATAGGCCTTAATAGAGGGCACGCTTTTGAACTGAGCAAAGGGTGATGAGAGCCAGCAACAGCAGCTCCTCCCCTTGATCTGCGCCAATCAGGACGTGGGAAAAGACTCTTTCAAATCCCTTTCTCCCGTATGAATAGCAGAAGCCTTGACAGAGCCGTCCTATTATTAGGCAGTTCATTGCGTTTCCAGGCACAGGCAAAGGGCGCTTCAATTCTGTCTCCCTTGCATGCAACCAGGCGTCTAGATAGAGAACAATTAGCTTCGGAGTCACTTCTTTTATTAACCCTGTTTACTGCACTACAGTAGTTCGTACAGTCAAATCAACAGGGAGAGCTTTTATTTTTTTATCATTTTTATTGTGTTACCATTGTCTACCACCATTGTCTACCACTCCAAGGTCACCCAGTGAGCTTCAGGGCTGAGTGGGGATTCGAACCCTGCACTCCCAGGTCCTAGTCCATCACTCTAACCATTACGTCACAATTTTCTTTGGCTGCGGGGGGAAGGAGTGCATGTTTCAACCTTCCTTAACTGGGGAGAACCCCCTTCCCCCCCCCCAAAAAAAACCCCAGTTGGCGGAGAAGATTTGATCCCTGACACGCTAGCTTTCTATGTGGAGGGAAGTTTTTTTCTGCTACCAGGGAGTTTCAAACACATGCACTCAGATTTCTTTCTCCCTGCAATTCAAAAGTGGCACAGTCCAGCCCTCCGCTCTGTTTCACCCCAAACCTCTGCCTCTCTTCCAGCCAAGCCCACAAACACAGCCGAAGCCCAGGAGGTCAAGGCTAGCAACCTCGAACTCCCTGTGGCTGTCTGCATCTCCGACCGGGGGAAGCCGCCGGCCCGCATCACGTGGCAGTCGGGGCTGAACGGCAACGCCACCGTCTCGGAGGTGACCAACGCGGACGGCACGGTCACAGTCACCAGCTACTACCGCATGGTGCCCACCAAGGAAGCCAACGGGCAGCGCATCACCTGCATTGTGGAGCACAAGACGCAACCACAGCCAGAGGCTCTTCCGGTGGTGCTTTCAATATTGTGTGAGTGGTGTGGCCTGGCTTTGGGGATGGAGGTGGCTAGGGTCTCGAGGTGGGCTCCTGTGGAGGAAAACGCTCAGAGAGTCCAGGAATCGTTGACTGTACACACACCCCTTTCATTTAAAGGCCGTTCTCCGTCCCCTTCCATCAAGACCCCTGGGAACTGCAGTCTGGGAATTGTAGCTCTTGTGAGGAGTAACCTATAGTTCCCAGGGTTCTTTTTTTCTGGAGGGGGTGCAGAATGTGTTTTAAGTGTTTGGTTTGTACACAGCCTTCACTTCTGTGCTCTTATTTCCTGACCCTGGAAAAACTTACAATCCTATACTTTTAGTCAGGCATAGGCAAACTCCAGCCCTCCAGATGTTTGAGACTACAATTCCCATCATACTTAGCTAACAGGACCAGTGGTCAGGGATGATGGGAATTGTAGCCCCAAACATCTGGAGGGCCGGAGTTTGCCTATGCCTTCTTTTAGTGGCCTGGGATGTGGAAGGGAAGGTGAATGAGGATTGGTCTTTGAATGCTGGTTTGAACAATCTCTGAACTTATTTTTTTTATTATTCGCTACCACCCTGAGGTTGGGGGGTGGGATGGGGAGCAGTTGAAGTAAGGCGTCGCTTTGCAAGCTGTGGGAAACGAGGATGCCTGGGTTCCACCCCTAGCTTTGGGTAGCGGAGTGGCGCCTAGTGGTTGGAGCACAAGTTTGGAGGCACGTTGAAGGGGGTAGGGGAATGATACCTGGAGGTTGTGTTTTGAATCCCACCATTTCTCCCCAAGCTGCCCAGAGCTGCAAACCCACGGGTGATGCAACCATTTAAAACACCCAAAGGCAATTCTGATGCAGAAACAGACTGGGAAAGAACTATAGCTAATAAAACGCTCTTCAGGAGGTGAAAAAACTGAGAAAAGGACCTGGGGAGATAGCAGAAGCTGTTCCCTGCTGTAGGGTAGGGAAAGCAAAGGGAAAAGTGCTTGCGGGAAAATGCGGAGCTTGTGGGGATATTCGCAGGAAGGCAATCTTGGCTAGGGGAGAAAGAAGAAGCAGGGGGTTGTGAGTCTTCTCAGTGCCCGCCGCCAAGAAAGACGGGAGTATCCTATCTGGTTTCTCCTTGCAGATCCTCCTGAGGTCACCATAGAGGGATATGACGACAACTGGTATTTGAGCCGCAACGAGGCCACGCTCAAGTGCACCGCCAAGGGAAACCCTCCGCCCACCGAGTTCATCTGGAGCACGTGAGTCCGAAACCTCTTTCTTTCTCTCTTCCCTCCCACCGCCAGCCAGTACACACGGCCCGCCCCTTGAGTGTGCCCTTCCGCGGAGGCATTCACCTGAGGCCGGCCAATTAGGACTTCTGCACTTTGATGAGCTTTGAAGTGCATCCCTGCACTTTCTCAGGAGTGGTGCTGATGAAAGGCTTTTCTATGTGCCGCAGTTCCTGATTTCAAGAGGGAGGATCTGCACTGAGTGACCTTATGTTCTCCCTGCACTGTTTGGGACGTTCAGAATTTGAAAGTCTGCCCGGGAGGGTCATCTCAGCTCCCCAGATGTTTTGAACCACATGTTTTGAGCCCCACCCAGCATAACCACCAGCAGGTTGGGGGGTAAAGGGAGTTGTGATCCAAAGCACCTGGCTGGAGACGGCTTCTTTAGAAGATGCACAGTGAGTGATGGCTTCCCGGCCTCCCCCCAGGCTTCACTTCTGTGTCCATGAGAACTAGAAACTTGCCGCTTTTTGTTTTTCAATGCAAGCTGCTCCTGGCAATTACATCTACAGTGGTACCTTGGTTCTCAAACTTAATCCGTTCCGGAAGTCCATTCCGAAACCAAAGCATTCCAAAACCAAGGCGCGCTTTCCCATAGAAAGTAATGCAAAATGGATTAATCCGTTCCAGACTTTTGAAAACGACCCCTAAAACAGCAATTTAACATGAATTTTACTCTCTAACGAGACCATTGATTCATACAATGAAAGCAATAAACAATGTGGTTTCCAAAATAAGTTCGCAAACCGGAACACTTACTTCCGGGTTTGCAGTGTTTGGGTTCCATGATGTTTGAGTACCAAGGCGTTTGAGAACCAAGGTACCACTGTATTTTATGATAGGCCTGAATAGCTTGTGACCCACTAAGCAAAACACAGCCATGAATGGAAGCCTATCGTTGGCCTTGAGAGACAATGGAGTGCACCTCTGGGGGTGAAGTCTAACTGCTGCATTTGCAGCACCAAAGTGACCTCCCCGGGGTGCAAGCCTGGGCAGTGTGTCTGGAGGTCCTGGGCTGCCTAGATGACAAGACCCCACTCTTGGCCTTTTTGATGTGGTCCAAAGGAAGGCAGAGCAATATGTTTGGCACTGGCTTGGCTGCAAGAATTGCTGGAAGGAGGCATGCAAGGCACCATCTAACCATCTTAGGGACTCCACTCCAGATTTGTGTAGGGTTTACTCCTCAGCCGGAGGTTTAGGATCAGAGTTTTCCTTCTTCTAGATGAGCTTACCTTCCCGGTTGATGAGCCCCATCTGCCCCTAGGAAACTTACTATTATTATTAATTTGAAAAACCACCAGGGGTTTTCTGCCTGCCTCGGGCTGCAAGAAGACAAAAACATTTTCAAAACATGTGGGATTGGTGGCTTTCATTCATTTCAGTGGGTTGAACGTTGCACAGCCTGCTCCAAAGAACTCGTAGGCTGTGTTAAGCCTCTTCCTCCAGCCTGTGGAAGACTGCTTCCCCTTTCGGCACAGAATGAGGCTGAGCCGGTTCTTCTGGCTCACCAAAGGAAAAACATCCTCCCCAGATGACTCTTGCTATGGGCAGGGGAGGGCCAGGAAAACAGGGCTCCCGAGTTCTGCATGACCTTCTGTAGAGCACCTTGGGACGAGGGGAGAAAAGCAGAGAAGCGTCACAAAGAGGAGGGGGCCTTAAGTTTGTGGTTTAGTCCAGGGCTGTCTACACATGGCATGGCATGCATTGGAAAAAGGGTATCCTGTTTTGTACTGATAAGATACTGTAAACAGTGAGTGCCAAATTAAGCTCAAAGTGGCACCAGGAAAAAGTTTGCTCATGTGTTGCTACTCCATGTCTTCATCTTACATGCAGTCCTAATATAAAATGATATAAACCTTTATAGCAGGGACGAGGAGCCTGTGGTATTATCGACGTTTTTGTACTCCCATCAGCCCCAGGGCAGTCCAGCCATTGGTCAAGGCTGATGGGAGTTGTAGTCCAGCAATATCTGGGGCTCTGCAGGGTCCTTATCTATCTTCTCTGGGATGATTTCCTATTTAAGTTTCATTGGTAGGTCCTTTTTCTCCTTCCCTGTACCATTCATTCAGACTGTCCTAGACTGGTTTCTCTGCCTTGGGTCTCCAGCTGTTGTTGGACTAAAACTCCCATCATCCTAGACCACTGGTTCTGCTAGCTAGGGTTGATGGGAGTTGTAGTCCAACAACAGCCAAGGTTAAGAAACACTTACCGTAGATTCCGGCGTATTAGGCGACTGGGCGTATAAGACAACGCTGCCAATTGGGGGGGGGTCGTCTTATACGCTTCGGCAGCTTCGCTGGGCAGTGGGTGGCGAGCTCCACGCCGGGAGGAAGCTGTCCAGTGATGCTAAGCCGGCTTCGCTGGGTGGCTTCCTCCTGGCACAAAGCGGATCGCGCCGCCCATTGCTGCTGCGGTGGCAGCTTCCAAAGCAGCACTGAGCAGTGGGCTCTGTGCTGGGAGGAAGCCGCCCAGCGAAGCCAGCTTAGCATCACTGGGCAGCTTCGCCAGGCAGCTTCCTCCTGGCACAGAGCGGAGCCCACCACACACTGAAGCCATACCCCGACTTTTTAACCTCTTTTCCAGGGTTAAAAAGTCATCTTATACGCCGGAATCTATGGCATATATAGTATGAAATTTGTAGCATTCTCTTCTTTCTTTTTTTAAAAAAGAAAAGTTTCTGATTCTCGTGGCTTGTGGAGAAAAGCTCACACAGCAGCAGAATACATTTATTATCATTATCATTATCACTATAATTTATTAAATTTGTATACTGTTGTATACGCACAGGTGTCTTGCATCCTTCAATGCAAAAGACATGCCATGTGTAATGGGTTCTTACAAGGGACTATTGGAGTCTCCCAGATTCTGTTTCCTAGCTAAGTCTTCTCTCTCTCTCTCTCTCTCTCTCTCTCTCTCTCTCTCTCTCTCTCTCAATTGTTCCCATTCAGGGCCAATGGGCCTCTCCCAAAGACCGTGGAGGTCCAGGGCGACATACTCTTGGTGCGCAACGTGGATGCTTCGGTGAACACCACTTTTAGATGCCAGGCCACCAATCGCGTGGGACAGGTTTCGACAGACCAAGTCATCTTTGTCCGAGGTGAGTATCGTGGGGAGTCGATGGTCTTGAGTGTGCGTGGAGCTTTTGGGTGAAAGGACTTGGATCTGGTGGCCTGGTGTTTTGCACATATGGGGAATCTTGCTGCCTTTTAAAAAAAACCCAAACGAAAAACAAAATTGCTTTGGGGGCCAGCTGTTTATATATAATATGTGCTTCCTTCTCTGGGCTGAGAGCTGAAACTCTTTAGAACTTGATACTGGGCTGCACCATTTTCAGTTTGAGATGGAGGATGCGATATTTAGAGTGCTTCTGTTCTTCCCCACCCCCACCCCCAATCCTTGTATACATGATACTAACATGTCAGGGAGAAATCTTCAGACTCGGGGTGGGGAACCTGAATCTCCCTCCAGAGATGCATTTAGTGGAGCGCAAGAGACAGGGGGACACCAGATTTGCTGAAATTTGAGATGTTGTTGGACTGCAGCTCCTATCATGGCCGTGCTGGGTGGAGCTGAACAGAACCGGACGTCCCAAATCTGGGCCTCCACACCATATGACGTCCTTCTCCTGGTATTGTAAATGGTTCAGTACATGTTCACATCTTGGGAATGCAGCAAGCCCGCAACTTGCGTGCATTTAAACTGTGTGCGTTCCGCCAAAAAACAGAGGATGGAAAGAGGAGTCAGGGTTCCAGGGAAAACTACTTTGGCAATCCCACCCAGGGTTGAGCCCACGCGATTTTGGCTTTAGGCGCGATCCGCGGAACGTTAACTCCTGTGTAAGTTGCGGGCTTACTGTGCATGTCTCGAAAGCCGAATGCATTGTAGAAACGGGAAAGCAAGGAGCGCCATGGGCATATTGTGGGTGTAAGTTGTGGCACAGGCTGTGCCTCCGGCTGGGTGTGTTTTAGGTACAGAGGCGACATGCTAGGCCGCATCATGCTTGGGCAGGCCTGCGTGGAAGAGGCCCTCCCTGGGCCCTCTAATGTCCCAATTCTCCTCGGACAGCAAGGGGGCTCCTTTGCAGGAGGACCCTTCCAGATGGATAGGGGAGGCGGGGGGTCCCAGAGACCCCGCCCGTGTGCTCTTCCACGGCTCCACCTGCAGCTCTGCCCCTTCCCCAGCGCTGGCAAAGCCTAATGATGCACCTTTCTCTGAGTGACACACCTCGTCTTCCTTTTTTTACTCAGACCAGCCGGCGAAGAGGCAGAGCAGCAGCGCTGGAGCTTTGGCCGGGTCCATCGTGGGGGGGATCCTAGCCTTGGCTCTCCTGGGAGCCATAGTCTTCTTTGCTGTGCGCCGCCGCCGTCACCGGGGCACCAAAGGCTCTTACGACCCCAAGACCCGGGTCTTTGGCAACGGGACAGCTCCTCCCCCAGCCCGTGACTTCACCGAACTCGACCGGCCCCTCAAAGCCGCCCCGGGGAAGGGGCAGGAGGACCATGACGAGTACGACGAGGAAGATGAATGCGAGGAGCGCCTCCCGCCCTACGGCTACCCGTCCCACCGCCTGGAGGGCGACGAGGAGCAGTACGACCAGTTGGGCCCCATGTTGCGGCTCAGCTCTCCCCACCACGGCTACGACTTCGACGACATGGAGTCCCAGCACGACGGCTCCATCATATCCAAGACAGCTGTCTACGTGTGAGCCCGGCCTCGGCGGCGTCCCCAGGAGGATGCCAGGAAGAGAACTTTTGCCTTCACAAAAGACACGCTTAAGAGAGACTCTACGAAGTTCTGGTTTTTGATTTAATTTATGGGCCCTGTGTGGCCAGACTCTGTTGGTGGGGCAGCGAAGCCTCCCTCGACTTCGAGAGGCGAGGCAGCCGCAAGAGACATCCCAGGGGGAGATTTGTCGGAGCCCCATGAATTTGGGGGTTGCTGAAAAGGGGAAACTTGTTTTTGCTTTCTTTTTTAACAAGGGGGGGGACAGGGACGGGACACTATTTACCCCGAAGATTTCCCTCTTCTTCGACCACCAGGAAACATTTTGCGTGCTGCTGCCTTAAGAGGATTCGACTTCTTCCATTTTTTGTAGTACGTGTTAGAGGAGATGCAGAGCTGACTAAAAACTGGGCGTGGGGCAGCTTGGGAAGCAAATGCACCTAGCTTCTCCTGGCGCTGGTGTAAAGGACCTTTGGGCAATCTTTAATCTCTCTCTTTCTCCCCTCTCTGGTTTCTTTTTGGTGCTCTTAACCGGGTGGTCTTGGCTGGTGCTGAATCCCACCCCCCAGCCTGGTGCTTGGGAGGAAAAGACCAGGCTCCTGTCTAAAAGTGCTGTCTCTTCCTTTCCCTTCTCTGCACAACCTCCACCCTGCCTGTCTCAACAGGTAAACAGGGCCTTCCTGCTCTTCGGATCGCCCCCCTTCTTTCATCAGGGAACAAGGCCAGGGTTGTGGGGAAGGAGAGAGGGGGCACAGCACCACTCGGACTGCCAGCCCCCGGGCCTTGCTTTTTTCCAAAAGACTTGCTTATCTGTTTGCCGGGGGTCTGTCCGTCCCCCGGTTCGGCCTGCCCCACGTCCCCTCCCCATAAACTCCCCTGAATCGTTCACCATCATTGTGCGCGTTGTTTTCGGTGGGGTGGGGGGGGTTCCTGTGGAATTGTTTGGAGGGTCAGGAGATGGGTCCCTCTTCCTCTCTCTTCTGCACTACCCCCATGCTGTGCCTTAATGAGGACCAGCAGGTTTCCCCCCCCCCTTCTTACATCCCCAAAAATTTCTGAAAACCCCCCCCCCCCCCGCCTTTGTGAAAATGGCACAGAGTTATTTTCGTACTTTTGGTTTGTTTTTTTGTGTGTCCCCGGTGGGCTCTGTCTCCGCATTTGAGTGTAATTAAAAGATGTATCGAAACCGAACTCTCCTTGCCTTCCTGTTTTGGGGTTTGTCTGACAAGGGGAGGTTTGGGGGTTGGTGGCGGCGAGGAACCCCTTATGTTGCTGAAGCAGAAGGGATCCCTGCCACGGTGACACCGAATCCCTCGCCTTCTCGCGGCCGCATGAATATTTAAAGCCACCTTGCTTGGTATAAAATTAATTGCAAGCGAAATGTCCTAGAGGCTCCAGCTGAGTGACTGGGCCGTCTCCTCTGAGTAGGAGAGGAAGTGCACGTTGGGGACAGGAAGTTTTGCGTAGCCGAATTTGATCCGCAGAAGAAAGAGCAATGTTGGCCTTCTCCACCCCAGTCCTGGAGGGGCATCAAAAATCTGGATTCTTCCTTATTGTGAAGTGCTGTCTATTGTGCTTTTTTAAAAAAATCATTTCTACAGAGGCAAAAGGTACTTTTGTTATACAGTGGTACCTCAGGTTACATACGCTTCAGGTTACACACTTCGCTAACCCAGAAATAGTGCTTCAGGTTAAGAACTTTGCTTCAGGATAAGAACAGAAATTGCATGGTGGCGGTGCGGCAGCAGCAGGAGGCCCCATTAGCTAAAGTGGTGCATCACTTTTAAGAACAGTTTCAGGTTAAGAACGGACCTCCAGAACGAATTAAATACTTAACCTGAGGTACCACTGTATTTTCAAAGGGAAGAGCAGAGTGGGAGGCACTAATTGCTTCTACTGTGAGCAACTTCCCAAATACAGCCATAAAAAGTGGTTCAGGTCCTTAGCCTCTCTAGATGCTGTCGGACTCCAACTCCCATCATCCCTAGCGAGCATGGCCTTTGGTCAGGAATGATGGGAGTTGTAGTCTAGGTTGGAGGGAGGGGTGTCCCTGCTCTAAATGGTTCCTGCAGATGAATATATATCTGTTTTCCTATTTACTGGATTTATATACTGCCGGTTCACCAAGACGGTTTCCAGTTTCTGAGTTCTCCCACCCAAATAACCCTGTCTCCCAGCCCCTCTTCTTTATCACAGGGCAGAATGGTGTCTGTTGGCCCTATGGGATGGCACAGGAGTAGGTCCTGGCGGTGTGTCTGCCTGCCTGTTCTTATTATCAGTAATAATACTCCTTAATAACGTTGAATGTCAATATGGTTGGCAAAGTTGCCGGAATTGGTGGCCTGTTTCGGCCTCCCATTAATCAACACTTTCCCCCTCTTCCTCTCTGAATTGGGTCAAAAAAACTCACTGCCTAGGCCTCACGGCTCTGAGGAGAAAAGAGAAGTGCATCAGTAGCTCTGCTTGTTGCTCTTTTGTAAACAGCTGGCGCTGTGGGTTAAACCACAGAGCCTAGAGCTTGCCTATCAGGAGGTCGGCAGTTCGAATCCCCGTGACGGGGTGAGCTCCCGTTGCTCAGTCCCTGCTCCTGCCAACCTAGCAGTTCGAAAGCACGTCTAAGTGCAAGTAGATAAATAGGTACCGCTCCGGCGGGAAGGTAAACGGCGTTTCTGTGTGCTGCTCTGGTTCGCCAGAAGCGGCTTAGTCATGCTGGCTACATGACCCGGAAGCTGTACGCCGGCTCCCTTGGCCAGTAAAGTGAGATGAGCGCCGCAACCCCAGAGTCGGCCACGACTTTACCTTTTTAGACAACCGCAACAAAATGTTGCAGCAGGGAGCACTTTACCTTTACGCTCCTTCAGCTAGGAAAGGTACGTTACGGTGCGATAAATAAAAAAAATAGTTTAGTTTGGTTAATGTGTATGGGTTTTGCACCTCCTCGCTCTTATTGCACTGTTAAAACCAGCCTCCAAAATACCTCCCCATTGTTTTGGACGGGGCGAGAGTGTTCCTTGGCACCAGGCGTCTGCTGTTTAGAACCGGTCTGATCTGTCGCCTTTTTTTGCACGTCTCCATGACCACCTGTCTGCCCCAGGAGGGAGATCGGGTTTCCTTCAAAGCAGGAACAGCAGGTATGGCCCAGGTGCTGTTTTGGAAAAACGGAGGGCAGTTTACGGTGCCTTGCACTGTATACAGGCACCTGTGACTGCAGGTGCAGGCAGTGAAAAGACTGCTTTGAATACAGGCCACAGCGATGGTAGCATTCACTTCTGGGGCAGGATTTCTGTGTTTAAAAAAATATATATCAAAAAAAGACCCTGCCAATGTTTTTCCCACAGCAGTCTGATGCATTGAAATATGAGCTCTGAATTTTTCTCGGTCACTTTATCCTCATGCCAGGAAAAAAGCCTCACCAGCTAAACATCTGTGGCTGTTAATAGAACAGGAGGCTGTGCCAATGAATAAAAAAAACCAACACAACCTATTGATGCTTTTCTCCAGTTCTGTAGGGAAGTGAGCTAAAATTTTATCTTTGTAAGCAGCTTGGGGGCTTCCCCCCCCCTCACAGAGAGTTCAGTTTAAGGACCATTTTGATACAAGCACCGCCACTGAAGTAATTTATTCCTTTTTTTAAAAAAGGGGGGGATACGTGTGTTTTTCTCAGGTTAAATATTTCAGTGGAAGCTAAAATGCCAATAAAGACCAACACAGCTTTGACTCTTATTTCAGGGAGAAAATGAGTTGGAAGCCAGATGAAAGTAGGAGTAAATCTTCTCCTTGACTGGTTGCATGGTTTCTTTTTGTAATAATAATAATAATAATACTAATAATAATAATAATAATAATAAAAATAAATAAATAAATAAATAAATAAATAAAATTTAATGAATTAATAATTTAATAATTTATTGTTTATACCCCGCCCATCTGGCTGGGTTTTCCCAGCCACTCTGGGTGGCTTCCAACAGAATATTAAAATACAATAACCTATTAAACATTAAAATCTTCCCTAAAGAGGGCTGCCTTCAGATGTCTTCTAAAAGTCTGGTAGTTGTTTTTGACGTCTGGTGGGGGGGCGTTCCACAGGTGCAGCATCAAGCAACATCTCTACTAAGAGGAAACTCATTCTCCCAAGTGTGGATCCTTTAAATAACAGCATCAGGGTCTTTGCAAAAGAGAGAAGTAGCGGCAGGCTCCGGTAATCCCAAGGTTTGCAGAAGTACAAAAATGTTATGGATGTGGGGAGGGAAACGCACTGAAACGACAGCTCGATAAGGGTGTTAGATTAGGAAGGTGTTAAAATGGAGTATCCTGAAAATAGGCATGGCCGGACAGCCAAAAATCCTTAACAGGAGTGCTCCCTGCTGCAACATTTTGTTGTGGTTGTCTAAAACGGTAAAGGGACCCCTGACCATTAGGTCCAGTCATGACCAACTGGGGTTGCGGCGCTCATCTCGCTTTATTGGCCGAGGGAGCCTGCGTACAGCTTCCGGGTCATGTGGCCAGCATGACTAAGCCGCTTCTGGCGAACCAGAGCAGCGCACGGAAACGCCATTTGCCTTCCCGCCGGAGCGGTACCTATTTATCAACTTGCACTTTGACATGCTTTCGAACTGCTAGGTTGGCAGGAGCAGGGACTGAGCAACGGGAGCTCACCCCGTCGCGGGGATTCGAACCGCCGACCTTCTGATAAGCAAGTCCTAGGCTCTGTGGTTTAACCCACAGCGCCACCCGCGTCCCTGTGGTTGTCTACATAAAGCGTGGAAGAACAGCACGGGAACGAGGCATGGCCTTGTGGAGTGAGTGCTTAACCCTGCTTCTCCATGTGCACATTCACAGCGCCTATGATGCAAGCAGGGCTGAGGGGTGCATGGCATCCCCAACTCCACCCCAGGTTAATCCTCTTGGCAAGGGAGGTCTTAAGCTCAAAAGGAAGAGCCTTGGCGGATTGGATTTAAAGCCCCACCCAGCCTTAGCGCCCAGGCAGAGCTCACAAGCAAGGCATGAAAGCAACCAACACCCCTCTTCTTGTTGTCCTCTGCCTCTGAACCACAGAGGTCCTGTTTATCTGGCAGGCCTAGTGGTGTGTTGACAGGCCTGTCTTTCCTGATTTCGGGCCTGGTTTGCACGGCATGGCACGCTGAACCTTGGCTTAAATAAAAGCATAAAGTAGTTCGAAGCTGCTTTCCTGGAACTGCACAGTCTCGATAAGCCTCAGTTTGGCTTAGGGTGTCATGCAAACCAGGCCATTGTCGAACCTAGCCTTTATGAACCTGGTTTTTGGACTACAACTCCCATCAACCCCCAGCCAGTAGGTGCTGGGCAGGGGGCTGATGGGACTTGAAGTCCAACCAAGTCTGGAAGGCACCAGGTTGGCAAAGGTTGGTCTACCTCGAGTGTTTCCCAAACTTGGGTCTCCAGCTGTTTGGTTTTTTTGGACTACAACTCCCATCATCCCTAGCTAGCAAGACCACTGGTTGGGGATGATGGGAATTGTAGTCCAAAATCTGCTGGAAACACTGGCCTAACCTATGACTTAGATATTGCTGGACTACAATTCCCATCATCCCTGACAACTGGGTCCTGCTGTCTGGGGCTGATGGCAGTTGAAATCAAGAAACATCTGGAGGGCCATAGGTTCCCATCCTGGGGCCTAACCCTTTCTCAACCCCATTCTTTGAAAAAAAAGGTAGAAGGTACCATTGCATCACGTTCTGGCAGAAAATCTCATATTATGTGTTGTGACTGAAGTACTTTTGTCTATCCAGAACCAACGGGAAGGTCTCTCATATACAGTGGTACCTCGGGTTAAGTACTTAATTCGTTCCAGAGGTCTGTACTTAACCTGAAACTGTTCTTAACCTGAAGCACCACTTTAGCTAATGGGGCCCCACTGCCACAGCGCTGCCGGAGCACAATTTCTGTTCTCATCCTGAAGCAAAGTTCTTAACCTGAAGCACTATTTCAAGGTTAGCGGAGTCTGTAACCTGAAGCGTATGTAACCTGAAGCATATGTAACCTGAGGTACCACTGTATAGCACAGTGGGAAATAGTGGCTTTTAGCAAGTTGGGCCCCTGAACTTCTCGTAGGTTTGACAGCCCAACTACTTGGACTTCCTAGGATTCTGGCATCTTTATTTCCCTCCAAGCCACCTCCTTGAACTTGTCACTCTGATCTCTCTTTGGATACCTTGTTCAAAAGCAGCAGGGCTGTTTGCCGCTCTGCATTTAAAAGAGAAATCAAAGCACTGGGCTTTTAATGTATGCATCCCGATAGCTGCAAACTTTCTTACTTTGCCTAAATGCTCATATAGCATACTTTGTTCTCAATCTGATACAGTGGTACCTCAGGTTACATACGCTTCAGGTTACATACGCTTCAGGTTACAGACTCCGCTAACCCAGAAATAGTGCTTCAGGTTAAGAACTTTGCTTCTGGATGAGAACAGAAATCGTGCTCCGGTGGCGCGGCGGCAGCAGGAGGCCCCATTAGCTAAAGTGGTGCTTCAGGTTAAGAACAGTTTCAGGTTAAGTACGGACCTCCAGAACGAATTAAGTACTTAACCGGAGGTACCACTGTATTTGTGAGGGATGTCAGTGATTTAGTTTTTGAAAAATCTGTTTGCCAAGCAGAAACACTCAAGGGGTGTGTGAATCACAGCCAGGGAGGGATGTTTCCTGGGGGGAATCTTGAGGGCCACATAGAGAAGACTAGAAGGCCGCATTTGACTCAGTTGCCTAGGATTCCCCACCCCTGGTGTGGTTCTGCCAATCTCGTAACACCAAGATGTGTATGATTGACACACCCAGGGAGAGCCCTGACACTTAGAAAAAGGAGAGGCTGGGGAAGGTTTCTGATATTTCGCTTCCCTGTCACTTTCCTATAAATCTTTATTTCACCCTTCAGCGGAGCATGGCTGTTGGACACCTGCCATCGGCCTCGTTTTCGCTCACCTGCAAGCCCAGCGCTTCATCTGCAAGCGGCTTGCATGGTGGTTATGAGCGCGAGCTATGAGCCCTTGGTTTCAAACAGATGAGTTTCGCCACACGTTCACAGGCTTTTGCAAAGGTGCAAACTGTCTTCTTGGCCTTGTCTGTAACACATTGCTGGAGCCACCATAAAGGCTCGTTGAAGCACTTAGGGGCAAATGCTTAATGTGCAATAGAAATGAAATGTTGGGGTTCGAATGGGAGGTGCTAGTTTAGGGGTGGGCAACCTCCAGCCCTCCAGAGGTTGGTGGATTCCCAACTCCCATTACCCCTAAACGGTGGCCACATTGTCTGAAGTACTATAGGTTTTCTGCCGTGTAATCTTTTTGGTTAGCCCACATTGCGTGGGAAAGGGGGTCCCTAGCAGTTACTCCACATGCAGTAATAATATTATTAATTTGCACTTGTTCAGAACCACCCTCAAACAGCTGTTTCAAAGCAAGCTGCGAAATACGGCTTGAATGTTAGCAAACAGAACGTATTCATGTTTCCCAAGTGTCGGTAGCAGCGCTGAGGTAGCTGCCAAAAGTGTGGCCGAAGTCTTCTCCAGATTATGTTTTAATCTCTTGCCCGCTGGCAAGGCCCTGCTCTAAGTTTCAGCTTTCATCTCTCGCCCACTGGTTGCCCCGATCCACTTTCGGATCGCCGTGGGGCCTGATCCACTTAAAGCCTAGCGTGAATATCGGGCTAAGTCCTTCCATGCCGACAGGTCCTGCCGCTGAAGCCCGTGGCGGATTCTCCCGGTTCTTCACCACCCAAGCTGCAGCCTGGGAAAGAAGGAGGCGGCAGCTGTTTTTGCTTAGGCAATAAAAAGTGCTCAAGTGTCGGACTCTGTGGAGAAAGGTCAGAGGAAGGCCACTTGGAAACGGCTCCTGATCCCTAGCTGCTTTGGGGTGTGGCCCCCGCTGGGCACACGAAACCCCCAAAGACCTTTAAAAAATGAAAGATATAGCGTAATTCGAGACTCGGAACGAATGTGTGCTGTCAGCAAGGCCCTGTTTATGAATCTGAGAGGTTTAAGCCGTGTCAGGCGCTGGCTTTCAGATTTCCTTGCCCTGCTGGTGAGGAACCTCTAGATCAGGATTTCCCAAACTTGGGTCTCCAGCTGTTTCTGGACTACAACTCCCATCATCCCTGGCTGGCAGCACCAGTGGTCAGGGATGATGGGAAGTGTAGTCTAAAAACAGCCGGAGACCCAAATTTAGGAAGCACTGCTCTAGATGATGAGAAGGATTTTGGGAATACAGTACGGTGGTACCTCGGGTTACAGACGCTTCAGGTTACAGACTCCGCAAACCCAGAAATAGTACCTCGGGTTAAGAACTTTGCTTCAGGATGAGAACAGAAATCGTGTGGCAGCAGTGGGAGGCTCCATTAGCTGAAGTGGTGCTTCAGGTTAAGAACAGTTTCAGGTTAAGAGCAGACCTCCACAACGAATTAAGTTCTTAACCCGAGGTACCACTGTACTAATAATTTATTTTGGGGGCCCATCTGACTGGGTTGCCCCAGCCACTCTGAGCAGTTTCCAACAAAATATACAAAAACAACAGATCATCATACATTAAAAAGTTCCCGGTACAGGGCTGCCTTCTGATGTCTACGGCTGAGTTGATATCGGGGGTGATAGCCGGTCTTATGGGACCTAGCCATCAGTCCATGTTGAACTCGAGAAATGCTCTAGAGGTCATTGGTTGCCAATTAGCTAAGTACCGCAGACCATCTGTTTTTCAAAAGCCAAGCCATGGGTCCCCTACTTTTGAAGATTTTTATATATCTATGGTAGTTTTTGTTATGTGAATGGAGCCACGGACCCCCTGGGTGGGTTACGTGGACCTTCTGAGGTCTGTGGACCACCAATTGGAAACCACTGCTCTAGATTGTACCCATTGCTTTCCTCCAGATCTGCATTTCAAAGGAAGACCCAGGGACGCTTGTTTAGGATCGCGGGGAAACAGCTGATAAACTTCCATAGGATACTGGAGTTTCCTTCGATCACATTCTGAAAGCCGCCAGCTTAGAGCACATATCTCTATACTTGCTTTGGACCAGCACTCCCATTGGAGTTGTAGTCCAAATGGTACGGAGGGCACCAGCTTGGCGAAGGCTGATCTATGCGAATCGCCAGCTGCAGATAAAACAGTCACCTTGCAGTACTATGAATTGCCCACGGGCACAGCTTCTGGTCTTTTAGAGTCCAAACCATGTGGGGGGATCCTTTGGCCCTCCAGATGTTGCTGACAGCATCTTTGGCCAATTGGCCACTTGTAGTTTGGGAACATCTGGATGGCCAATGGTCCCCCTGTGCCTGATCTAGACAGTGACTCCAATTCCCATCAGCGTTTGCCATTGGTCACACTGGCTGGGGCTGATGGGATTTGGAGCCCAATTGTAAATCAGGATTCCACCTCTCCTAAACTTGTCTAACGTGTCCGTTTGTTTACCAAAAGCCTTAATCATTGAGCTGAAAGAGACTTGTGGGATTGTTTGGGTTTGTTTTGTTAAAAATCAAATTTTAGCTGTGTTTAAATTTGTAATCAGACTAGCTTTAGCTATATTGTAAGCCGCTTTGTGGGGATTTTTTGCCTCGAAAGTATAAAAACCAATATAAATAATAATCCAAAACAAAAGAGTGAGTGGACCTCAGGTTCTACAACCTCTGCTTTCAGTGAAGAATTCGCTGCACACTTGCTAGATTACAGTTCCTAAAATACAGGGGGGAGTGTCAGTTAAAGTTGCTTAATTTGTACTAACAGATGTACCTGGAAAAGTATATGCCAGTAAAACCTCTGTCCTGATATTACCTGAATCGAAATTAATGAAATCCTCTGTCTTCTCTCTGCCCAACTCTGCTTCCCGGGAACTACTTGTTTTTATTTATTTAACAAAATGTATACACAAATTGTTTCTAGGAAAACCTCTAAGCCTATTCACAAAACCAGCCAAATATTTCCTTTCCAAGGGGAAAAAAAGGAAAGGAAAATAAAAAATGAAACAAAACATTAAAATGGTTGATTTAAAACAGGTAATTGCAACTTTTCAAAAGATGACTAAAATCAACAGCATCTGAAAAAGAAATGACACACACGTAACTTCTGCGTGTTTGGATGAGCTTCCCTAAGCAAATAATGTATGTTTTAAACAGGTGTCAAAAAGAGTACGGTGATGGCGGCTGCCTGATGTCAGTAGATCCAAATAGATCTATTATAGAATCATAGAGTTGGAAGGGACCCCCTGCAATGCAGGAATCTCAACTACCTAGATCTACTATCTATGGGAAGTTTAAAAACATACAGAGGCGCAGGGCATTGTATCCAATGTTCTGAGTAAAGGTAAAGGTAAAGGTACTCCTGCCCGTATGGGCCAGTCGTGTCCGACTCTAGGGTTGTGCGCTCATCTCACTTAAGAGGCCGGGAGCCAGCGCTGTCCGGAGACACTTCCGGGTCACGTGGCCAGCATGACGAAGCTGCTCTGGCGAGCCGGCACCAGCGCAGCACACGGAAACGCCGTTTACCTTCCCGCTATAAAGCGGTACCTATTTATCTACTTGCACTTAGGGGTGCTTTCGAACTGCTAGGTGGGCAGGAGCTGGGACCGAAAGACGGGAGCTCACCCCGCCGCGGGGATTTGAACCGCCGACCATACGATCGGCAAGTCCTAGGCACTGAGGTTTTACCCACAGCGCCACCCGCGTCCCTATAATGTTCTGAGTACACCCATTGAAATTTGAGGGCGTGCCTAACTTCGTACAGCTCCGATTTGCTGTTAACGCCCAGCCCTCTTACGAGAAATCAGGCAGTTTTCCTTATAGCTGTGTTTTGGGATATTAATAGACGACTCAAGATAGCAGGGTCTAATTAACCTTGTGCGGTCACAGAACCTGGCAACTTATCAGATATTGTAGGAAAAATTCCACACAGGGAACTGAAACTGACCCGTTGTATGTCTGGGCTGCTTGTCTTTTTTTGGACTGAATAGCTGGGTGCAAATTTCACCTGCATGTTAAAAGAAGCAAACAGGGCCAGCTCCCCTGCCATTAATTCCAGTTGGTGACAGTAAACTTCAGTGGTAGCCATTGAGAGCCTTTAGCCCCCACAGATTTGACAAACCCCTTTAAAGAAAAAACACCCATGTTATCAGGCAGTGGGAGTGAGTTCCACAGCCCAACTATGCACTGTGTGAAAAAAGTACTTTGTCTCTTCTGAATATTACAACATTCAGCTGTGTTGAATGTTTTCTGGCATGGAGAGATAAGTGACAGAACATTTGTGCGAGTGGCAGAAAGGACAGCTTGAAGTTAAAGTTTTACTTCACCTGAGAAGAATGTACAAACAAAGGGCTCAGTTGACACAAGAGGAGATGGTGACCGGGCTTTGGTTACGAAATGGAACGTACTGGAACCAGTGTTTCATCTGTAAGAATGAGAGGTACCTAGAAGCCCAGAACTTAGCAGGTGGTTACTTGGTAGAAAGGCTCTCTGCACATGCTCAGAGACACTCCCATGAAGCAGGCTGCGAGTGCGGAGTTAAGATTTTTTTAAAAAACGTGGTTAGGCCTATCATAGAATTGTAAAGTTGGAAGGGGTCATGAGTGCCAGCCCCCTGCAATGCAGGAACACACAGTCCCCCATCCAATTTGAAACCAGACCAGACCCTGCTTAGCTTTGCAAATGTGCTATCGGTTTTCTTGTTGCACAAGTCAGGCCTGAGGGGGCCCTGCATCGGAATCTAAAACAGGTTCTGGGACTAGTGCTCAAATAATAATAATAATAATAATAATAATAATAATAATAATAATAGTGTTAAAAGTTGGTGGTAGCCTTTTTCCACAGTCTCTAAAACAGGGGTTGGAAATCCAGTGGCTCTTTGGGTGCTGCTGGGCTCCCATCAACACCCAGCCAGCAGAGCTAGCAGTCAGAGATGATCAGCGAAATAATTGCTTCTTCTCCCATTGCAATAAAACCCAGCTGGAGGATAGGTTAGGTACCTTTGGGTTGGGGTCTCCCAGTGTTGGCAGAGTTTCTGTCCCCAACCTTTGTTCCCTCCTGGCTGGGAACAGCAGTACAGTGGTACCTCAGGTTACAGACATTTCAGGTTATAGACTCTGCTAACCCAGAAATAGTATCTCGGGTTAAGAACTTTACTTCAGGATGAGAACAGAAATCGTGCAGTGGCGGCACGGCAGCAGCAGGAGACCCCATTAGCTAAAGTGGTACCTCAGGTTAAGAACAGTTTCAGGTTAAGAACAGACCTCCAGAACGAATTAAGTTCTTAACCCGAGGTACCACTATATTGAGAAAAGTCGCCAGCAGAGGAGGGAAGATGAACACCTAGTATTGCCAACTTTCGTAGCAGCCACTGCTGCTGTGCCTTTGACGGCAACTGTGCATGAAGCCATAAGCAGTGCCGACGCTTTATCTCCTTGTAAAAAGCTTCGCCCGTTTTCTGAACACTGCTGTGGCCTAGGCGGTTATTATTTTTCTGGCCAGTCAGCATATCCTCCTATTCCACACTGGGGTAGTTGACCCTTGAGATGTTGTTGGCTGTCGGCTCCCGCCACCCGCAGCCAGCGTGGCTGAAGGTTTAGGGTGATGGAAACCTTATCTGCGACAACATCCAGAAGGCCGCAGGTTGCATATTTCGCGGAAAAGTTTCCATGGATGCCTTGGCTTCAGATCAAAATCCTTTGCGGCTTGTTCCATCGATAAATCCTGCTATGTGTGATGTCAGTGTCGTCTCCTGCTCTGCATAGATATATTTCTGAGTACAGTGATACCTCGGGTTACATACGCTTCAGGTTACACACTCCGCTAACCCAGAAATAGTGCTTCAGGTTAAGAACTTTGCTTCAGGATAAGAACAGAAATTGGGCTCCAGCGGCGCGGCAGCAGCGGGAGGCCCCATTAGCTAACGTGGTGCTCCAGGTTAAGAACAGTTTCAGGTTAAGAATGGACCTCCGGAACGAATTAAGTATTTAACCCGAGGTACCACTGTACCCCGCGGTGGGGTGCGCTCCCGTCGCTCGGTCCCAGCGCCTGCCAACCTAGCAGTTTGAAAGCACCCCCGGGTGCAAGTAGATAAATAGGGACCGCTTACTAGCGGGAAGGTAAACGGCGTTCCGTGTGCTGCACTGGCTCACCAGATGCAGCTTGTCACGCTGGCCACGTGACCCGGAAGTGTCTCCGGACAGCGCTGGCTCCCGGCCTATAGAGTGAGATGAGCGCACAACCCTAGAGTCTGGCAAGACTGGCCCGTACGGGCAGGGGTACCTTTACCTTTACTACCACTGTACCAGAGGCTGGAAACAGCAGGAGAGGAGAGCCCTCTTGTGCCTGAGTCCAGGTTTCCTGCAGGTATCTGATGGAGAAAACGCAGGATAGCTCAGTTGCTTAGGGCATGATGCTGATAATGCCAGGGTTGCAGGTTTGATCCCCGCATGGGACAGCGGCATATTCCTGCATCGCAGCGGGTTGGACTAGATGACCCTTGGGGCCCTTCCAACTCTACAATTCTCTGATTCTATTATTTTTACCTCTGCCCCACTCCTGGCTTGTGGCACAGCTATTACAGGCACAGGACTTCAGTCAAGGAGGAGGAGGAATGCAGGGATAAACATGATAATGAGAGATAATGTATGAATATATATTGTCTCAGTCCTCCTTACAGTAGCTTGTGGGGCAGGGCGGTACGTATTACCATATTGCAAACGAGCAGCCTGAGGCTTTCAAAAGTGCCTTTCCCGAGGCCAGGCAAAGGCTTTTAAACCTCGCCTTCCCTGCTCTCAAAATTCAGGTTTCCCTTGAGCTATTTTGCTACTCCTGCGCCCTTCAGCCAACCTGCTATGGATGCCCACCGACTCTGGGGAAGTCAGATGAACTCGCTCCTCTGAGACTGAAAGTGCGGCTGAGTCTCCTCTTTTGTCTAGTTTCATGTAAACACCAGCGGAGAGATTCCCAAGGGTGGGGTTGATACTCAGGGAGCCCTTCCTGTTAAGGAAATGCAGCTGAGAGGGATTTTATTTAAAGAGCAAAGTGTACCCAGAAAGGGTGCGGCCGCTGACCCAAACAGCAGCTCAGCCCAGCTGGCTAGCTCCGCCGTTCGGGTTGTGTTCTTGCCTTTCCCCCACCTCTTTTTCTTTTCTTCTTTTTGGTTTATGCCAGTGGAAACGGGCTTGCAAACCATAATAAGGAGAGCTGGGAAAACAGAGGCAGGCCAGCGGGGCTGTTTACATAGAGCAGCGGTGGAATTTGCCCCCCCCAGGTGGCAGTGATGGTCAACTCTGAGGCCTTTAAAAGGGTCTTGGACAAATTCACGAGGGTTAAGGCTGTCAGTGGCTGCTAACCACTATTGCTGCGCTCTGCCTCTGTGGTGTTCAGACTCAGTTTGCTCCTGAATGCCAGTTTCTGGAAACCACAGCAGCAGAGAGTTGCTCTTACGCCCGGGTCCTGTTGTGTGCTTCCCACGGATATCTGGTTGGCCGCTGGGAGAACAGGATTCTGCACCAGTTGGGCCGTTGGCCTGATCCTGCACCGCTCGTCTTAGGCTCTAGCTCATGGGTTCTTAAACTGTTTTTCTCTGGGCCACACTTTCAGAATGAAAATTTGCTCACTCCACTCCCCCCAAAATTTTATTGGTAAGGAATGCATTGGAAAATAAAAAGAAAAGTGCGAAGGTTAGCTCTCCCCTTGATATGGATGGAAGAGGTACTAGTGACCTGTACAACACGCATATGGTTAAGGCGTTACCACTTACTTTGTGGCATCTAGCCAAGTTTATTTCCCCTCCCCACAAGCTGGATAGCTCAGCTGGTTGAGCATGAGACATTTAATTCCAGGGTTGTGGGTTCGAGCCCCGAGTTGGTTGAAAGATTCTGGTTTCTTGTGGCCCCTTCCAACTTGACAATTCTATGATTCCAGTGCTTGAATTGTAACATAGAGCACAACTACTTCATAATATGATCATGGGGCGTGCAGATAGTATAAAACAAAGCAGCTGTGTAAGAACAGAAATCACTCGCCGAACTATTCCCTTGATTGTCCTTGAATCTCCCCGCCACACTTGCCATCCTCTCCGGCCCACCCCAGCGTGGTATGCCGCATCCTTTGAGAACCACTGCTCTAGCTTCTCCTCTTTTCTTGACACCATCCGCACTGGGAGATCTCTGCCACATCCCTCCCTTTTCGGAGGTCCAGGTCAAAGTTGTTGAGCTTTTTGGGGGGAGCTAGTGATCTACCAAGCAGGTGTGGGTGGCACTGTGGGTTAAACCACAGAGCCTAGGACTTGCCGATCAGTGGTTCAAATCCCCGTGACGGGGTGAGCTCCCATTGCTTGGTCCCTGCTCCTGCCAACCTAGCCATTTTAAAGCACGTCTAAGTGCAAGCAGATAAATAGGTACCGCTCCGGCGGGAAGGTAAACGGCGTTTGTGTGCACTGCTCTGGTTCGCCAGAAGTGGCTTAGTCATGCTGGCCACATGACACGGAAGCTGTACGCCGGCTCCCTCGGCCAATAAAGCGAGTTGAGCACCGCAACCCCAGAGTCAGCCACGACTGGACCTAATGGTCAGGGGTCCCTTTACCTTTACCTTTTAGTGATCTACCACAGACATCTAGTGATCTACCAGTAGATCACGATCTACCTGTTGGACGTGGCTGCCCTAAGGCACCGGTCACTGAGGCTAAACTGTGGCCTTCAATCGGGATGGGCACATGAGACTAGGCTTTCTCTGCAGTGAGCAGGGGCGGGTGAGAGCGAAACTGGACTTTGCATGGGGGCGTGTGGAACAGAGATAAGATAAAACTTTTGTTCCCAGTTCTTTGGAGCATGAGAGAGCCTGGGAGAAAGTGGGGGCAGGGAGAGAGCGAGAGTGGGAGGGTGACTCTTCCAACAGGCTTTTGTGAGGTGTGGGCTGATGCCCGGGACTTTGTGGGCGGGGTGGTGGTGGGGGCACGAGCGGGAACCGAGTGGCTCAGATGTGCCGTCATCCCTCTGGAATTTGAAACCTCCTGTGCTCAGCTAGAAAGAAAAATCGCCTGTGTTCTCCCTCCCACATCTCTTCTCTCAAAACCACTCTCCTTCCTTGAATGGCTAAGTTTCACTCTCATGCAGGCCAGCCTCCCTGCCTCCTCCTGGGTGACCGTTTCAAAATCACAGCTCAGCCCTGACTCACCCATCCTTTCCCTTGCCTCTGCCCTGCATCGCATAATGAGCAAGCTCCCCAGACAGGTCCTCTGACTGTGCCTTTGGAACAATTTCAGCATCCATTTCCTCTGTTTATATATATCAATATCTGATAAGGGGGATGATCCTCCCCAGCGGTACCTGCTTGGCTGGTAAAACTAGGGCCTTCGCACCTGCTTTCGGCTCCGACGCAAGACTGTCTGAACCGCAGCTTACCAAGGATCTGTCCTGGAAAGAACTGGCTGCCCAAAACTTCGTCCTGCAACGCAATAGGAGATGTATAAAAGCCCTGAACCTCGCGGCTCACTCCCAGGGTGGTGAAAATGGTTGGTATCCGTGCCCAGCTGGGGTCCACAAACAGAGACAGCTACTTGAATCGCTAGGAAGATCTGGAGATCTTTATCTCATTCTGCAACCCTTCCACCGCACCAAAGATTCCCCAGAGTAGCTGACAAATTATCAGTTTTAAGTACAGTGGTACTTCTGGTTATGAACTTAATTCGTTCCGGAGGTCCGTTCTTAACCTGAAACTGTTCTTAACCTGAGGTACCACTTTAGCTAATGGGGCCTCCCGCTGCCGCCGGCGCGCGATTTCTGTTCTCATCCTGAGGTAAAGTTCTTCACCTGAGGTACTACATCTGGGTTAGCAGAGTTTGTAACCCAAGGTGTTTGTAACCTGAGGTACTACTGTATTCACTTTGCCTCTGAATATCATAGAGCAGTGTTTCCCAAACTTTGGCTCTCTAGCTGTTTTTGGACTACAACTCCCATCATCCCTAGCTAGCAGGACCAGTGGCCATGGATGATGGGAATTGTAGTCCGAGAACAGCTGGAGACCCAAGTCTGGGAAACCCTGCTGCAGAGCAACTCCTGTATGAGGAAAGGGAGTTTTTGGTTTAGAGAAAAGGCAGGTAAGAAGGGTAGGGTATAAATAATAAAAATTGTTGTTGTTGTTAGGTGGCATGAGAGAAGGCTATTAAAGTATGCCAGGCGTTGGGGAACAGTTTTTCTCCCTCTCTCATTATGCTAGAACTCGTGGATGTTCAGTGGAAGATATCAGACGGATAAAAGGAAGTCCTCCTTCATGCGGCACATAGTGAAACCTGTGGAACTCTCTGCCACAGGAAGCTGTGATGACCACCAACTTGGGTAGCTTTAAAGGACGCCTGGACAAATTTGTGCAGGATAAGACCATCAGTGGCTGCTAGCCATGCTCTGTCTCCACAGCTGGAAGCAGTTACTGGAAACGGCAGGGTGGGATGAGTTGTCCTGTTTGCAGGTTTCCCACAGACATTGGATTCATACCTGACAGGTGCTGAGCATGACTTGGGTACGCCCAGCATCCCAGGGTTATGTGTGACCAAGCACTGCGACACAGACCCATTTTTCAGACTGGGACACCGAGGAGAATCGCCTGGCAGAAAACGATGGTGAAATAGCACCCCATGCCTACCACAAGAGCGACAACTTGCACAACCAACCCTTCCTGTTTTAATAGTGCCTTGCGATGCCAGTCAGATAGGCGGGGTGCTCTCTGAAAAACGATGAGCGATGACATGGAGAAAGGGTTAAAAAATGACTGCACAGTTGTTCACCAAAATTTCACACTTGCACATTGGGCAGGGCAGGTGATAGTTTCACTTGTGGGCACTTCCTGTGGACATACCATTTTTAAAATTTATTATTGCAAGTCAATTTTCCCCATTAAACTTAATCTTTACATATGAATTCCAGATTCCAAATTTCTTAGACATTTCTCTTTATCTTCCTGCCTTTTCCTGCTGTTCCTGATCCCATCCAATCCCATTTATATACTGCATTCTAATAAATCAGAATTCTTCTAATTTCAAATATCTATTTCAAATATTACCAATTTTCTGCTGCTGTTCATATTCCAAGTTACTGTGGACATATGACTTCCAGGCCTCCTGTTCTGCCAACAACAGAAGACGGACCGTCTCTGGCCTGGCTGGGCAGAGGCAGGGCAAGGCTCCTCTCTACCTGCCCTTCATCGATTGGACACATTTTAGGGGACCCCAGGCCAGGTTCCTTGTGGTTCCTTGAAAACCTCAGCCCTGCTCTCTGAAGGAGTGTCTCCACCTCCATCGTTCAGTGAACCCCCATCGTTCACTGAAATCAGCACCGAGGGCCTTCTGGCGGTTCCCTCACTGCGAGAAGTGAGGCTACAGGGAACCAGGCAGAGGGCCTTCTCGGTGGTCAGATGTCAAGGAAATAAACAACTACACCCAAACCTCTTGTTACGTTCGGTTCAGGTTACGTCTTTTCAGGTTGCGTCCCACGGCTACCCAGAAGTACAGTGGTACCTCAGTTAAGAACTTAATTCGTTCTGGAGGTCCATTCTTAACCTGAAACCATTGTTAACCTGAGGTACTACTTTAGCTAATGGGGCCTCCCGTTGCCGCCGCACGATTTCTGTTCTCATCCTGAAGCAAAGTTCTTAACCCGAGGTACTATTTCTGGGTTAACGGAGTCTGTAACCTGAAGCGTCTGTAACCTGAAGTGTCTGAAACCTGAGGTACCACTGTACCGGAAAGGGTTACTTCAGTGTTTAGCCGCTCGCGCATGCGCAGACACCCAAAATGACATCACACACATGCGCAGAAGCAGCGAATTGCGACCCGCGCACGCGCAGACGCGGGTTGCATTCTGCTCATGTTGCGAACGGGGTCTGGAACGGATCCTGTTTGCAACCAGAGGTACCACTGTATCTGACTTTTAGAAGACATCTGAAGGCAGCCCTGTTTGGGGAAGTTTTTAATGTCTGATGTCTTATTGTATTTTTAATATTTTGTTGGAAGCCGCCCAGAGTGGCTGGGGAAGCCCAGCCAGATGGACAGGGTGTAAATAATAAATTGTTGTTGTTGTTGTTATCACTGCACTGCCGGGCTGTGGCCAAGACTTCTGTGCCAGATTCTTTCGGCTGGGTGGGAGTGGATGAATGGGCTTGATCAAATTGCATCTTCTCTCTCTCCCTGCTTCTTGTGATCCTCTGATTTCATATTCCGGATGTGTGGCTGTCATATTCCCCCGCAGTCATAGGCATTTCTAAGCTCGGAACAGTCTAATCCTTTAAGCCTCCCCGAGTAAGAGAAAACATTTCCTCCTTTTCACCATCTTCCCACGTCTTCTCTCTCCTCCGTTTTCTCGCTTCCTCCCCACGCTCTTAAAACACAGCCATGGCGAACCCAGTGCCCCCCAGATGTTTCGAAGCTGCCCTCCAAAACATCAGCAGGGCGCCAGGTTGACCAAGTCTGCTCCAAGCGAGGGAGGGCAACCCAGATCTTGCAGCCTCGCTTCCTCCTCTTTGTACCCGTGCCAGGAAGTTGTATATTCTCTCCTTCCCCTCCTGGATTTGGGCATCCTTGGCTGTGCCCAGCTCCTTGGCAGCAGGGCCGGCGTCGAAAGGATTCCTTTGGAAACCTGCTCCTCAGCTTGAAAATAGTAATTTCGAGCCGCCGCGAGAGAAATCCACGCGCCGGCACTTGCTCCAAGCTGGCCCATGCATAATAGATGGGGCTGTGGGTAATTATGGGTCCTCCCAGGAGAGCCGAGGAGGGGATCAGTTAGTGGATGAACACGCCAAGCTGGCAGCGAAAAGATGGCACGCGGAGGTCTGCCTTTCACCTCTCAATCTCGCACCTCTGGTGCTTTTCCTCCCGACACGAAGGGAAGGCGACAGATGGCCTTGGCTGGGAAGGAAGGAGTTGGCCGCAGTTGCCCTGGATCTGGGACGGCGGGGGCAGAGAAGCCTGCGACTCTCCAGCTGTTGCGGAACTACAACTCCCATAAACCTCAGCTGTCGGTTGGAGCTGATGGGAGTTGGAGTCCAGCAGGGCCGGGAAGGGCAAAGGTTCCCCAGCCCAGATCTAGAAGGAATGAGATTTTTTTTTAAATCTGCAAGCTGCCTTATGTTCCTGGCAGGGAAAATGGCGGGGTAGAAATAAATATATAACAACAACAATAATAATAATATATCAAGGGTGGGGAAGCCTTTTCTGCCTGAGAGCCACATTCGCCTCCCGGGGGCCACATTCCAGAAGAGCAAAACAGGGTGGAGCAACAGATTATCATTGCTATTTCGTCAATTTATATCCTACCCTTCCTTCTGAAGGGAGCCAGATAGAAGAGTCTTGACCTGAAGACAAGAGGTTTCTGCATGCAACCATGCATTCCTCTCTCTACCCAGGCAATGAAGCGTATTTATCACCATCCAAAGATACCGGGTGGCGCTGTGGGTTAAACCACAGAGCCTAGGACTTGCCAATCAGAAGGTCGGCGGTTCGAATCCCCGCGACGGGGTGAGCTCCCGTTGCTCGGTCCCTGCTCCTGCCAACCTAGCAGTTTGAAAGCACGTCAAAGTGCAAGTAGATAAATAGGTACCGCTCCGGCAGGAAAGTAAACGGCGCTTCCATGCGCTGCTCTCTGGTTCGCCAGAAGCAGCTTAGTCATGCTGGCCACATGACCCGGAAGCTGTACACTGGCTCCCTTGTCCAATAAAGCGAGATGAGTGCCGCAACCCCAGAGTCGGCCACGACTGGACCTAATGGTCAGGGGTCCCTTTACCTTTAAAGATACCTGTATAGCTCAGTTGGTTAGAGCATGGCGCTAATAACGCCAAGGTTGCAGCTTCGATCCCTGCATGGGATAGCTGCACATTCCAGCATTGCAAGAGGTTGGACTAGATGAGCCTCAGGGTCCCTTCCAACTCTACAATGCTACGATTCTGTGATTCTATATATCCCAAGCAGACAAAAGCACTGGAGGGAAATGTGGGTCAGGGCCCTGAGGAGTTTGGTCTGGGGATGCCCAAACTTTTTTCAAAGAGGGCCAGATTTGATGAAGTGAACATGCAGGCCGACCAAGGTTGTTGTGCTTTTTTATAGGATTTTACCCCAGGACATATACTGCCATGGGGGCCGGATTAGGCCCCCAAAATGGACTTTGGACATGCCTGGCCTAGGGAGTACAGTGGTACCTCGGGTTACAGACGCTTCAGGTTACAGACTCCGCTAACCCAGAAATAGTACCTTGGGTTAAGAACTTTGCTTCAGGATGAGAACAGAAATTGCGTGGCAGCAGCAGCAGGAGGCCCCATTAGCTAAAGTGGTACCTCAGTTTAAGAACAGTTTCAGGTTAAGAACAGACCTCCAGAACGAATTACGTTCTTAACCCGAGGTACCACTGTATTTTGAGAGCCAAGCGGAGAGGTTTGCAGGGCCATATTTCACCAATACACCTAAGGTTCCTCACCCCTCCTTTAATTAGTGCTGAAGATTGCCAACTTTCCCCCCTTGCCTCTGCTCCTGCGCCTGTGAGGGCCACTTGATCCGCTGGCTTTTGAAGTGATTCTGCTGATCGTCCTGCCGTGAAAAGCTTTGCTTTCAGGTTTCTGCACTTTGGGATGCTATTAAAGGCACAGCAGCAAGATGGGTCAGGGCTTTTTTTTTTTTTAAAGCCTGCTGTCGACTCTAATTTCATTTAAAAGTGCTCCTCATGCGTTGCCTCATTATCCCTATGTACATTATTCTAACAGTTCTGTGAAGTGGTAGTTATTATCATAATGCAGAAGGGAGCCGACGCCGATTTTGTGCAAGGCTGCCCAGTGAGAGAATGCACGAAGTCTGAACCAGAAGGAGAGAAGCATACATAAAAATTGAGCCCCAGGTAGCCAGGACAGAGGTTCTAGTCCTGATGAAGTTTCCACTGCAAGGGAGGGGACAGGAGCACACTTTCTCTGTGGGTTGAGGTGTGTATGTGTGTTTTGCTTCCTTTCCTTTCCTGATGGGCCTTGCACAAGCTTCTGGCATGTGATGGGCAGAGCCGGAATGCCCTGTGCCATGAAAAGCCCCAGAGCGTCTGACGGCAGTGACGAACGACAGGGGTTGTCGCCTTCTTAAGCAGGCGGAAATTGAGCAGTGGGCGCTTTGCCTGGCAAGGAAAAGTGATGCAAGCACACACAAACACACATGCCTTCATTTGCTTCATTTCTCCCTGGCAGGCCAGTAAACAAGGTGCGGTCGCAGAGACCCAACACGTAAGAACATAACCTATGGTGAGTCAGGCCAATGCTGCATCTCAGACGCGGGTGGCGCTGCGGTCTAAACCACCGAGCCTCTTGGACTTGCTGATCGGAAGGTCGGTGGTTCGAATCTCCAAGATGGGGTGAGCTCCCGTTGCTCTGTCCCAGCTCCTTCCAACCTAGCAGTCTGAAAGCACGCCAGTGCAAGTAGATAAATAGGTACCATTGCAGCAGGAAGGTAAATGGCGTTTCCGTGTGCTCTGGCTTCTGTCACGGTGTCCCGTTGCGCCAGAAGCGGTTTAGTCATGCTGGCAACATTACCCGGAAAAGCTGTCTGTGGACAAACACCGGCTCCCTTGGCGTGAAAGCGAGATAAGCGCCGCAACCCCAGAGTCACCTTTGAATGGACTTAACCGTCCAGGGGTCCTTTACTTTTTTTACCCATCTCGGTCTGTATTGCCTACCCTGACTGGCAGTGACTATCCATGCTTTCAGGCATAAAGCTAAAGGGTAAAAGGACCCCTGACCATTAGGTCCAGTCGTGGCCGACTCTGGGGTTGCAGCGCTCATCTCGCTTTATTGGCCGAGGGAGCCGGCGTACAGCTTCCGGGTCATGTGGCCAGCATGATTAAGCCACTTCTGGTGAACCAGAGCAGCGCATGGAAACGCCGTTTACCTTCCCACTGGAGCGGTACCTATTTATCTACTTGCCCTCTTACGTAGTTTCGAACTGCTAGGTTGGCAGGAGCAGGGACCGAGCAACGGGAGCTCACCCTGTCGCAGGGATTCGAACCACCGACCTTCTGATCGGCAAGCCCTAAGCTCTGTGGTTTAACCCACAGCGACACAGGCATGGACACCCCTATTTTCATCGGAGAATTGTTGGAGGGTATGCTTTTTACCCAGACTGTGTAGAAAAGCCAAGTGTGTTTGTGTACGCATGTGCAGTTGGGCGGGTGGGAGAACAACGCAAAGGGTTGTTTGAACGCTCTCTTGAAATCGTAAACGCGCCTACTGGCCAAAAAGGTCAGTGACCTTAGCTTAACCACTGGACCTCATTCTTTATTATTTTTTTCATAACAGGGGCCTGTAACCCAGAAACTTCCCATGCACCTCTACACACACACACACACACACACACACACACACACAGAGAGAGAGAGAGAGAGAGAGAGAGAGAGAGAGAGACTCACATTCACACACCTTAGCCATCAGGCCTCGCTCTCTTCAAAGCGCTGAGGAGAGATGAAAGACAAAATCCCGGCATTCATCCCCTCTCAGGGCTGCCTTCACCCTTATGCTTAAAACATCAATTGTGTGCCGAAGAAAAGCTGCGCATTACAGGCCGTATGAATTATGCACGCCGAGCTCATTCGCCTCCATACATCTCTATTTTGCATAATTTAAATCGCTCCTTGCTAACCGCGGCGAAAGGAAGGCTACCTGGCTAGCGCTAATCCTGATCTGCGCCTTCCGAGATTTCGGTGGCGGTTCACCCCTACGCTTCCGAGTGTTGAGAGCTAGAAACTTGGCGGATAAATATCGATTGCTTGCAGCCATTTGTTGCGTCGCAGGCAATTCAGGGAGTGGCAGATATCTATTTGTTGAAAACTACGATGGCTGAGATTCTCCTGGTGTCGGTGTGCCTGATTTTGCACAGGGCAGCTGTGCGATGGATGACGTCGGCCTGAACATTTTAGCTTTAGTTGTTTTGTTTGTGCTTTTACTTGACGTTTTATCTCGTGAGCCGCCCTGAGATCTTGCAATGAGGACGGTGCATAAATCTAATAGGTAATAGAATAATAAATAACAATGCAGCCCTCTCTAATCAATATATTGCCTGCCATTCCTAGAACTAGACTTGGGTCTTGGGGGAGCCTCTTGTGTGTTCCCTCCCATGGCCGGGAGTTCAACTTGGAAGAATGCTTTGCCCTCATCCTTCCCCAAAGGTCCAAGCCCTGAAACTGCAGCGGGATGGGTGCGGTGGGGGCACTAGGGGAGAGCAGAAACCGGGCTGCTTGCTTTCCCTCTGGTGTGAATCACAGTCCATTCAACCTTCCTATCTGCCAGTACAAACCCCCTGCAATTGCTAATCTGCAGCGTAGAATTAAGGTGCCACCTAGTGGTTGATGATTGGAGAGTAAGAGAAATAATAATAATAAAAAACACGATGTAGAATCCTGGCCAGTTAAAGCCCTGTTCTGGGTTTACACGAAAACATAAGAGCCTGCTGGATCAGGCCTGCAGCCCATATAATCCAGCATCCTATTCTCACATGGGATCACCCAGGGATATCTGCAAGCTTGACCTGAGCCCAAGAGAGACCCTTCCCTCCTGCGATTTCCATAAACTGGTATCGGAAGCTTTGCTTCCTCTGGCTGTGGAAGCAGAGCACAGCCATTGTGGCTGGCAGCCACTGAGAGCCCTCTCCTCTATGAGATGCAGGGCTGTGTGTTTATAAGAGCCATGAGACTCTTAATCTCAGGGCTGCGTGTTCAAGGCCCACGCTGGCCAGAAAGATCCCTGCATTGCAGAGGGTTGGACCAAATGACTCTCATGCTTTCTTCCAACTCTACGATTCTACGATCACAATTCAGCAGAAACAATAATGGGTCTTGCGGCACCTTAAATATTTAGACATGTATTGGGGGCATGGTGCTTTGCGGACTAGAATCCACATCATCTACAGTGGTACCTCTGGATGCGAACGGGATCCGTTCCGGAGCCCTGTTCTTATCCTGAAGCAAACGTAACACGTGACTGCGCATCTGCGTGGTGTGTTCCGCCGCTTCCGCGCATGCGCGTGATGTCATTTTGAGCGTCTGCGCATGTGCGAGCGGCGAATCCTGAAAGTAACGCATTCCGTTACTTCTGGGTCGCCGCAGAGCGCAACCTGAAAACGCCCAACCTGAAGTGTATTCATCCCGAGGAATGACTGTATTGCATGAATTGTTATCTTTGGATGAGAGGAAAATATACAGTGGTACCTCTGGTTACGTACTTAATTCGTTCTGGGGGTCTGTTCTTAACCTGAAACTGTTCTTAACCTGAAGCACCACTTTAGCTAATGGGGTCTCCTGCTGCCACCACGCCGCCGCCACACAATTTCTGTTCTCATCCTGAAGCAAAGTTCTTAACCCGAGGTACTATTTCTGGATTAGCAGAGTCTGTAACCTGAAGCGTATGTAAACTGAAGCATATGTAACCTGAGGTACCACTGTATAGGCACATGGGCAGAGGTGGGGATCCTCTGGCTTTCCAGATGTTGCAGAGCTCCAGCTTCCTTGCAGGCTCAGTTTAGCGTAGCCAATGGCCAGGAATGATGAGAGGGTTATGAAATGCCATTAAATGAAAAAATTACAGGCCAGGAACTAAATTATGGCTTAAAACCTGTGCAAAATCAGCACGGTGACCATTTGCAGCATCAGTAATTGGAGACCACACATTCATCCTGGCATTTGTTGAGTAGATTTGACCCCTGTAGTGGAAGTAGAAAACCACTGTGTCCGTTCACACCCAAACAGGCTCGAGCTGTGCGCCTGCCAAACCCAGCTCTCTGAAAACCTGAGTTCCTTTTCTAGCCACAGTTGTTCGGAGGGGAGGCTTGAAAACAGGTGAGCCCCACTTGGCCAGCTGAAATCTCAGAAGCAGCAGTTGCTGAAAGAGACTTCCAATAACCAGAGGCCTTGCCCCATCCCCATTTTTGTAGGAAATTGTGAAAAGGAAAGAAAACCATGCTTGAAGAAAATGTTCCATTTAACATTTGTTAAAAAACCCGAGGCATTTTTGTTGGGGATTGTAGGGAAAGACCTACCAAAAAAGCTGAAAAACATCTTCATGTATGCAACAACGGCCGCAAGAGTTCTGGTTGCACAAGGATGGAAGACTGAAGAAACCCCAACTAAAGGATCATGGCAAGAAAAATTGATGGACTATGCAGAACTGGCAAAACTGACATACAAGCTACGGGACAAGGATAACTGTGACTTTAAGGATGAATGGGAACCCTTTACAAAGTATCTGAAGACGCAACAAAGCGAACTGGACTCCTTGGCAGGTTTTGAATAAACATTCACAAACTTTTTATTGATAATAATCAGCTAAATAGTTTGAGGATCTATACAACTTTGTAACATGCAGAAAACAGCATTCTTAGAGAAACCAAAGACTGGAATGGAGGGAAGTCGGAGGGTGGGGGTGGGGGGGTTCTGTGGGGGGAGGGAGGAAAAATGGGGGGGGCACAAGGATGATATGTTTTTGGATAAAACAATTTTTTTTTCTTCCAGTAGCACCTTAAAGACCAACTAAGTTAGTTCTTGGTATGAGCTTTCGTGTGCATGCACACTTCTTCAGATACACTGAAACAGAAGTTGCCAGATCCTTCTATATAGTGAGAAGGTGGGGAGGGGTATTACTCAGAAGGGTGGTGGGAATGGGTGATTGGCAGATAGCTGTGATGAGCCTGTTGACGACTCTAAACGACTGCAATAGGTCTTACAGGAAAAAGCAAGGGGTGAGAAGGTGAAAAATGGCTTTGTCATGTATAATGAGATAAGAATCCAATGTCTTTGTTCAGACCAGGTCTCTCCATGGTTTTAAGTTTGGTAATGAGTTGCAATTCAGCAGCTTCTCTTTCCAGTCTATTTCTGAAATTCCTTTGTAGTAAAACAGCTACTTTGAGATCTTGTACAGAATGTCCTGGGAGATTGAAGTGTTATCCTACTGGTTTCTCTGTCTTGTGATTCTTGATGTCAGATTTATGTCCGTTTATTCTTTGGCGTAAGGTTTGGCCTGTTTGTCCAATATAGAGAGCTGAAGGACACTGTTGGCATTTGATGGCATACACAATGTTAGACGATGAGCAATTAAATAGTCCCGAGATGGTATGTGTGATGTTGTTGGGGCCAGTAATGGTGTTGTCCGGGTGTATATGGCAGCAAAGTTGGCATCTGGGTTTATTGCAGGCTCTGGTGCCAGTGTCCATGTTAAGTCTGGTTGTTGTATTATTGTGGGTGAGGAGTTGTTTAAGATTGGGTGGCTGTCTGTAGGCAATGAAAGGTCTTCCTCCCAGAGCTTGAGAAAGAGAACTGTCATTGTCCAGGAGAGGTTGTAGATCTCTGATGATGCATTGTACTGTTTTAACTTGGGAGCTGTATGTGATGACTAGAGGTGTTCTGTTATTTTCTTTTTTGGGTCTGTCTTGCAGCAAGTTCTCTCTGGGTATCAGTCTGGCTCTGTTGATCTGTTGTCTAACTTCATCTGCTGGGTATTTTAGTTCTAAAAAGGTTTGCTGTAGATCTCTTAGGTGAGAGTCTCTGTCTGTAGAATTGGAACAGATACGGCTGTAACGTAGTGCCTGGCTATATACAATGGACTGTTTGGTATGTTTGGGATGGTAGCTAGAGGCATGTAGATAGATATGTTTGTCGGTCAGTTGGTTTACGGTATAAGGTGGTGTCTATGCGCCCATCCTGTATTTTTATAGTAGTGTCCAAAAAATGTATTTCTTGCATAGATTGATTCATTGTTAGGTTGATTGTGGGGTGAAAATCATTGAATTTCTGGTGGAAGGTGTCCAGGATCTGTTGACCATGTGTCCAGATGATAAAAATGTTTTTGGATAATATGTCTTGTTTTGATTTTTAATAATAATAATAAAAAGAAAACCATGCAAACGCTCTCTCTCTCCTTTTTTTTGCGTAAGTTATACAGGTCGCTGAATTCGCCTTTTCCTGTTGTACAGTTTGGATTACCTTGGTGCAGGATTTATTTTTTAAAAAGAATGATTTTCATTTGTGAGATCTGCTTGGTGGAATTGGGTGACTCCAGGTACAGATGACAGTTGTGGGGCCATCACCCTCAGGCCTGCTTTTAAAAATGTGTTTTGGTGCCAGCTCCACGCAGACTTATCCTTTGACCTGGGAAGGAGCCCAGGAGGGGGGAAGCTGCGGCCCTCTTGATGTTGTTGGACTACAACTCCCATCAATCCTAAGAACATAAGAAGATCCCTGCTGGATCAGACCAGTGGCCGGACGGAATCTGGAGAGCTGCAGCTTCTCTGCTCCTGGGTGCCGCAGTGGTGGATTTTCTGAATGTTTGAGGGGGGGGGCTGATGTCTTGCGTACATCAGAAATGGGGAACTTGTAGCCTGCCACATTTTGCGGAACTACAACTTCCTTCGCCTGTCATGGCTGGATGTAGAGGAGTGGTGGGAGGCTCCAGCTGGGGAACCCCCGGGGGAAGAAGGCCCAGAGCCAGTTATTGATGGCAAGACGGCTGTGTCTGGTCAAAGGGTGCAGACTGGGAGGAGGAGCTGCCCGAAGCTGAAGAGGCAACAGGGTTTCGTGAGCAGGAAGAGGCTGGGGCAGAGAGCAGTGCAGAATCAGAGGCGGGAGAGGAAGAGGGCTAAGAGACTGAGTTGAGGCCGGCTGCTGGAGAATCCAGGGAGTCCCTCCGTCCTGCTGCAACCAGCTCACCTCCCGCCTGATCTCCCAGAACATGCAGAGAAAAGAATAGGGCAGAGCAAAGAGAGACAAGACGATGGAGCCTTAGGCTGTTGGGGAAGGAACCAGGGAAAGGAACCTTGGAGAGGAGTGGGAAGGTGGGGACCTTCAGTCCTCGCAGCTGCCTCATTGGGGAAAGACCTACTGAGAAGAGTTGCTGGGATCATTCTTCTTCTTCTTCTGTGATCCCTCATAACCGAGTAAGATTGTCTTCCATAAACACAGTTAAAACAATGAGTCCGTAAGTGACTGTGGATGCCAATTCTGGATCCACACGTCCTTCCACAGTGGGGACATAGGTTTCCGGGCGAGAGTTGATCACGGTGTGGATTTGCCAGGCGTGCCTTCCTCTTAGCACATTTCTCCCTTTCGTCCTGAGTTCGAGTGTCTTCAAAACCCACGACTCCTTTGGTGAAGGCTGTTCTCCAATTGGAGCGCTCACAGGCCAGTGTTTCCCAGTTGTCGGTGTTTATCCTACTTTTTTAGATTTGCCTTGAGAGAGTCTTTAAGCCTCTTTTGTTGACCTCCAGCATTACGCTTTCCATTTTTAAGTTCTGAGTAGAGTAGCTGCTTTGGGAGACGATCATCAGGCATCCGCACAACATGACCCTGCACTGTTTTGGTTTCTTTGAATAAAGACACTGGGTATTTTTTTTTACTGACATATGCCTGACTCTGGCTCCAGACATCACCCCTGATCTTGGCCATGCCACCCAACAACACCTACAGGAACAAAGCTCCCCCACTCCTGAAGCAGCCTGATGCGCAACACATGTTCACATGGGCCTCCGACTCACAGCATTGCTTTCTTTCTTTCTTTTGTCCAGATAAGCCCAACCTGGAAGGGGCAGGCACCACAGGGGGGATCATTGGTGGCCTCATTGCGGCCATCGTGGCCGTGGCTGTGGTGGCCACCGGCATCCTGATCTGCCGCCAGCAGCAGAAGAACCGGATGGATCGCGAGGAGGACGAGTGAGTGGCTCAGTTTGCTCGGGGCTGAGGGCCAGGATCCAGATAGAGCGCAGGGGGCCTGGGAGATGGGCAACGAGGCACGGCAAGAAAGGGATAACCTCTCCTCCTCCTGCTGCCATGGTTGGTCTGGGTTCAGATTGGGCAGGTGAAGTGTCGCTGGTGACAAACACCGTAGGCTCGCACAACTCTAACTGAAACAAATGAAAATGGTTTAGTTTAATAATAATAATAATTTTATTTATTTATTTAGATATACATACATACCCCGCCCATCTGGCTGGGCTTCCCCGGCCACTCTGGGCAGCTTTCCTACAAAATATTAAAATACAGTAATCCATCAAACATTAAAAGCTTCCCCAAACAGGGCTGCCTTCAGATGTCTTCTAAAAGTCTGGTAGCTGTTGTTCTCTTTGACATCTGGTGGGAGGGCGTTCCACAGGGCGGGCGCCACTACCGAGAAGGCCCTCTGCCTGGTTCCCTTGGCTTCTCACAGTGAGGCTGCAATAGAGAATCAATATGGTGGGTCTACAATGCAGGAACAGCGACCCAAATTTCTAGGGGATTGGCTTAGCCTTTGCCAACCTGGTGGCTTCCAGATGTTTTGCGGTCCAAAGCACCTGGAAGCCACCTGGTTGGTGATGGATGTAATTATTTCTGCACTTTTCCCATAGGTCCTTTGCTATTCCTTTATCATAGGCCTACCGTTTTGATTCTCTATTGCGGGGGCTCTCTGGCCTGCCAGATGTTGTTGGACCACAGCTGCCACCCAGCCATTGACCGTTGTCCAGCGCTGGATGGTCTGTTTTGGGAGACGCAGGTCAGCAACATCTGGAGGACCAGAGACTGGGTGTCAAACCCTTTAAATCTGGCCTACCATCTTTTGAGTAGGTAGCCCTTTTCGCTGGCATCTCTTTACCCATTGGGGTGCAAATTTGAATTCAGATTAACACCCACTACATACAGCAGTGGTATTCAACCTTTCTGAGTGCATGGCTCCCTTGACCCACCTAAAGCACATTAAAGCACGTTATCTCCAGCCAGCCAGCCCTAGTAGTCAGTAGTTTGGCAGCTTACATCCTCACCTGACCGTCTTCCTTCTTGTTGTCTTTGCAGCCAGGAAGGACCTCCTGCTTACAAGCCACCCCCACCCTGCCAGTTGTCTGACGAAACAGAACCGGTAAGTATCTGTGGCTTGAAGTAGCCAGGATATGCTCCTGACACACAGGGTTATTTTTTCAGTCTCTTGGACTGGTTTTTTGGGGGAACAAAATTATAACAGTGTCCCCATGCGAATTGCAGATCCCAGGTGATAACTTCTAGGGCAGAGCTGGGGCCCGGGACGAAAGTGGGTAGGACCTGTACCAAAGGGAGATGGGTTCAAATCCTTCCCAGCTCAGCCGTCAAACTCACTTGGTGCCATTGGGCAAGGGAGGCTCTGTCTATTGGACCCTGGTGTTAGTGATGGCTCACATTTCCCTGTATCTACAAATGGTCCTTCTCCACCCCCGGCCCTACCTGCCAACTGCATGAGGTACTTTAGGCTAATAGACGTTGGCTGGTCCAACATAGACCGCCCCCCTCCTGCCCCCAAAGAGCTTCAGGGCAAAGCGGGGTGTGCTGCCTGGGACTGATAGGAATTGCAGCACAGAACCTCTGGAGGGTGCCAGGTTGTTGAAGACTGGCCAAAACGATGTCCTACCTACCTCGATAGCCTCTAGGCATCCTGAGCCCCAGAAGCTGCCTTTGTAGCTGGAGTTGGCCAAGGTCCCTCCCAAGTGTGGTGGGAAATGGCCAGAGAATGCAGGGAGCAGACTTTGCAGGGCTCAGCAGCAGCTACTTGGCAATGTCGTCCTTGGCGCTGGCCAAGCCACCCCTGCGCAGGCAAGACCCGTCCCTCACATGCTTAGCAATCATCAGCCCACTAATTTCCATGGCTGTTTGTACTCTGTGCTGAAAGAGGATGCTGTTAGTCATCATCATCATCATCTCCCATCTGACTGGGTTAGAAGAATAATAATCCTTGAAGTGAGAAAAGCTGGATTTTAATGTACCTGTTCACTGTTGAAGTGTGTGCAATATCTGTTGCTTTCTGCTTATTCCCTTCTGTTTCTGCTCTTCCTGGGGCCAGGCCAAGAGCTCAGTGGGGCAATGCATGTTCTCTTTGTCGCTCCAAGCCTTATTTACTCCCTCTGGCTGCTCTTGTGCTCAGATCCTGCTTCTGGGCTTCTCACCTGACTGGCCACGGTGGGAACAGGATGCTGGATTCAGTGGGCCTCTGATCTAACCCAGCAGGCTGTGATTTCAGCAGGCATTGCCCACTCTCGGGCAAAGCTCTCTTTGCAAACCATAAGGCATAGCAACTTTCTCTTTAAAAAATAAAAACCAGAACACTGGGAGTCTCCAATGAACGTTGGCTCCCAGAGCAAAAATCTGTGTGGTGCTTGCATGAAATGGCAGGATACGCATGGCCCTGCCGTGGCTCGCTGAGGACGAAGAGAAGATGGAGGCTTTGGTGAAGCTTTTGGGCAGGGTTGCTTGCAGCAGTTTCTTCCTGCAGTTGGATAGGAGGTGGCTGGCTGAGTCTTAAGAAGCCCTTCAGACAGGCAAAGGCGACCAGGGATGGATAGGGAGGGAACTACCTGCGATTCTGCGTGTGCTGGCGGCTCTCTCCCTCTCTGGCTGAGAGTATCCTGGAATTTATTCTGACTCTGGGAAGGGAGCTTTTTCTCTCTCTTGGCTTCCTCTGGCAGTTCAGGCTGCCCCCTCCCGTCTTCACCCCACATCTCTGGTTTATTCCAGGTCCCCACTCCCAGTGAGGCTGAGAGTATCCCGCTCAAAGCACCCTTTTATGAACCCAGCACCACAGACGATCTCTTTGGCGGGGTCGCTGCCACCGCAATGGAGGTGAGGGGGAGCCCGTGCCAAGGAGTTTTCTCTAGGGAAGAGCCCGCAGGGTGCAATCAAGGAGACCGAGCCCTCTGAAACGGGATCTGCTCTGACACCCTGAGATTCAGCTTCTCGGGTTTGCCTTGGGGAGAAAACCTAGCCTGTTAAGTTGTGGGTGAACATATCAGACAACACAGCGATTTGTTTATTCACAGGCCAGGACAGAACTGAACTGAAGGGTTCAGTCAGCCTGCTTATATAAAGCTCCAGTACAACGTAACTGTAACAGTTTTCTAAAACTATCCAATCACTGAACGTCACTTTCGATCCCTTATTTGCGTAACTATCTACAGTATCCCCCTGCTGGCCCAGGGTGAGAACTTCAGTACATAACATAACCCATGCTGACCCCAGGGCCCCATGAGGAAGATCAGTATAACAAACACACACAACTCCCAGGATGTATCCTGCCCATCTGCAATCACACCTCTCAGAGCGTGGCATTTGGTTGTTGAGTGCACACCAGAGAATCCTGAGACTCATGGCTTCCTTTTTGTTTTTAAAGTCCTCAAAGTTTCTAGTCCTTATGGCTGCAAAACGTAGCAATTAATTTGCAAACTTGTGGGCAAGGCTTGGTGAGTTTTCTACAATATAGAAAGGGGGACCAAGCAAGATGAGTAGGGAGCAGAGGGCAAGGGGCTGCTTCAGCATCCCTCCTTTGCTACACACTTTTGCAGACACAAAAGCATTACACTGCCTATAATCTGAGGCTGGATTCTCAGCAGCATTGCTTAGGATCCTGGCATTTGCTTCTTGGATTGCACGGTGCTTCATAGTGCTGGTCAAAACAGATCTGTCCTTCAAACTAGCTGCTCCCACAAACGGGGACCTGTGTTTCCAACACAGTTGGGCAAGCTGCAGATATGTTTGTTTGCCAGGTACTCTTCAGAATCAAGAGGGACGTGGGTGGTGCTGGGATCTAAACCGCAGAGCCTAGGGCTTGCCGATCAGAAGGTCGGAGGTTCGAATCCCCGCGACGGGGTGAGCTCCCGTTGCTCGGTCCCTGCTCCTGCCCACCTAGCAGTTCAAAAGCATGTCAAGTGCAAGTAGATAAATAGGTACTGCTCCGGTGGGAAGGTAAACGGCGTTTCCGTGCGCTGCTCTGGTTCACTTAGTCATGCTGGCCACATGACCCGGAAGCTGTCTGTGGACAAACGCCTGCTCCCTCGGTCTATAGAGCGAGATGAGCGCCGCAACCCTAGAGTCATCCGCAATTGGACCTAACGGTCAGGGGTACCTTTATTTTACCTTCAGAATCAATATACTAATTCTGTGCACACCAACAGGCAACACCGAGGGCCGGCCCAACCATTGGGCACTGTCAAATGTCCACCTCAGACAGCTGAATTGTGGTGTTTTGAAGGGGCCATGAACTGTTGTTAATTTTATTATTGTATTAAGTCCCAAAATATTTTGGTGAGCTTTGGAGGCCTTGACTTGTGAGGGAGGGGCAGCATTTGTTGCTCTGCCTCAGGCAGCAAAATGTCTTGGGCCAGCCCTGATTACAAGAAAGAACAAGAAATAGCTGCCACATAGTCTGTGACACAAGTCCCTTGTGGCACGGCTCTTAGGGGGTGTGTTTATCCAGCCCCCACAGCTTTAACTAGGGCCCTCCTAGTCTGGGGCTCGGGCCTGGCCATGTTAGCTGAGCTCAGCACAGAGAGAGCATGCAATGTTGACCCCTGTGACTGGCAGCCAGGATGACGCCTCTGGGTTGGCCTGGCCTGGCCACCATCACACCATACATTTAAAGAGCTATGATACCACTTTAAACTGTCATGGCTTCCCCCAAAGAATTCTGGGAGCTGTAGTTTGTTAAGGGTCCTGAGAGTAGTTAGGAGACACTTTTTCCAGTCACATATAGGCACTTCCCAGAGTCCCCTTTGCAGAGGGATTGATTGCCAAATCACCCTGGGAACTGCAGCTCTGGGAGGGGAATAGGGGGTCTCCTAGCAATGCTCAGCACCCTTAGCAAACTACAGCTCCCAGAATTCCATGGGGGAAGTCATGACATAGTCATAAGGCCCTGGCTTGGTCATCAGAGCAGCATGGGCTCCACTGCAGTACAGATTTGGCTGCTCCCATCTCCAAGCCAAGCCTCCAGCTCCAGGAACCAAATTCAGGAACCTGGGTCCACCATCACAGCCTCCCACCCACCTCAGTGTAAACACTGTGGGATGCAACAAGGGATGTGGGGGGGGGGGGGACAGCAGTTAAGTAAATATCCCTCCCTCCAAACCACCAATCCATTCCTTCCCTCTGCAGGAGGCCCCGCGATACCACGAGCTGCCGACGCTGGAAGAGCGAGAGGCTGCGGCAGACGCTGGCCCCAGCATGGAGGACGAATATCTGGACCAGATCAACCCCATTTATGACGCGCTCTCCTTCGCAGCCACGGAGGAAGAGGCCGCCATGGCTCCCATGTCCACCGACAAGGCCTTTATCATGTCCAGGGCTATGTATGTCTGAGCCCTGAGGCTGGATTTCCACCCGAGGCCCAGAGATGAGGATGCTGTATCTCGCGCTGGTCCTGGAGAGATGTTGCTTCTTTTGACGCTATATCCCGTTAGATGCCCAGCGCAGTTCCCTTGAAAATCCCGGGTTTCTCATGTGCCTTAGATGGGCAGGAGCACGTCCTGCTCCAAGCAGGCCTTCTCATTCCTTCCGTTCCTTCTCCAGCAAGGCCAGAGCTGTCCCACTATGCCAAACACACGTGGTGCCTTCATCTTTTGTCTTTTGAAACGGGCCTTAGGGCGGCTTATACCCTCCCAGCCTCCCCCCAAGTCTAGTGGGCCTTCCTGAGCCAAATTTCCCTGACCCTGAGCCATCTGGCTGTCGGACAAACGCTACGTTTACAGTAGAATCCAGAGTCCTCAGAACCACTTCCCATGCGTGGATGCAGGGGCCAAGTACCTCTTGCAGCTTCTCCCCCCGTGGGGAGCTAGCTATTGACTCCTGCTGTTGACTCCTGCCAAAGCCAGTTGGAGGGGTGGATTTTGTACCTCCTTAGGTACCCACCCCCCATTCTCTTGGTGCCCCTGTATTAACCTCTCCTGCCTAGATGCCTGGCACCTGGTAAAACGATGACTCCTGGGCTTTGCCACTTCGTATTGCAGATGGAGGTTGCCCGATTGCTCCCCGCCACCCCCAAAAGGGAAAAGAATCCTACACATAGAAAATGGGCATGCTGGGAAGAAGTCTTGGCTAGACTCCCCCAGCATCTAGTTTTCTCTGGGTGGAGAGTTTTCCATGTGTGTCAGGGTGGGGGAGATTCAGTCGTGCATTTCCGTCTGCACTCTGGAACGGAACAACACCAGAAGAGAGCTGTTTCTCTCTAGACCAGACTCCGAGATACAATTGGATCTTCACATGACATGATCACGCCTTGGTGAATGTTGAGGCGGCTTCCAGAAGGCACAAGAAATGCCTGCCAGGTGTCTGTCTGGCAACCACCACCACAGTGTTAGCCATCTTTGGTGTTTGATGTGCTAGATTCCTCAGCCACGGGGTGGGCAACTAGTCGCGGGTACTCCGCTTCTCATTGTGTCCTCGAAACAAACTTGGCATGTGCTCCCGACTGCGCAGGGCGTCTCCCACCAAGCCCCTGAGAGTATTGCTTCTTCCTTACCCAAATACACTGCCAGCCCCAGGGAGTTGGGGGTTCCCCATGTGAGTGAGTGCAAAAGATAGGGTCTCTTGCTGTTGAAAGCTGAGCTCTTCCCCCCAAACAACCATATGCACACACCCCAGGAGGTTTCGGCTGCAATAGAATACGCCTTGTAGCCTTCCTGCAGAGAGCCAAGGGCGAGTGGCATATCCTTCTGCGGCAGTATTCAAGGGGTGACTGGGCAGGTCTCTGCAATGAGTGCTTTTTAAAAAGGGGCTAGGACATCCCTGCTTGGGCTACCTCCCAACTGCAGTGTTGAAGGTGCCAATTTAGCACTAGGCCAGGGATATTAGCTGTGACAGCCTTTTTAGCAAGGGGATTGGAACGGGGCGGACTTGCGCAGGTATCTGTGCATAACGATCTCTCGTTGAGTCTGTGGCACGTCATCAGGACTCGACCCCATGCCAAATCCTGGAACCTGAAGGGTGGCAAGGCAGCTTGTGCTGCCCCACTCGGCTCTGGCCAAAGGAGGGGACTGCAGGGAGAACAGCAAGGAAGGATCTTCACATCAGTTGGGCAAAGTAGGTCGTGGGGCAGCTCCCTATAAAAGCTGCCAGGCGCAGGTTACTGTTGCTGTGTTGCTGGCAAGAGGCCACTTTCGTCCACAAGTGCAAGTTTGGAGTGCTGTGCCTGATCTCGCCTGTTACCCCAACAAGGACCAGTTAGGCTGGCAGGGACTGTTGCAGTATGACGTCGCTGTGAAGCCTTCAGGTGTCTGCAGCACATCTGGTAGTCAGTCAGTCAGTCAGTCAATCAATCAACCTCCCATCTAGATTTAGTCACTGTCCAGAAGTTTGGTGGGGACCTTATGGACCTTTAGTTGTTCTTGGCCTCCCAGCAGCTTAGTCCGGCAATGCCTGGAGGTCCCCTGGTCTCCCAGCCCCATATAAGAGGATACACTGAGATCATTCCATGTTTCAGAGTTTCCACTTTTGAGTGGGGAGGTTGGTGCCACAAACTCCCACTGGCATGATTTTCCTATAGCTCAGGCTCCGGTTGCTACTTGAATTGTGAATCTGTTCCCCAAGAGCTCAGGAGCCGCCCGAGCTCCTGATCTGAAAATGTGAAGGGTTGTTTTGTAGGTTTGCTGTTTTTAGTTGTTGCCTTTTTGCCACTGCTGCTGTTTCCCCTGGGCGCAGGTACAGATTGGCGCTGCAGGATTTTTTATTGTGATGATGATTGTTTTTTACTACCTGTTCCTCTTGACTTCACTGATCTTAACACTAATACCATGAATCTCAGGGTCTGAGGGAATGATTGAAACACAAGATGCCTTTTCCCCTCAATGCCCTTTTCGTGCCTTTGCTTGACGCTGAATGGACAGATCTCAGTGGGAACACAGATGGACTTTCTTCTTTTTTAAATAAACTTTTTACTGATGTTGTTTCTTAAAAATAAATGTTTTTCAAGCCCTCGTAATGACAGCATCATGCTTTGTGGGTGAGGAGGGCCTGAACAGTTCCAGATTTGTTATCTTGCCGTGGGCTAGGTGTCCTGGGGATGGTTCGGAGACGTCCACCGATTTGACGCCTAGATAAATAATGAGCCTTGGATCACACCCACAACATACATAGAAAGCATGAAGCTTCCTCACAAAGACTCTTGGGAAGTGCCGTTTGCTCAGGGTGCTGGGAATTGTAGCTCGGTGCAGGGTAAACTACAGTTCCCATGAATATATATTGGGAGGAAGTAGCAATATATATATATATATATATATATATATACATATATATATATATATGGAATATATCAACATTCTGGGCGTTGGCCTGACTTTGAGGAAAGACGAGGATCCTACAAGCCTCCCATGTGGGTAACTATGGAAACCTTCGGCGCGCGGAACCTAACGGCGCTCACAAAGATGGCGCCGCCCGTGAGGTTTTTTTCCTTTACTTCCTCCCACCTATCAAACTCTATGGTTTTTTGGCGGGCCACTCTTGCCCCTTAAGCTCGGTGGCCACCTGACCTTGCTCCTGTTCTCCGCAGCTGACCTTGCTGGCTTAGCGGGGGTCGCTCCGCCTCTCCATTAAGAAAAGCAGCCAGTGACAAGGCGGCAGGGAACCCTATCCCCAGCGCCGTTCGAAAAACAACCAATGGGGACGCGGCGGCCCCGCGGAATCGGAGACCAATGGCCGAGAGGAGCCCGGATTCATTCCCATAACCGGCCCAATCGGGGCGGACGGCACGGCGAGCCCAACCAATAGGGAGCTTTTCCTTGGAGCGGAAGCGGCGGGACACGGCCATGCCTGCGAGCCACGAGGGTGGGGGTTGCCTGAGAGGGCGAGGCTTGTGTGCGCAGCAGCCAGTCGCGCCGCGGCGGAGGGCGAGCACGGGCGGCGCTGGCCAATGGCGACGGCGGGAGGGCGGGGCTTGTGGGCAGGCGGGTTCGGGTGTCCCCCGGCTCCGGCTCTCTCTGCTGCTGCTGCTGCTCTTCCTGCCGCCGCCGCCACCGCGTGAGTTGGGAGCGGGGCAGGAGAGTCCGGGGCCGGAGGGCGGCGGGGCACCGGCGGGGCGGGAGGGGAGGGGAGGCCGCGCAGGGCGGAGAAGCAGGGCAGGGCAGGGAGGGCAGCTAGGCAGGCAGGGAGGGAGGCAGGCACGCGAGGGGCGAAGGAGGGGGAACCAAAATGGACTCTGCAGTGAGGGGAGTGGGAGGGAGGAGCTCTGGAAGAGGGTGGGCCCAGGGGTGGGGGAGGGGAGGGCCCAGGGGTGCTGGTGGGGGGTGGGGTGGGCCCAGGGGGTGGGAATCCCTCCTGCTGCGAGAGGATCTCCCTCGGCCCAAGCCACCGGTTCCCGCTTTCAAGGGAATGGCCGCAGCTCGTCGGCAGAGCATGTGGCTTCTGCTTAGGAGGTCCCAGGTTCAAGCTGCAGCATCTCCCCCGCTCCCCCCAGGTATAAAACTCCTGCCTCAAACTCCGGAGAGCCCCTGGTGGTGCATCAGCCTGTAGCCCCATAGCCTGAAGTGGGGGATCATGGAGAAGGTTGTTTCTAGACTTGTTCTGAGTGTGATGTTGGTGTGTCTTTTAGAGTGGTCTACAGCTACACGCAGGGCTTGCCGATCAGAAGGTCGGCGGTTTGAATCCGCGCAATGGGGTGAGCTCCCGTTGCTCGGTCCCTGCTCCTGCCAACCTAGCAGTTGGAAAGCACACCAGTGCAAGTAGATAAATAGGTACCGCTCTGGCGGGATGGTAAACGGCGTTTCCGTGCACTGCTCTAGTTTGCCAGAAGCGGCTTAGTCCTGCTGGCCACATGACCCGGAAGCTGTACGCCAGCTCTCTTGGCCTATAGAGCGAGATGAGCGCCACAACTCCAGAGTCGGCCACGACTGGACCTAATGGTCAGGAGTCCCTTTACCTTTACCTTACAGCTACACGCACATCAGATCTGCCAGGGTTTCAGACAGGAGTTTCCCCCGCCACTTCCTGGAGATGCTGGGGAGAATTCTGAATTGGCCACAGCCTTATCGCAGGGCCACCTGGAAGTGCCCCCCCCCTGAGCACCAATGGTGATCTGGTGAGCACTAACTAAGTAATACAGCATCTGCTTTGGATGGTGAAGGGCACAGGTTCAGTCTCCCAGAAACTCTAGGTAGGACTGGGAGATTTTCCCGCACGTCCTGGCTGAAAACTTGGAGGGCTGTTGCCAGCTTTGTGGTGCATCAGCCTGGAATATGATAGAAGGGAGGACTCTGAATTTACAAATGTTTCATTGCATGGTTGCCTGGAAGTGCTCACCACAGGTGATCCGGTGAGCGATTACCCAGTGGTTAGAGTATCTGCTTTGGATGTGGAAGGGGACAAGTTCAGTCTCCCGGCAACTGCAGGTACGGCTGGGGAAAAACACACACACACTTCTGAAACCCTGGAGAGCCACTGTCAGCCAGTATGAACTGGACTGAACTGGGTGGATACCCGTGGTCAGACGTGGTATAAGGCAGCTTCCTACGACTGCAGCCTAAACTGCAAGTCCTGGGAATGTCAGCTCAGACACTTGCGCAGGACGGCAGTCTTGAGTATCGCAAGCTTCCTCTTCTTTTGCTCTTACTGTACTGTATAAGCATTTCAGGCCAGGTGGTTCTTGGCATGTATACCCTGATTCTTCAGAAGTGCTCCCTTTTTAAGAGAAAGGGGCTCAGTAGTAGGGCATACGTCCCCATTTCGTTCCTCTGCATCTCCTGGTAGGGCTGTCAGTGCCCCATGCCTGAAACCCTGGAGAGCTTTTGTGAATCAGTGTACACAGTATTGAGCTAAATACTCTCAGGCTTTTAGGCCACTATTATAAGAGCTTTATACTGGGTTGTGCTGCTGATCTATCTCCAATCACTCCTAGACCACCCTTCCCCCAACTGTGGGTCCCTAGATGTTGTACTACAGCCCCATAGCCTGAAGTGGGGAAGCATGGAGAAGATTGTTTCTAGACTTGTTCTGAGTGTGATGTTGGTGTGTCTTTTAGAGTGGTCTACAGCTACATGCACATCAGATCTGCCAGGGTTTCAGGCAGGAGTTTCCCCCGCTGCTTCCTGGAGATGCTGGGGACTCTTTGATGCAGAGCATATAGCTTACCACTGAGCTACAACCCTGTCCTATATTAAGCCAGGATACTGCTCTGTCTCTTCTGTCGATGAGTCCTGCCACTGGTCAGCAATCAGTGGAAGCAGATTGACTCGGGCCATTGGTCTGCTTCTTTGAACCTGATACTAGGAATTGGTGGCCATATTCCAACTTTTGCTCATTGCAAAGCATGGGCTGTCACATCGAAGAATGGCTATTTCTGAAGGCCCTGAACAAAACCTTCCGATTGAGCAGTTCTTTCCTTCTCCCTAGCTCCTCGCCATGGGTAATGTCCTGGCTGCCAGCTCCCCAGCGCCCCCTGCTGCCGTGCCAGGGCCGGGTTCTGGCCTCGTATCGGTTCCACCGGGATTCTCCATGCCCCCTGTCAGCGGGCTGGTTCCCCCAGCAGCAGATCGTGCCACAGAAGACAAGTGTGACCAGCTTCCCAACCCAGGCACCTTCGAGGAGTGTCACCGCAAATGCAAAGGTAAAATGCTCCTCCAGCACATGGCAAAGGAAGGCAGCATCTATCTCATGGGACTCTTGTACTCCTAAAACAAAAGAAGCTCATGTTTCTCCGTGTTGTCAGATTTCCAGCTTATTGAGTTCATATTTTGCCATGCAAGTTGCATGTTTAGAGCATGTCTCTGTTGTTTCTGGTCTGTGCAGACTCTGGGATCCTCTCTTGGATTTTATTTATTTCATGCATATTGCATGTTCCATCATGTAAAATGAAAGCTGCATCTTTGGGGTTTCCCAGGTGGTGTTTCATCCAGGCACTGAGCAGACCCAGATCTGTTACGCGCCTCCGGATTGGATCCTGGGAACATGGAAGCAAGACATGCTCTGAGAGTGCTCCCATCAAAATAGTGAGAACCCCAGTTTCTTTTCTGAAAGCAAAAGCTGCATTGCTACGTTTTCACAATAACCTAGCAGCGATGTGTGCTAAAGACTTGGTTAGCCAGAAGGTGGGCAGAGACCCTGATCTGTTATCTCTTCTCAGTGGCTAAGAGGGAGCTGCCATGGCAGACGCCAGTTCAAATCTCCCCTTGGCCATGAACATGGGTAGGCAGACTAAGGCCCAGGGGCCGGATCTGGCCCAATCACCTTCTAAATCCAGATCTCAGACAGTCCGGGAACCAGCATGTTTTTACATGAGTAGAATGTGTCCTTTTATTTAAAATGCATCTCTGGGTTATTTGTGGGGCATAGGAATTCATTAATCCCCCGCCCCAAATATAGCCTGGCCCCTCACAAGGTCTGAGGGACAGTGGACCGGCCCCCTGCTGAAAAAGTTTGCTGACCCCTGGCCATGAATTTAACATGTGACCTTAGCCATGCCTGCCTTATTTCGATGTGCAATATGGGGATAGCAGCGCTGGCATTATTTGTAAACTTCCAAGAAGAACTGAAAATTCCTTGCTGGCTTTCAGTTTTACCTCTGTGCAGTTTAGTGTGTGGGACTGAGACCTGGGAGACCAGGGTTCAAATCCCCACTCAGCTGTGAGGCTTGCTGCCTGATCTTGGGCTAGTTACAGTGCCATCCTAATCTACCGCGTAGGGTCTTTGTGAGGATATAATGGCATGGGAAGAGAAACCCTATATGCTTGAGCAGCTTAAAGTGACATACATATAAGTGTGAAGGTCTTTCACTTTTTAACAAACCTTGTTTTTGTGGTACATGCTTAATTCTTTTTATTAGACCTCCTGCTAGCTTTTCTTTCATGATGAGCATTGTAGAGGCTTTCTGTGCTTTTCTCATCTGATCTCCCATCCAGCTGCTGATCAGGCCTAGGCTTGGTTTCAGCAAGGCTGCTATATGCTATGGTGTCACACCAGACTCTGGAGCGTGGCTCTGTACAGGCAGTGACCGTTTCATGCAAGGGTTCCGTTCCCGGCCCCTGTGCACATAAGCATGCCCTGCCCCCGTTCCACCCCCGTTCTGCCCTCTTCCAGGTGAAAAGAACTGGCGCGTCAGCAGTTGCATGTCAATTGGACACGCCTAAATGGCCGCCACCTGTAATCTGTCATGTCCTCCGGCTGTGCAGAGTACTTATATAAATAGCTATCATATAATTATTCCAAAAACCTTGCAGACACATTTTGAGAGGACATCACTGTTCCAGGGGCCAGAGAGAGGCTGCATTTTGCCCCTGCGCCTTTGGTTCCCCTTCCCTAGCACAGGATGTATATTGCTTGCGATATGACCAAGGATAGCTTGGCCATAAAATTCCGTTCCTTAGGCAGAAGGTTTCGGAGGGGCTGTCACTTTCCCGAATCTGCTTCCCATCTTTGTATGCGCTTTTAAAAAAATGATTCTAGCCCAGAGTTAGGGAGACCGTTTCCTTTTGACTTCTTGTGAAAAAGGCTAACAGTAGGCACAATGTATCAGTACTAGTTTCATTCATTTATGTAGCATGAATGTTGATGGTCTCCCTTCCTTCCATGCCAAGTGCCAACTCTTCATTTAAACAGTCTAAGCCTGGTCTCACCCATGCTGTGGAACGAGGTGGTTAGAGCAACACAGACTGGGCTAGAGGGTGTGTGGGAATCACTTTGTGTGTGTGTACCCCTGCGTGGAAAACTTGCAAGCGAGAAACGAGCACATTCCGGCAGTGAGGCTAGCTTGGAACCTTTCTTCCTGCCGTGATAATTTAGTTCGGGGACAGCCAATGTAGTATCCTCCAACTCCCATCAGGCCCAGCCAGTATAGCCAGTTGTCAGGGATGATGGGAGTTGCAGTCCAATTACACCTGGAGTTCATCACACTGGCTACCCCAATTTCGTTATTCAATTTGCAGGAGGTCCCCCCCCTTTAATGCAAGGAAAGCATTCAAAAATAGCAGTTTCCGCAGAGAGACACAGCCTGAAGTGGTGCAGCATATTCTACCAATTCATTCTGTACACTAGACCAGACTTCAGCTGGTGCAGATCAGACCTTCTGTTTTCCAAAAGCTGTTGACTTTCTTAGGTTTCCTGCCAGAGGCCTGGAGGTTGGATCTCATGTCTCTGCCTGCTTACCCCTTTTTGTTTTTACCTGCTTGTTCGTGCCGACACCCAGTATAGAAAACACTTCCACACTCTCTCCCGATTGCCTGTAGCATGTCCTGCCTTTCATTCAAGCAGCTCAGGGTTGCAGGTGCTGGGTTCTCTCTCATTAGCCTTGCAATGAGAGGTAGGCTAGGCCCAGAGTGCGGCCAAGTGGGAATTTGAACACATTTCCTGTAATCAGACACTGGGCATCTCTGGGAGAGGTCCTCATAGCTCTTGTTTTGAGCAAGGGAAGCTTGAACGGCGATAACGTGACCATATGATAATCTGACACCCTCTTTTCTCACCATTTCAGAATTATTCCCCATCCAGATGGAGGGCGTGAAATTGACTGTGAACAAAGGTCTCAGCAACCACTTCCAGGTAAGAGTGACTCCTTTGAATTTGCAGGCAATCTCACTCTAGAGATCTTGGGTTGCATCTAACTAAGTCTTGATTTCAATGGGCTTACTCAGCGAACGTGTTGGATAAAAACCTATTGTAACAGTAAACCATGGTTTGCAGCACACAAGCCTGTTTTTAGCCCTTAGTAATTTTTGCAAGCAATATTTTGCATTAACCTGTGCAAATGTTGATTTATCTGCCTATCCAGTCCCATCTGTTCTTGGTATTTGTGGTGCATCAGCCTAAAATATGAGAGAGCGAGAGAGAGAACACTCTGAACTGACAAAGGCTTCAAAGTGTGGTCACCTGGAAGCAGTCGCCGCTCACCCCAGGCGATCTGGCAAGCGGTTGCCGAGGGCTCAGTGCTAGAGTATCTGCTTTGGATGCAGAAGGACACAGGTTCATTTATTGGCATCCACATAACTAGGCAGAGACCCCTGTCTGAAATACTTGAGAGCTGCTGCCAGTCAGTGTAGTCAGTGTTGGGCTAGATGGACTTACCTGGTATACATTGGCTTGCTGTGTTCCTACATCTTAGTTTCACGTTGCTGTTTCACACATTTGTTGCCTTCTTCAGGTCAATCACACGGTGGCTCTCAGTACGGTTGGCGACTCCAATTACCACTTTGGGGTGACGTATGTAGGGACAAAGCAGCTGAGCCCCACAGAGGTAAGTTTGCACGCATTGTGGTGGGGAGAAACAATAGGTGCTGTTTCTGTGCATATTAGGCAGCTGAATAATTGGGTCATCCTGACTGTCTCTCATCTGTCTCAGTCAGGATCACTTTCTCCCATTTTATTTATTTAAAATACCATTTAATCACCCGCAGCAAAAGGTTTTGGGATGGCGTGCAAAAGCACAAACAACTTTTACACGACATAGAAACACGAATCTGAGATCCTTCTGGCCATAACTTTTGTTACTCAAGGTTAGAGAACGGGTTATAAATATTTTAATAAAATAAAGTTGAAACAAAATGAAATCAAACAAAATCTATAACTCAAGTTTAAATAGTTGTATTTGGGTAGTCATTGACTGGTAATTTGAGGGTTCTTGATAATAGAATCATAGAATTGTTGGAGGGACCTTATTGGTCATCTAGTCCAACCCCCTGCAATTTGTGCCTGTTGTTCTTATTCTTTCTACTTTACTTTGTTCTCAGAGTTGTATTTCATGTAATTATGATAGCCTCCCTTTAGACTGTACCTTGGAACAGAATTCGAACAGCTTAGTTCCCGAATGTTTTGGCATAAGTGCTCTACCTAAACAAGTTACTTATTGGTTAGCCTTTGAACGTGCCTTTGTTCCTCTCTCTGTCTCAGGCCTTCCCCGTTCTGGTGGGGGACATGGACAACAGCGGCAGCCTCAATGCACAGATCATTCACCAGCTCACAAACAAAGTTCGCTCCAAGGTGGCCTTCCAGGTACTGAGTTGTTGGCTGAGCTCCTCCTCCTCTTCTCCCTTCCCACAGGTCCTCCTGCTGCTGCTGCCATCTTCTTGCCGATCCAGGCCTTGCAGTATGCCCTGTGACACGGGGTATGTTGCTGGCCTGTGATTGAGGCTTGTAAATACCCCTCTTTTCCTCATCACCTACGGCGAGCAGAATTGCCTTCAGGTGACCAGGGAGGTGCCCTGCACTGCAAAACTAGATTCCCATTTAATTTACGACTACCAACTGACTAATGGACTAATAATCCCTGTCCATTGCTTAGGATTGGTTGAGGAGACTTTCTTGCTTTATTTTTATATTTTAATTGCAGCGTCTCCCCCTCTTAGTCTCCTCTCTCCACGGTCCCTCTTTGATTTGGGGATTTGCAAGGATGGGGAAAGGGATTGGCTCTGGGATTCCTTGTTGTATGACTAGATAGCGATTCAGCCTCTCGGCGTCTCCTCGGAGAAGGTGTATCTGCATGCAAGGCCAGGCCATGTACTTGAGATCTCTTAATGCCTTGACAGTGGCTACCGGCAACTGACTTCTTGCCCCAGCACGTGGTGGTTCAGTGCGGCCCTTGCATGTCAAATTCCTTGTGCCAAATAAATGTTTCTTTTCTCTTCCCCCCGGCCATCCAGACGCAGCAATCAAAATTCGTGAACTGGCAGGTGGATGGGGAATACCGGGGCGCAGACTTCACTGCAGCCGTCACGCTAGGGAACCCCGATATCTTAGTGGGTTCAGGTGAGAAAGTTCCCATTCTCCTCTCCTCATTAGACTGGCCTTTGGCGTGGGTCCCTCTGTCCTGAGGGCGTGATCCACATGGCTGTATTTCTACCTGTCAGGTCCTGACCAATCCCCTCTCCTCTCCGCCCCACAGGGATCCTGGTAGCGCATTACCTACAGAGCATCACACCTTGCCTGGCGCTGGGTGGGGAGCTGGTATACCATCGCCGCCCGGGAGAGGAGGGAACCGTCATGTCGCTTGCTGGGAAGTATACAGGTACCGACACAGTCTGCCAGATCCACCCGCGAAACACTTCCCACAAAGCATCTCGAAGCAGTTTCACTGTAAAAACAGTATCATATGTAAAAGCAGCACAGATGCGGAATGGTATACAGAATTTAGGGCCGATTTGAACTGTGTTCTGCGTATCTCACTGCTTGGCTCTCCTTGGCACCAGTGTACAAACAAGAGGATTAGGGTTGTCTCAAAAACAGAGGCAGGAAGGATTAGGCTGCAAATTTCAACCCCTTTAAAGAAAAAAGATAGCGTTCCTGATTCTCAACATGCGATTGGGGGTGGGCGTGACCAGTGCTAGCTTGAAGACCTAAGCCTTTGCAGGTTTACTTAAAGAGATAAGCCACGTTTGATTTTTGTAGAGCTTTAAAAAAAACATTTTTTTCATTTATTGAATTTATGTACCGCCCTATACCCGGAGATCTCATAGGACTTCGGCCCTTGACATTTTGGGCACTGGAATTTGGGCCCCAAATGCTCAAAGCCTTTAATCTTGCTGTGGGTCAGGGCGGGGCCAGGACAGATGAACTCTGCTTGCCCACCAGGTCTAGTATCCTGTTTCCAACAGTGGCAAACCAAACGCTGCCAGGAAGCCCATAAGCAGGGTGCAAAGGCAAGAGGGCTCCTCATTATTTTCTGGTTAGAGCGTGGTGCTGATAATGCCAAGGTTTGCAGGTTCGATCCCCGCCTGAGACAGCTGCGTATTCCTGCATTGGAGGGGGGTTGGACTAGATCAGTGTTTCCCATACAAGTTTGGGAAACGGTGGACTAGAAGATCCACAGGGTCCCTTCCAACTCTACAATTCTATGGTGGCTCCCTGTATCTTGGAGGTGGGGAACCTCTGGCCCTCCAGGTGTTGCTAGACCACAACTCAGATGCCCGTTCTTGACTGTTTGCCATGCTGCTGGGGGCCGATTCGTGTTGGAGTCCTAGCAGCACCTACGACAGGGGACAGCAAAATTTTTCAGCAGGGGGCCGATTCACTGACCCTCAGACCTTGTGTGGGGCCAGTCTATATTTTTTTTGGGGGGGGGCAATGAGCCCCGGTGGCTGCTTACCTGTATCTTGTGAGCAGCAGAGGCTGATGGCGGTGGGATGATGAGCGGCACGTGAAAGGGTTCCGGAGAGGGGCTGCTTAAAATGGTGGCTGCTCGAGCGCAGCTGCTGCCGGCACCAACACAGCCCAGCCCCCTTCCTCCTCTAGGCAGGGCGGGGAGAAAGCAGGAGGAGGGAGGGAGGAGGTGCCGCCATTGTCGTGTGAGGGAGAGGGAAAGAGAGTGTGCGCTGGCAATCCACACAGGGATTCCCGGATCGTCTGTGGGCCAGATCCAGAAGGCAATTGGGCCTGATCCGGCCCCGGGCCTTAGTTTGCCAACCCATGACCTACGAGGTCATAGGCCTGCCACTCCTGCTTTTTCAGCTGCTAAGGACCAGTGACAGATCCATGGAGGAACAGGCCTAATATTTTCCGAAGGAGAGGCTGGGTTCCTGGGTTCTCAGCGATTCTTTCTCTCTTTCCCCCCCTCAGCACCTAACTGGATTGGGACTCTGACGCTAGGGCAGGCCGGAGCACACGCCACGTATTACCACAAAGCCAGCGATCAGGTTAGTGGAGATGGTTTGTGGGGCCAAGAATAAAGCAAGGAAATACCTCTTGCCACGAAGTCTTCCTTCCTTGGACCACCTCCTCATCCTCCTCCCTTTCTGTGTCCTTCCAGTTGCAAGTGGGGGTGGAGTTTGAAGCCAGCACCCGCATGCAGGACACGAGCGTGACGTTTGGCTACCAGCTGGACCTCCCCAAAGCCAACCTACTTTTCAGAGGTACGGCATCCGTCTCCATCCCGGTTTAGACCGCATGTTTCTACCCAAGGATAACGAGGCGCGGTGGGGAGACCTGCCTCTGGAGAGTTTCCCTTTTCGCTTCAGTTTTGAATATGCTGATTCCTGGCTAGCTGGCACCCGCCGTGTGGAACGCCCTCCCATCGGATGTCAAGGAGATAAACAATTATACGACTTTTAGGAGACTTCTGAAGGCAGCCCTGTTTAGGGAGGTTTTTAATATTTGAGGTTTTATCATATTCTGTTGGGATCCTCCCAGAGTGGCTGGGGAAACCTAGCCAGATGGCCAGGGTATAAATTATTATTATTATTATTATTATGGCACAGCTCTGGGCAGAAAGGACCCCAGGCAGCCTCTAACTGCAAATAAATGTATGAACATGATGCCAGAGAGAGGGAGGGGGGGACACACAAATCCACGCAGACAAAATACAGTTTAGGCCTGCCTCGTTCCGCCGGCCAGCCTCCACCGCTTCTGACCACGGCTTTCTCCCTTCAGGCTCCCTCGACAGCAACTGGATTGTAGGAGCAGCCCTGGAGAAGAAGCTCCTCCCCCTGCCCCTCACGTTGGCGATGGGCGCCTTCCTCAACCATCGCAAGAACAAATTCCAGTGTGGTTTCGGCCTGACCATTGGCTAAGCCCGCCAGCCCTTCCTCCTCCTCCTCCTCCTCCTCCAACCCCCACCGATTCAGTGCAGCTCGCACCCACTTTGCCCCGCCACCTGCATCCTCCTTTGGCTAGGGGTCGCCTCCATGGGGTGGGCGTGGGGGGCCCGGGGAGCATGGGCGCAAGGGGATGGAGCAGGGTGCAGCTAGCTGGTTCTCAGGGAACTTGGGGGCAGGGGTCTGCTTGGGGGGCTTCTTCCTGGCTCCCCCTCTGGGCTTCTGCCCCCAAGGTACGGTTTTTTTGCAAGAGCCAAAGGCGCCCATGACATAAGCAGCTGCAATCGCTGCCCTGCCTGCCAGCTGCCACTAGAGGGGGGTGCTGCTTCGGGGATGGGGGGGAAAGGCCTCTTCTTCTTTCTAAGGGGATCTGCTGCGGTGGCGGCTGTGCAAGAGGGGGGCACAACGGTTTGGGCTTGGCATGGGGGGGGCGCGGTTCCTGCACCCAGAACAGGGTGCTTTGCGATGGTTCTCTCCCCCTTTGCCTTCCCTGCTTTTCCTTTCTATTCCGAGAATTCTTCCTGACCTCCCCCCCCCCCCCCCGCCTGGAAGAGCAGAGGCAGGACTTGAAGATTTTTTTATATAAAAAAAATGTCAGTGTATCCTAGTCTTTAGCCTTCAGGGCTTTTAAAAACCCACCGCCAGGACTCCCTCAAACCTTTCTGCAGTGAGTCTGGGGAATGTGTGGGAACTCACAAGCTGCCCTCCTTTTTTTTTATTATTAACATTATTCCACCACCCCCAAATCGAGTCTCCTAAAAGTCCAGGATTTCATTTTTGTTCTGCTGCCTTCTGCTTTTCATTCAGTCTCCCCTCCCTCCCTACACCTCCACCTCTCCCTCCACCTGCCATCAAGGGTTCTTCAGGAAGAATGCCCTCTGCTGGACGTCATGGCGCCGCTCGCCCCTCGCCATCCCAAACCTCGCCTCCTCTGCGCGGAGAAGCTCCACGGGACCATAGCAAGAGAGAGAGGAAGACGCCTGCCCCGCGTGCCTCCCGCTGCTGCCCTCCTGCGGAGGTGGCGGGGGAAATCTCTGCATGCCCTCCCCCCCTCCTGCCGCCAGAGACTGAGTGTAAATCATGTTTATAAGTTAATGGGAATGAGAGGATCTTTTACAGAAGAAGAAGAATCTGCAAGGCAAAAGCTGCCTCCCTCCACTGCAAAGTTGGGAATATCTGGTTCCTATTAAAACGAAAAAAACATCAGCCACTCTTCCTGCTTGTCTTCCTTCCCCCCTCCCCCATCTCATAATACTGTTCTTGAAAGACCTACACTGGCTCCCAGTACATTTCTGAGCACAATTCAAAGTGTTGGTGCTGACCTTTAACGCCCCAGATGGCCTTGGTCCAGTATACCTGAAGGAGCATCTCCACCCCATCGTTCTGCCCGGACACTGAGGTCCAGCGCCGAGGGCCTTCTGGCGGTTCCCTCACCGCGAGAAGCCCAGTTACAGGGAACAAGTCAGAGGGCCTTCTCGGTAGTGGCGCCCGACCTGTGGAACGCCCTCCCACCTGATGTCAAAGAGAAAAACAACTACCAGACTTTTAGAAGACATCTGAAGGCAGCCCTGTTTAGGGAAGCTTTTAATGTATTACTGTATTTTAGTGTTCTGTTGGAAGCCAGCCAGAGTGGCTGGGAAACCCAGCCAGATGGGCAGGGTATAAATAATAAATGATTATAGAGGAGGGAGCCATTGGAGATCCACAACTGAGGCCTTTCGGTGCACGCTTGGTGTGGTCCCAGGAGTGTGATAAGTCCTGTGAATTGGCATTGGTGGAGTCCAGTGACCATGGCCTGAGCTGGGCTCCAGAAAGTCCCCAGTCAGTGTGCATCTCTGCCAAGAAGTCAGTTCGTGAGAGTTAGTGCAGTGGACAGATAAATGAACTTTGTCCCGGGTGACCTGGGCTCTCATACCCACTCGGCCAACAAAACTCGCTTGCCCTTAAGCTGAGCCTGTCCCAACCTACCTCGCAGGCTTGTCGTGAGAACGAAAACTAGAGGTGATGGGAACTCAGTGAGCTCCTTTCCGTGGCCTTGTTTGCATGTCACTCTTTTAAAAGTGAGTGTATACTTTGCTGCTCCTTCCTGCAGCACACCAGAGAGGAGACAAACCAAAGGCTGACTCCATGATACATGTGAACTAACATTGGTGGATTGTTTCCTTCAAACCAATGGAGCTAAGAAGAAACTTGTGGTTTGTTTTGAGAAAACAGAATGTGTGCTGCTTTGCAAGTATCACTGAAACCAGTTCTGCTTTGTTTCCTTGCCGGTGTGCTGAGCAGCAAAGTGTGTATTCATTTAGTTTATTCTAAGTTTAATGAAGGGACGCAGGTGGCGCTGTGGGTTAAACCACAGAGCCTAGGACTTGCTGATCAGAAGGTCAGTGGTTCAAATCCCCGCGACGGGGTGAGCTCCCGTTGCTCGGTCCCTGCTCCTGCTAACCTAGCAGTTCCAAAGCACATCAAAGTGCAAGTAGATAAATAGGTACCGCTCCAGTGGGAAGGTAAACGGTGTTTCCGTGCACTGCTCTGGTTCACCAGAAGTGGCTTAGTCATGCTGGCCACATGACCCGGAAGCTGTACATTGGCTTCCTCAGCCAGTAAAGCGAGATGAGTGCCGCAACCCCAGTGTTGGCCTCGACTGGACCTGATGGTCAGGGGTCCCTTTAAGTTTAATTCAGGTATTGCCAACATAGTGTTGTCATCCCTGACCTGCAGCTGTTGCTGGACATGCATGCCCCCAGGCCGTTGGACGTGCTGTTTGCAACTGTTGCCAGTTTTTGGCTCCCCGACATCTGCAGGGTCACAGGTTCCCTACCCCTGATTTAAAGTGATGTGAGACCCAGGCCAGTGTTGGTCTTCTGTTTGCGCTACGGACTTGATTCTAACCTGCTTCACAAGTAGCTTGTGAAAGGGCTGCTGAGATGAGCAGTGTGAAGCAGTTTGGATTACTCAAAAGGCAGAACATGAAAATGGGGGTGGTTTATTGCAAGGCAAGTATACCTTTGCAACCCGAAGCACAGAACCTCCATCCCCAGGTGGTCTGGGGCTCACCTGTGTGTGAAATGCAGCCATTTCACCTGAAAGCAATCAGGGCCATTATATAACAAGTTTTAATTAACGCTTAGTGACGTGTCCAGTAGCTTCATGGTTTCCTCCGCTCTTGGAAGTGGTGCTCATCTGTAAAATGATGGCTTAAAGGGCAGCTTGAAAAAGAGGACAGATTATTTAAAAGCTCTTTGCTTGGACAGAATATTCTGCAGGGACAGAGTAGAGAATTAAGCGCAATATATAATAAGCAATTTTCCAGCTCTGATGCCTAGCTGAATATGATTTATGATTCGGCAAGGCTGCTTCCAAAGCAGCAAAAAATGCATTGTGCAGAATTTGGGAGGGTCAAAGGATTATGCTGGGTTTTTCCATAATACAATAATGGTAATTTTATTATTTCTACCCCACCCATCTGACTGGGTTGCCCTAGCCACTCTGGGCATTTGGGGCAACCTCCATGACCAATAGAAGTGCCCCTACACTCCCCAACTGTAAAACCTGTCAAATAATGGGGGTTTCATTGGAACGCTGAGGTTCCTGCATGCTGCATTGGTAAGGCTCACATGCAGATTCTGCAACGATTTGGTGGGGGACGAGCTTTTAAAAAGGCAAGCTCCATTTCCAAAGTAATTGGGCTAGCAAGTCACTTGGGGTGACCCAGATGCTGGTGGCTGAGAGTGAGCGTGACTCTTGCACCCATGAAGACTGATTTGCAAGAGGAGTAGCTGTTGAAAAAGGGATGAAGCCAAACAACTGATTGCGGAGAGTCTAGACCTCTCTGTCTAGACTTGGTGACAGCCCCCCTGCCTTTCACCTCCTCACCTGAAAATATGGGCTGCTGGGGGCCCTCTCCTTTGCTCACCCATCTCCCCGCTGGCTCGGCAGAGGTGCCCAGGCACTCCTTTCCCACCTGATGCAAGAATTGATCCGCTCAAAGGTGGCCAACCGTGGATGGTTAAAAGTGGGCGAGGCAGCTGACCTTGTGTGCTCCTGGCAGAGGCCACTCCAGGTGGAGAGTTTGGTAAGGGGGGTGCAGTCTAAATCTGGGCTGACAGATGATCGCATTTTTATATTTAAAAAAACACACTGATGAGCCATGGGGTGCAAGCCAAGTGCTAGAGCACATGATACTTTGAAGCCTCAGAGAAGGTGTCAGTGATAAAATGCTAAAGGAATAATCCTGTTTTCTGGAATTCCTTCTTCCCAAAGGAAGGGCAACAGGGAGACGGAGGAGGAGGAAGTCGACAGGCCCTGGGCTGGTGCTTACGTAGGAAGGTAACCAGGGATGCGGGTGGCGCTGTGGGTTAAACCACAGAGCCCAGAGCTTGCTGATCAGAAGGTTGGTGGTTCGAATCCCCATGACAGGGTGAGCTCCCTTTGCTCGGTCCCTGCTCCTGCCAACCTAGCAGTTCGAAAGCACATCAAAGTGCAAGTAGATAAATAGGTACTGCTCCGGCGGGAAGGTAAACAGCGTTTCTGTTCGCTACTCTGGTTCGCCAGAAGCGGCTTAGTCATGCTGGCCACATGACCCGGAAGCTGTACGCCGGCCCCCTCGGCCAATAAAGCGAGATGAGCGCTGCAACCCCAGAGTTGGCCACGACTGGACCTAACGGTCAGGGGTCCCTTTACTTTTTAACCAGGTGAGGCCACACTGAGATTGATGGAGTGATGCTCCATCCTAATGCCTTCCCTTGTGTCATCTTGCAAATTTGAAACCTGCAAGACAGTGAACGAAGGTGGGAAGACAAAGACCGCCAGAGAGTCCAAACTAGGCCTACTTCTGCTCTGGTAAAACTCTGCGTGCTCAATCTGGTCACAACACGAACGTGGCTAGCTGCCTTCTACCAATCCCATTCACCTGGTTCGACATTGTCTGCACCGACTGCTGGCAGCTCTCCAGGGGTTCAGGCAAGGGACTCTCCCAGCTCTGCCCGGAGACGCGGGAATCGAACCTTTAACCTGCACACAAAGCCGATGTTCTGCCACAGAGTCATGGCTGTTGTGCCATGAGGAATGAATCAGAAGAGGCAGCCTGGTTGGGAAACTAAGAACCGTTCGGACCCTGTGCTGTCCTTTTGCTCCTGTTCATGGTTCCCAAGTCCACAAACCTTCATCCCCTCGTCCTTGCACTGCAGGGGGGTTGGGCTAGATGACCCTTCGGTGTCCCTTGCAACTCCACCATGCTTTGATTCTATGACCTCTACCCTTCCTAGCTTACTGAGCACCCTGGAGGTAATTCAGGGACAGTGCCCTGGCTCTGGGAGGGGCCTGGTGGGGTGGCAGTCGTGCCACCAGGTCTGCAGATGCGATTCCCAAATCCTTATCTCCTGCTGATCCAACTATAAATATAGACACAGGCAGAGAAGCTGGCCTACTCAAGAGGAGCCAATAGCCTGCAGAGCTAGGTAAGGAGAGCAGCCGCTTGGGTGGGGTTTGAGACCAGTGTGGAACTGGATACAAGCAGAGTTTGCTCAGATAGAATTCAAATTTCCTCTGGTTCCTGATTTCTCTGCCATCTGAGGTAAACGTGTGTGTGTGTGTGTTTGTGTGTGTGTGTGTGTAGCCATTTCAGTTTATAGTGACAAATGGGGGTGGGGAGGAGAGATATCCATATGCATAGAATTGTTTCAGAAGTTTTAAGTCACTTGTAACCAAACTTCGTAAACAGTTTCTTAATAGCGGTGCAAATGTTTGAAGAAGGGAGTTGATGATCCCGCCTCAAGTCAGGTGGTGGATTTCAGACTAACACAAGCAGATTTCTAGAGGGGATGGCAGTTTTGCCCTAATCCCACACAGATAAATAATACTGAAGCCACATGAACAGAGGACCCAGGGGCATACAGGCTGTAAAATCACTGTTGCCAGTAGGGCCTGGTGCCCACTGAGGCATGTAGGGCCGGAGGCCAACAGCAGGTGGCGCCGGAGCCAACGACTGGCAGAGCCAATGTTTTCTAGTTTTGCCCCTGCCCTCATCCCTGCTTCAGGGGCAGCACTGAGACTAATAAGGAGGAAGCTGACTGGCAGCGCCACCCCCTGGCTGTAAGCGAGAAGGCAGGCAGGTGGGAGTTGGCTGGTGATAGGATCAAGCTGTAAAGTTTCGGTCAGGGATGGGCAGCTGACTATTGACCATGCTGGCTGGGAGATGATGAGTGTTGGATTCCCATAGAATCGGGAGGGCAGCAGGTTAGGGATAGCTGCCCCATGCCTCTAGCAACAGCTGATCTGCAGAAATCAGCTTTATATAAAAAAAATGCAGGCACGGTTCTGAATCATTAAGGTAAAGGTAAAGGGACCCCTGACCATTAGGTCCAGTCGTGACCGACTCTGGGGTTGCGGCGCTCATTTCGCTTTATTGGCCGAGGGAGCCGGCGTACAGCTTCCAGGTCATGTGGCCAACATGACTAAGCCACTTCTGGCGAACCAGAGCAGCGCACGGAAATGCCATTTACCTTCCCGCCTGAGTGGTACCTATTTATCTACTTGCACTTTGACGTACTTTCTAACTGCTAGGTTGGCAGGGCAGGGACCAAACAACAGGAGCTCACCCCGTCATGGGGATTCGAACCGCCGACCTTCTGGTCAGCAAGTCCTAGGCTCTGTGGTTTAACCCACAGCGCCACCTGTATCATTACTCCATCATTACTGCCTGGCTATGTCTGTGGATCAAGTTGCTTACTGAGGTGCAGGGGCAAAAGCTAGTGGGAAAGTGGGCAACGCTGTAGGAACTTGATAACCTTTTAACTTTGGGCAATGAATTCCTAAACTTAAGGCCCGAACCCCCCTGGAAAATACTACTAGTATTCCCCCATCCACCTTTTGGTTCTGGAGTCAAATCCTTTTTTGCAATGACATTCACACCCTTCACCCTGAGGTCCCAGGGGAGCTTGCAACCACTGAAACAGAAGGGGTCCCACGGTAAAGAGGTCCCTCGTCCTCGTTCGCAGAAAGCTGTCTGACGAAGGCGCAAGGTGCACCTCTGTGGGAAGGGGGGGGGGTTCCACAACTTAGGGGCTGCCCCAGAGAATACCCTCTCCTGGACCATTGCCCACTCCCTGAGTTTTTGAGGGCAGGGTGATGGGTGGTAGCGAGCGGGAGAGAGGCCAGCGGGCCCTTCTCTTGCCAAACTGCTTTGGAGCCCCGAGTTAATGAGTGACAGGGTCAGAGTGGTCAGCCTGCCCTGCCACCCCATAAATGGATGCCTTTCGTCTCTTTTCTGCCATTCCCAATTATTCTGCCTTTCCAGTGCCTCCCTGGGCCCATTGCACCATGAAGCTTCTTGCTGTTTTTCTCAGCTTGGCCGCTGTCATAGGTAAGTGGGGTTCCCTCTGGTTAGGCTTTCCCCTCCTCTATAAGACTCACTTTTTCCCTCCTAAAACGTAAGGGGAAATGTGTGTGCGTCTTATGGAGCGAATGCAGGCTGCGCAGCTATCACAGAAGCCAGAACAGCAAGAGGGATTGCTGCTTTCACTGCGCAGCGATCCCTCTTGCTGTTCCGGCTTCTGAAATTCAGAATATTTTTTTTCTTGCTTTCCTCCTCCAAAAACTAGGTGCGTCTTGTGGTCTGGTGCGTCTTATAGAGTGAAAAATACGGTAATCGATTGTGATTTTATGCAAACTGTGTTACTTTTACTGTTGTTAGCTGCTCTGAGCCCTGCTTTGGCTGGGGAGGGCGGGATATAAATAAAAATGTTATTATTATTTTATTATTCTTGATGTGAATCTTCACCAGATCACAGAATTATAGAGTTGGAAAGGGATCCTGAAGGTTCAACCTCCTGCGATGCAGGAATCCTGCCTGCAGTTGTCCCTGGGTGGTCTTCATCCATCACATGGTGGCTTAACTCTCTTTCCTCCCCAATTTCATGAAATTTGCCCCTTCAGTTCAACTAGGGCACCCAGGGCACCTAACAACAATACTATGAAATATTAAAAATTACAATAACTAAAAACAGCAAGCCTGTAAAAGGGGGAACGGGGGAGACCCCCAGCATTAATAGATCTAAGAGCAAAGGTAAAAGGATGGAAAATGCGAAGGCGTGGAAAAATAAAAAGACCCCTTGCCTGCCTTGGAAATAATAAAGGACTTGGCATTGGGCAAACCTCTCTGGGGTGAGGAGAGACTTGCAGTTCCATAGGAAGGGCAGTAACCACTGAAAATACCTTTTTCTGGCTGGCGCCCCCTTTCCCTCAGAAGGCAGGAGCGCTTGGAGAGATACCCCTGAAGATGATCGTGATAACCAGGCACAAAGGTCACTGATCCTCGTGATCCTTTGAGACCTGCCAAAATCAAAACACCACAGAGATGCCCAAAAAGGCCACGTCAAATAGTTGTGGCTTCCCCCCAAAGATTTCTGGGAGCTCTGGCAAAACTGACATACAAGCTACGGGACAAGGATAACTGTGACTTTAAGGATGAACGGGAACCCTTTACAAAGTATATGAAGAGGCAACAAAGCGAACTGGACTCCTAGGCTGGCTTTGAATAAACATTCACAAACTTTTTATTGATAATAATCAGCTAAATAGTTTGAGGATCTGTACAACTGTGTAACATGCAGAAAACAGCATTTTTAGAGAAATCAAAGACTGGGACTGAGGGAAGTCGGGGGGTGGGTGGGTTCTATGGGGGGAGGGAGGAAAAATGGGGGGAAATAAGGATGATATGTTTCTGAATAATATGTTTTGTTTTAATTTTGAATAAAAAGGTTATTAAAAAAAAAGAATTCTGGGAGCTGTAGTTTGCTAAGGGCGCTGAGAGCTGTTAGGAGCCCCCCCCCATATCCCTCTCCCTGAAAGCTTTAACGGCCAGTCTTTATTTCCAGCAAACTCTGGGAACTGTAGCTCTGCGAGGGGAATAGAGGTCTCCTAACAACGCCCTGCACCCTTAACAAACTACAGCTCCCAGAATACTTTGGGAGGATTTAAAGCGGTCCTGTAGAAATGTGCTGTGAATGTGGCCACGCTTCAGGTATACAGGACCGAGGCCGTTTAGGGCTTTAAAGGTCAGCACCAACACTTTGAATTGTGCCCGGAAACGTACTGGGAGCCAATGTAGGTCTTTTAAGACCGGTGTTATGTGGTCCCGGCGGCCGCTCCCAGTCACCAGTCTAGCTGCCGCATTCTGGATTAATTGCAGTTTCTGGGTCACCTTCAAAGGTAGCCCCACGTAGAGCGCATTGCAGTAGTCCATGCGGGAGATAACCAGAGCATGCACCACTCTGGCGAGGCAGTCCGCAAGCAGATAGGGTCTCATCCTGCATACCAGATGGAGCTGATAAACAGCTGCCCTGGACACAGATTTGACCTGTGCCTCCATGGACAGCTGCGAGTCCAAAATGCTGCCCGTATCAAAAATGTTTAATTATAGGCTATTTTATCCCAATAAAATAGCTTTAAAAAACTTTACCTGTTTTGGAGATTTTGCAAAATAAAAAAATGGGGAGGGAGACGCTCAACAACTTTTGTGTCTGGATTTTCACTTATTGATGGCAACCCTATAATATGTGGCTTCCTTCCTTCCTTCCTTCCTTCCTTCCCACAGGTTCTGCTTCAAGCGATGAACCTGTCAGCACCGCCCTGACTTGGAAGCAGATCCTCAGCCCCTTTGAAAGTTTCAAGCTACCCGGGGAGATCAGGTGACACAATATCATTATATAAACACACAAACCACACCACCCTCCCAAGCACAGGTTGTACTGACCCAGACAAGGGCTGACATCACGGGATGCCACGTTGAATTTGATAAGAGAAATCTCCATGGGTGATTTGAAATCTCTATGCTCTGACTAGACTTATGATGCAGCAGATACAAACCTGGCTCACTCACAGGTGCTTTACAGAGATGAGGGTCCTTCAACATCATCTAAGAAGCTGGAATTTAGAATGGGCACCCTGGGACGTAGGTACATCTCTTTCCTTGGAACTGCAGGTTTAAAATGTACTTAGGGTTCCTTTGGGGTGTGACATTTATCTCCCAAAGGAGGCCAGAACACCAGTGGCAGAGTGAAATAAAGACATACATGGTCAGTGCAAGAGCCCTGCTGGATTTTCCCTCCTGCTATTTATGTTTGTATGCTGCTTAACTGTCAATGAAGCCTCTAAGCGGTTTACAAAAGTGTGTGTGTATATATATATATAATACATTACAATTGCCGGTAAATGTTCAGAACATGTTTATAGCAAAAGCAAAAGTGTTACTGCTGGTATATAAAACCCTTAATATAAAACCCTTAAAGTGTTACTAGGGACGCAGGTGGCGCTGTGGGTTAAAGCCTCAGCACCTAGGACTTGCCGATCGAAAGGTCGGCGGTTCGAATCCCCGCGGCGGGGTGCGCTCCTGTCATTCGGTCCCAGCGCCTGCCAACCTAGCAGTTCGAAAGCACCCCCGGGTGCAAGTAGATAAATAGGGACCGCTTACTAGCGGGAAGGTAAACGGCGTTTCCATGTGCTGCGCTGGCTCGCCAGATGCAGCTTGTCACGCTGGCCACGTGACCCGGAAGTGTCTGCAGACAGCGCTGGCTCCCAGCCTATAGAGTGAGATGAGCGCACAACCCTAGAGTCTGGCAAGACTGGCCCGTACGGGCAGGGGTACCTTTACCTTTAAAGTGTTACTGCTGGTATATAAAACCCTTAACAGCGTGGAAATTTACGTGTGGGGATTGCCTTACCCCACAAGTGCCCACTTGATCACTTTGATTTTTGGAACTGAAACTGTTACAGCCTCCACATATAACATCTATTTCCACATACAGTGGTACCTCGGGTTAAGTACTTAATTTGTTCCGGAGGCCCGTTCTTAACCTGAAACTGTTCTTAACCTGAAGCACCACTTTAGCTAATGGGGCCTCCCACTGCTGCCGTGCCGCCATTGCGCGATTTCTGATGTCATCCTGAAGCAAAGTTCTTAACCTGAGGTAATATTTCTGGGTTAGTGGAGTCTGTAACCTGAAGCGTATGTAACCTGAAGCGTATGTAACCCAAGGTACCACTGTATAATTATTGTAACAGCACCTACACGCTGGCAATCTCTGCCTATTGACCGCAGGCAGGCGTGTTCACTGTATTTCTTTTTTGACACCTGCTTAAAACATTTTTGTTTTCGCAAGCCTGTCCAGACATGTCAAATGTGTTTAAATATTTTTTTTTTTTAGCTTACTGCTGATTTTAACTATATTTAAAAGGCTTTCATTGCTCGTTCTTAGTTGCTTTTAACTGAGAATAGTATTTTTGTAAACCCCTTTGAGGTTTTATTACAATTAAACAGGGTATAAATGTTGTTAAGCAAATAAAATTACCCTCGTATTCCATGAATTTGCCTAGTCCCTTTTGAAGCTATCTAAGTTGGTAGGCGTCAGCACAGCTTGCGGTAGGTTTCACCTGTGTGTTGTGTTAAGTGCTTGTTTTTGCCTTTTCCTCCTGAGAAGGAGAAAGAGAAGCCAGCTTGAATAACTGGCCTCAATACGACACGCTCCTTGAAGGACAACTGGCCTGTAGGTTTCTCCCAGGCTAAACTATTTCTCCTCTGCTTCCGACGAAAGAAGAATGGCAGACGAAATTAATGGACTATGTAGAATTGGACAAAATGACAGGAAGGGTTCAAAACCTGCGGGACCAGAGATTTACAGAAGATTGGAAGAAGTATATGAATTATTTGAAGAGCAACTGTAACGAACAAATTACGCTAGTAGGACTACAAGAAGTTTTGTAAGGAGAAATATACGAAGTGTTACAAAGTAGAAAAAGATAGAGATATTAGTTGTGAGTTTGAAATGTAATACAGTGGTACCTCTGGTTACATACGCTTCAGGTTACATACGCTTCAGGTTACAGACTCCACTAACCCAGAAATAGTGCTTCAGGTTAAGAACTTTGCTTCAGGATGAGAACAGAAATCGTGCTCCGGCGGCGCGGCTGCAGCAGGAGGCCCCATTAGCTAAAGGGGTGCTTCAGGTTAAGAACAGTTTCAGGTTAAGTACGGACCTCTGGAACGAATTAGGTATGTAACCCGAGGTACCACTGTAGGGAAAATAAGAAATGCATACTAAGAGATTAGATTGGAAAATTTTCAGACAGGACTGATGGAAGTCAAAAAAACTGAATAAGATGTAAACGTAGGTTTAATTACTGTTGAAAATGATATGTTAAAAAACTAATAAAAATTTATATATATTTTAAAAAAACTATTTCTCCTCTGCAGTACCCAGGCTGCCGACAAATTCAACAGAGTCCAAAGCCACCTGGCGGAACTGAAGGACCAGCTTCTTCCGGCCCTCCAAAAGGTGACGGAGGACCTGCAGGAGCTGAATCGGAAGGTACAGCCTTTCGCAGAAGCTCTGGACGAGAAGTTGCGGAGTGGCATCACCAAAGTGCAGGAGCACGTAGCCCCTTACACCGAGAAGCTGCAGGAGCAGGCAGAGCAACGGATGGAGACCTTGCAGCAGACCCTGGCCTCCGGCAGAGAGAAGCTGACACAGAACGTGGAGGTTATTCGAGCCCAGCTGGAGCCTCTTGTGGGGGACATGAAGACCAAAATCCAGCAGGAGCTCCGCCCCGTCATCCAGCGACTTCACGGCAATCTCAGGCAGACCTACAAAAGCTTGCAAGACTGCGCTGAAGACTTCCCGGGTTGTCTGGCCAAGTTTATGCTGCCGCCGGAGTGAAAACCCGGTCTAGCAACCAAGAGGGGGTGAGCAGCAGGATAAGGATGGAGGGAGTCTGGCCTTTGTGCTGGAAATTCTCAGACAGGCGCCTAGCAAAGGTTGAAGCTGCTGAAGAGCCAAACTCTCCCTGACACAACGACTCCTTATGCCTGTAAACATCCCCTTAATGGAGCAATAAAAGACCTAGTTGTCCCTTGTTGTCTTTGTGAATTTCATGGGGATTGTGTGTGTTGGAGAGGCAGGGAAGGAGTATGGACATTAAACTGAGGTAGGAATGAGATATCTGAATTTCTGCACTACAGTGGACGCTCGGGTTGCGAACGTGATCCGTGCGGGAGGCACGTTCGCAACCCACAGTGCTGCGTCTGCACACATGCGGGTTGCAATTTGGCGCTTCTGCGCAAGTGCCAAAATCCAAAAGTGCCGTATTTTTCGCTCTATAAGACGCACCTTTTCCCTCCTAAAAAGTAAGGGGAATTGTGTGTGCGTCTCATGGAGCGAATGCAGGCTGCGCAGGTATCCCAGAAGCCAGAACAGCAAGAGGGATTGCTGTGCAGTGCTCCCTTTCGCTGTTCTAGCTTCTAGCTTAGCCGCACAAAGCCTCCGCAGGGCAGTGGGGAGCCTTCATCCCGCTGCCCTGAAGAGGCTGCGCAGCTATCCCAGAAGCCAGAACAGCGAGAGGGATCACTGCGCTCCCTCTTGCTGTTCTAGCTTCTGGCTTAGCCATCCCCCATCTCCTGGAAAAGCCCGCAAGAGCCACGCAGAGCGTGAAAGGGAGCGCTGAGCAGAGCCTGGGATGCATACAGGCTCTGCTCAGCACTCCCTTTAAAGAATATTTTTTTTCTTGCATCCCCCCTCTAAAAACTAGGTGCGTCTTATGGTCAGGTGCGTCTTATGGAGCGAAAAATACGGTAATCCTTTCCGGTACTTCCGGGTTCGGCGTGGTGCGCAACCCGAAAACACACAACCCGAAGGGTCTGTAACCCAAGGTATGGCTGTACTTTATACACAATAGACCGAATAGCATCATTTAAAGTTTTCTAGGCCATCTTTCTGCTGAATCTCTCAAGGCAGCAAACAGAAATTCAGGATCATGGGTGGGTGGAAGAGTTAAACCGCCACTTGCCTTGCCATTCTGGGTTCCTGATCCAATCAGCCACCCCTTGCTTTTGCAATTTTCTGGAAACTGCACTTAAAAGGCACAGCTAGGTAGCTAACAGAACATGTAGTTCAGCCATTGTCCCAAATCCTGCAATGCTCTGTGGAGTAAGCACCATTCTGATCTGCTTCTGCCAGACAAAGAGAGAATGCTATTAAAATAATTTTTCATGCCCTGCACCCTCCATAGAATAAGGCACATGCTGCCACTGTTATGTTAAAAAAAGATTGTGGAGTACTTTAGTCCATGTGTGGTGGTTGTGCCCAGATATTGCATCATTGTGGTGGGTGGGATGTCAGTTTTTCAAGAGATTTGTAAAATTGCTTCCCAGTCTTTAATCCTTGATCCACTATTCATCTTCTCACTTAATCTGTGATGAACAACCAAGAAATGTATTACACAAATAGCCTGTGGCTTTCCTTCTTGTTGTAGCATGCCTTTGCGATTGCCAAAAATTGGAAATAGTCTTCAACTTACCTTTTTCAAGAGGTCTGGAACACAGCACTAAAGGAAAAGTTAATGCATAAACTTGAGACTCCTGAGGAAAGGGTCTGGATTGGACAAATTTCAAGATACACAGTACATCTTCATTGCCTTTGCCTCTTAAGAAGAAAATAGCCAAATCCCACCAAGCCATACTTAGGGCTAAGTAGTCCGGATTAAGACCATTTTATTGAAATTTACATGCATCGCTGAGCCTGATTATATTATAATATGTACTGATTTTATATTATAACAAGTAACGACATTTTCTCCATTTATATTTTTATATACAAATGAAATAAGATTATTTTCAGAAAACATTAAGACATAAACACAGCCCTAAACCAGCATCCTTAGGGACAGCTCCTTTATTACATGGTTTGGGGGAGGGAAGATATCACCAACAGCCTCTTGTCCCCACCCCAAATTGCTGAGGACACTCAATCCAGTCATTTCCCTTTTTTGATCCTTTCTGTTTCAAAGAGTTTGGCCAAGGTTCCGTCCTCCATTGCTTATGAGAAGCTTCAGAGATCCGGGGGAAGCACTCGGGGTACGTCAGCCCCACCTCTTAAGAGTCTGTGGTGCGTTTTTTGATTGCCTCCATAAGTGGGGTGACATAGCGCTGCATGGTCTGGCTGAATGTTTCTATGCCCAGCTTGATCTTCTCCTGGGCCTGGTTGGCATAAGGCTCTAGGGACCTGTGGTATTCGTGCAACTGGCGGTGAAGCTTCCGCGCGTAAGGGATCAGCTCAGGCCCCCTTTCTTCCACTTGCTGCTTCAGCTTCTCCTCCAGCTCCTGCAACCTGGGGACGACCATATTTCTCAGGACCTGCGTGTGTGGTCTCAACTTCTCTGCGATGGGGCTGGCGTAGAAAGTCACTAGGGATTCCAGCCCCTCGTAGAGCTCTTCTGTGGCAGACCGTAATACGGCTAGGTTACAGCTGGCACCCACCAGAGCGTGCCCAGACAACTGAACTGCTGCGTGGTAGGCCTGTGTGATTTCGGGGGGCAGCTCAGCCTGCAGGTCCTGGACGTACTTGCGCAGTTTTGCAACATCATCACGAAACAAGATTCTGTGGGGGTTCAGAAGGCATAGAGCGTTGTGAGCGGGATACAGAGCCAGTGTAGTAGAGTGTTTATAACAGGGGTCAGCAAACTTACCGCACCTTGGGCCTGTGTCTCCAGCACTGATCGCATGGCAGGCCGGAGGACCGCATGCCCATACGCATGCACACATGCTATTTCCGGCGCACTTCCGGGTTGAAGGAGCACCGGAAATAGCTTGTGCGCATGTGCACAGGCCTCCTCCGACCTGGATGTGCATTGGAAATAATGCTTGCACATGCACAAATAACACGCATGCTCACAAGCTATTTCCGGTGCTCCTCCAACCCGGAAGTGGGCAGCTGCGCAGTGCTAGTAAGAGTGGGCGATGGAAGCGGGGGTCGCCGTGGGCCAGATAAACAAGTCCCTTGGGCCTTATCTGTCCCGCAGGCCTTAGTTTGGGGACCCCTGGTTTAGAATACTGGATTAGGATCGGGGGGGGGGGAGTGTTGGACAAATCTGTCCCAGGGACCTTTCCCAGATGGATTCGAATTTCTCTTTGAAAGAAGGAGTCTACACCACAATCAGGCATAAGCTGGTCGACACAGTACTGTGGGCAACGACCCCCCCCCAGCTCATGCTGTAAAGAGAGGGTTGCACATTCCAGTTCTCATCACAGACAATTTATACCCTAGAACCCTTTGAATGTCCCTATTGGTTAAGAAATTGTAGTTTACAGACTTCCCTAAACGCCCATTTCATGCCTACTCCCTAATATGTCCCTAATATGTCCCCCCTCCTTTACATACATCCCACGCCCATCTGAATTATCAGTTTCGTCAACAGGGGTGTATTTTCAAGTCACCCAGCCCTCATAAATTAGGAGGCTCTCAGTCAGCATTGGCCAGGTATGTCCAAAGTCTGCTTTGGGGGCCTAATGTGGTCCCTGTGGCCGTTCTTTGGTCGGCCCTCATGCATGTTCTCTTCATCAAGTCTGGCCCTCTTTGAAAAACGTTTGGGCACCCCTGGCATAGGTTATCAATCTGCTTCTAATACATTCCTTACTTAATTGTATCTTCTAGCAGAAAGAATCCTCTTAGGGAGGAGTCTAGCTTGTCAAACATTTGCATTGTCTCATTTGTAGTGTCTCCAGCAATGTAAAAACATGCAGATAAACAGTTCCTTTGGGCTGTTTTGAACCTCTTTGTTCATAGAATCAGACTTAAGGCAGACATGGTCATCCTCACTATTCCTTCTCTGAGAATAAAACTCATTTTCATTCATTTATTCCACAAGGAGTCAGACCCCTAATCAGCCATGAAGCTCGCTGGGTGACCTTGAGCCAGACAAGGACCTAATCTACCTCGCAAGGTTGTTGTGGGATTAAAGTTACACACATGAAGTTGCACTTCAGAGGAAAGGTGGAATAACAAACAAAGGAGGCAAACTTCCCTCACTGGGTGAGATATTCCAGAATTGGGGAGCCAGCCTTCATGCTACACTTTTACGCACATTTTATAAATTCCTAGAATGGAAAAATTAACAAAATAGAAGAGGAAGTAAGAGTGGGGGGTAGGGTGGGGGTAAACTTTCCGGCCCCAAAGGCTATATGCTTCATTCTGGGCAAATTTTCTGGGACCACCTGTCAGTGGTAGCCAGAGCCTGAGGCAAAAGTTTGTGCCAACCATGAACGTAAAATTCCGCTTTTGTGCAGTAGGCTACCATTTCTACACACACTCAGACTTTGTGGTCTATATCCCAGCAATGTAAGCAAGAGGCATTAGCAGAGTCAAGGACACTTATTCCAGACATGCAGAAGCTCTCCAACCAGGAGGAAGCGATGCAAAGTTGGTGAAGTGTATGGCCTGTGGGGAAAGGGTGTAACTGGGACAGACACGTGACCTAGAGAGTGTGCCCCAAGGGCCAGATAGAGAGGTATTGAGGGCCACAGTTAGCCCCAGGCTTCACATCCTTGCAAAGGAAAATCTAGCAAAGAAGAAATCCTGTCAGTGTTCTCAAAGCTTCAGTCCGTGAAGTTCCTACTTAATGTCCCCAGTCCCCTAAATTGGGGGAAAGGAGGTGGATCTGCTTACCTCAGTTCTTGTCCGAGCCTCGATCTTCTGACAAAGTTCAATTTATCCCACGCTTTCTCGCTGACCTTTCCCAATAATTTAGTGAGGTCGTGCTTTATCTGCTCCAACTTAGAGACCCGTTTATCCGTTTGGGCAAAAGTCGAATGGCCTGGGACAAGAAACAGAACATCTGCATCACGTCTTGTTGCGCAGGAAGTAAGGTGGTCCTGGTAAACTCTGGCGCGTGCTGGGCTATTCGAGACTAAGGGTCTCGTGGACCAAGGGGGTAGCTGCCCGGGCCCCTCTGTCCTGCCGCGGTCGCCAAAATGTGGCAAGGCAAATCTGCTGCCACAACTTGCACCATTAACTGTTAGTGACTTGGGTTGAAGAAAGAATCCCGAAAATTTGCTTACTGCAGTAAAGAGTTCCAGCAGGATCGCTCTACAAAGGCTGAACCCCACCCAAACGCCCTGGGAGGGGGGTACTTTACAGGTTTCTTACACAAAGCATTACAATTTCCTGCAATCATATGCATTCTCATTGCCTGATTCAAAGAAGCATACAAGCTGTTAGCGAGAACTCATATGGTGATATTATTTTAACACGGTACTATTTCAAATCAAATTCCTAGTCCCATTGCGGGGGGGTGGGGGGTGGGAATGGCTGGGTAACTTGACTTTTGGCATAAGGTAAAGGGACCCCTGGCCATTAGGTCCAGCCGTGACCGACTCTGGGGTTGCGGTGCTCATCTCGCATTACTGGCCAAGGGAGCCGGTGTACAGCTTCCGGGTCATGTGGCCAGCATGACTAAGCTGCTTCTGGAGAAACCAGAGCAGCGCACGGAAACGCCGTTTACCTTCCCGCCGGAGTGGTACCTATTTATCTACTTGCACTTTGACGTGCTTTCGAACTGCTAGGTTGGCAGGAGCAGGGACCGAACAATGGGAGCTCACCCCGTTGTGGGGATTCGAACCGCCGACCTTCTGATCGGCAAGTCCTAGGCTCTGTGGTTTAACCCACAGCGCCACCCGCATCCCTTGACTTTTGGCATAGGTCACATAAAAAAAAGGTTCCTGTGCTTTTTCTGAAGATTTTGCCTGTGGTTCCTGCTGTGTGCTGCAGAATTCATACAGGAATCCAGGCCTGTGGGGATCTGCTCCTCTTAAGAGAAATTTAAGCTGAAAGGGTACTTTAGGTTACAAAGATAAATACTACCAAAGATGTTATGATTATTTCCCCACCAGCCATCCCCACACGGTTGTGCTGCCAAAGCATCAAAGGAAAAGATTAGACCTTCACAGGCCCAGGCTATTGACCCTTAAAAAAACACAATGTGATTTGGACTCTGCTTCAGCAAACCCAATTCTAGGATTTTTGGAGCCTGGAGCAGCAAGAAGGAAAGTGGACAATCCTGGCTTGATCATGAGGTGAGTTGGAGACCTAGCCTCAGGTCGTGAGTTTGGGGCCCAGTTTATGCTGTGGGTTAAACCACTGTGTCGCTTAGGCTTGCCGATCGAAAGGTCGGCGGTTCAAATCCCTGCGACGGGGTGAGCTCCCGTTGTTTGGTCCCAGCTGCTGCCAACGTAGCAGTTCGAAAGCACACCAGTGCAAGGAGATAAATAGGTACCGCTCTGGTGGGAAGGTAAACGGCGTTTCCGTGCACTGCTCTGGTTTCGCCAGAAGCGGCTTAGTCATGCTGGCCACATGACCCGGAAGCTGTACGCCGGCTCCCTCGGCCAATAAAGCGAGATGAGCACCACAACTCCAGAGTCGTTCATAACTGGACTTAATTGTCAGGGGTCCCTTTAGCCTTTAAGGTAAAGGTACCCCTGCCCGTACGGGCCAGTCTTGACAGACTCTAGGGTTGTGCGCCCATCTCACTCAAGAGGCCGGGGGCCAGCGGTGTCCGGAGACACTTCCAGGTCACATGGCCAGCGTGACATCGCTCCTCTGGCGAGCCAGAGCCGCACACAGAAAAGCCATTTACCTTCCCGCTAGTAAGCAGTCCCTATTTATCTACTTGCACCCGGGGGTGCTTTCGAACTGCTAGGTTGGCAGGCGCTGGGACTGAGCAACGGGAGCGCACCCCGCCGCGGGGATTCGAACTGCCGACCTTTCGATCGGCAAGCCCTAGGCGCTGAGGCTTTTACCCACAGCGCCACCCGCGTCCCACCCCTTTAGCCTTTACCTTTACCTAATTTGAGAAAACATAATTAAAATATTGTGCCTGCCTGTCCTCAGGCTCTCCCCCCCCCCGGGCTAATATGTTGTGGGGGTTGTTGTTGTTAACCCCACCTTCTTTCCAGTGCCATGGCCCTGATCCAGTTCACCATACCCCCTTCTCAGCTACTTTTTAGCCTTCTATAAAAAGTCAGGACTTATGGATCTCCTGCATTATTTGTTGCTTGATGCTGAGAAGTGGATCTTTGTATCTCTCTTGGTAACGTTTCAGATTTTGAACGCACACCACATCCCTGTGTTTTTAAACATCTATATATGCAGACTTAGACCAGCAGCTTAATGATTTGTTATGTGGTGCCTGAGACAAAGCTGTTGACAACTGTAAATAGTATTTATTTTAATCAGCTTGTGGGTTCTGCTTCTGATGCGATGTTGTGGTGTTACAAAGCTGACACGGTTTCCTCATTTTGCTATATTGGTGCCTCTGCCTCCTTTCCAGGAACTGCGTAAGTGACTTGCTCTCAAGGCCAAACGACACATTACAAGGGATATGCTTGAAAACAGCATAACTTTATTCTGCACCTTGGTCCAGATCAGATTGGATCTGTATCTCCAAGTCTTAAGGTTAAAAGAAGATGTCAGCACATTTCATATGTTCATCTGAACACAGGTACATGAGGGAGGGAGATCCTAATGGCTGGCTTGCTTACGCTGTAGCTGTTTGAACCCTTTGCACATGAAGTAGATATCTAATAATGAAAAGTGGAAATAGATCACTGTGGCTTCTACTGGGTATGGTGCTGGCATGAGTCTGGAGATTATGTCTTTATTTGCCCATGCTATAAAGGTAAAGGGACCCCTGACTGTTAAGTCCAGTGGCGGACGACTCTGGGGTTGCGCACTCATCTCGCTCTATAGGCCGAGGGAACTGGCGTTTGTCCACAGACAGCTTCCGGGTCATGTGGCCAGCATGACTAAGCCGCTTCTGGTGAACCAGAGCAGCGCACGGAAATGCCGTTTACCTTCCCACCGGAGCGGTACCTATTTATATACTTGCACTTTGACTTGTTTTCAAACTGCTAGGTGGGCAGGAGCTGGGACCGAACAACGGGAGCTCACGCCATTGCAGGGATTCGAACCACCAACCTTCTGATCGGCAAGCCCTAGGCTCTGTGGTTTAGACCACAGCGCCACTCGCCCATGCTATAGTGGGTAATATATAGGACTTCAAACCCCTCTCTCAGCTATGAATTTCATGGAATGGTCTTAGCCAGGTCACAGTTTCTCAGCCTAACATACCTTCTTGGAAAGATAAAATGAAATAATCCTATAAAGGTTTATTTGCTGTTTTCCTGGTTGCCTTTGAGTAAGGGGGTGCAAACTGATAACCGACTCAAGTTTTCTGAAGCTAACTCCATAGTCCTATCTCATTGGTTTTTCAGCATATTGTTTGTTGGTGGCAGGTTTCAGAGTTGGACCATGTTCTTCAGAGAGCCTGTGCAACCCAAAAGCCTGATATGTCTGCCAATATTATTGATCTGAGAAGAGATAAATAACCGCTGGACCAATTTGGAATGTGCCCAAAGTCTTTGAAGAACCAACCAGGCAACTTTGGGCTAAGCGAAATTGTTCCAAAACATGACATACCGGTAACTCCTTTTAGCTCTTCCAAATCATAATACTTCCATGTTCCAAGTCCGTGAGAAAGCAGGGAGCTCACCCACTCAAAAATAAAGAGACTTCAGAGTTTCCCTCTAGACTGAGGTAACCACCCACTCACCTGTGAAGAGGTACAAGACCAGTGTGATGACAATTAACTTCATAGTGGCTCGGCGGAGGGTCCTGAGTATCCTCTTGCTAGGGTGAAGGCAGGGGCTCGCTATCTGAGCAGGGGGTGCTCTGAGGGGAATAAATTATTGCTTCCATCCTCGGATTCTGTAATTCATTAACACAGGGCGCTGGGTGAGTTTTCTGTTCCATCATCTCGAGTCATTGCCCCCACGTCCAACTGGCACGAAAAGGAAGAGGTAACATTAGAAAGAGCTTGAACTTCAGTTTGCCAAGGACAGCAGGTGCGTTGCTAAAAAGGAAGGAATTTAAAAACCACACGGAAACTTTGGAAGGGTGCTGTGAGATCAGACCAAAGGCCTGTCTCATCTTGTAACTCATAGGGCCAACTGATGGGAATTGGAAAGAAGATATATTATATATGGAACTGGCGGAAATGACTGGCAGAATCCGAGACCAGGGAGAAGAGTTGGTGGAAGAAGACTGGAAGAAATTTAAAGACTATTTGCAGAAACATTGTAAAATTAATGAATGTTAAAACGATGTTGGATTGAAGTCAAGTGGCCTTAGCAACAAGGTTAATATGTAAAAATGGATTGATAATGGATGAAAATATAAAGTTATAATATGTTGAGATATTGAGTTAAGATAAAAGAAAGAGGGTAAGGATTTGCTGAATTAATTATGTGAACGGGAATACAAAAAAGGGAGGTGTGAGGAGGTCAGGGAAATAAGTAAATGAAATTTAAGATATGAAAAATTGATTTGTTTTTAACTATTTTTTCCCCTACTTTTTCTGTATTTTTTATCTTTCCTTTTTCTATGTATTTTCGTATTTTTTGTACTGTTCTCTTTATATTTTGTAATTTTCTTCTTTCTGTAAAATTTCAATAAATATTTTTTTTTTTTTAAAAAAGGAAAGAAGATATATTAATTATAGTTCCTCCTCTATAGGCCCGTGTGTGTGGAACAATGAGCAAAGGAATATGGCTGCAAACCTGTATTCAAAGCCTGGAGTTTAGCAGACTCTCTGTGCCCCTAGAATAATTTAATTCTCATCATCAGGCAGTTCCGTGAGGCATAGGAATAGGCTAGTCAGCCTTTCTTTATCCTGTGTCAGGTTCCTTCTACCCCTTCTGCATGAATAGACCACACACTGAAGTATGTTTAAAAATGATTTACTTGCAGATTTAAGGTCTCATAGAAATTGTTCAGCTGGAAGGGACCACGGGGGTCATCTAGTCCAACCCCCCCTGCAATGCAGGAATCTCAATCATGCATTGTCCTATGAGCAACACTAGAAAATGCAGTCAAAAATATTATTGGGTAGAAATACAGCAATGTAGTTTCTGACATGTGTCTGAAGTTGGGAGCTTATAAAAGGCGAAAGATTTATACGATCTGAAGAGAAACCAGAGTATTTGTTTATGTATTGTGTAGTGTATTGTCTTTAATTTATGTTGGAAAATCAATAAAAATTCATTTTTAAAAAAAATGAAGTTGGGAGCTTATAGTGAGGAATATCCTCCCTCTGTGGCTCACATTGCTAAGAGGAGAATGAGGAAAGGAAGAGAAGGAATACATCACTTCCTCCCTTACTTCCTCCCTACCCGACTGAGCCTACTCCAGCAATTCAAACTCTGTGGTCCTTAACCCCTTCATATACCAACTAGCAAGCATGCAGTTGTGTTTTGACTATAAAACTCTCCACACCAGCTAGGTGCATATGTACTTTATTTATTATTACATTTATATTACACCTTTCCTGCATGGAGCTCAAGGTGGCACAACTGGTTTTCCTGCTTAAACCCATTATATTCTCACAGCAATGCCCCTGTGAGATAGGCTAGGTTAAGAGGCTGTGTCTGGTTCAAGGTCACCCAGTGAACTGCTGGAGTGCGGATCAGAATCCTAGTCTCCCAGGTCCTAGTCCATCACACTAACCACTAGGCCACACCGTCTCTCATTCAGTGTTGCATCTGGACTATCCACAGACAGCATCCCTGAACCTCCAGGCAATGTCCACAGACCCCTGCTTTATCCCTGCCTCAATATTGTTTAGAGGGTTTCTTTCTACCCTGCTTTTGGGGAAGTTTGGAGTGACTTTTATGAGTCAGGACCCTGTAATGAAGAAAGTACTGACAGTATTGTTGTGCTACGTGGCATGGTTGGATACAAAGGGGTATCTATTCACCTTTTTGCATGCCATGCACAATTGTACAAACCTCTGTCATCTCATATCTTTCTTGCCTTTCCTCTCAACTAAGTAGTCCCAAATGGAACGCTGGTGGCGCTGTGGGTTAAACCACTGTGCCGCTTGGGTTTTCTGATCGAAAGGTTGGAGGTTCGAATCCCCACAACGGGGTGAGCTCCCATTGCTCGGTTCCTGCTCCTGCCAACCTAGCAGTTCGTAAGCACATAGGTAGCACTCTGACGGGAAGGTAAATGGTGTTTCTGTGTGCTGCTCTGGTTCACCAGAAGCGGCTTAGTCATGTTGGCCACATGACCCAGAAGCTGTCTGTGGACAAACGCTGGCTCCTTGGCCTGTAGAGCGAGATGAGTGCCACAACCCCAGAGTCGTCCACGACTGGACCTAATGGTCAGGGGTTAAACCACTGTGCCGCTTGGGGTTAAACCACTGTGCCGCTTGTGACTGGACCTAATGGTCAGGGGTTAAACCCCCTGTGCCGCAGGGGTACCTTTACCTTTACCTTTAAGTAGTCCCAAATAGTGGAGTCGCGCCACCCCCTTGATAATTTTGGTTGCCCTTTTCAGAAACTTTGTCAACTCTTCAATACCCTTTGTGGGGTGACGCAACCAAAACTGTACACCGTATTCCGAATGTGGCCACAGCATAGATTTGTATAATGTCATTATGGTAACTGCTGTTTCATTTCCAATTCCTTTCCTCAAGAGCCTGCAATTGGGCTTTTCCGCAGCTGCCACGCCCCTGGGTCAACGTATTCATCAAGATTTCCACCACAATCTCAAGGTCTTGTTCCTGGTCAGTCACCACCAGTTCAGATCATCTAATGTTAAATTACCCTATCCATCCTCCTGATATTCTTAGGTAACATCTATTCTGGTTCTATGGCTGGAGCTTACTCGGATCACTCCAAATGGAGCAAACTCTCCTTCAAGAGAAAGTCATTTGTTAACATAGCACCTATACCTATACCACCCTGAGGTCATTGACACCGTGTCCCAAACCCCTGGGGGTGATAGGAAGAAACCAAGCTATGTTTTGCATCATTGATAGACCCTGCTTTATCTCCATAGGGAGACTGTTTGGGGGGTGTCTCTCAGTTTCTTGTTCTGTTGGAAGATTGTAGTGGCCAGGATCTTTTAGGGAAGAAAGAACAAAAAAACACAGAAATGGTCTCAGCCCAGTATACCTGAAGGAGCGTCTCCACCCCCATCGTTCTGCCTGGACACTGAGGGCCTTCTGGAGGTTCCCTCACTGCGGGAAGTGAGGCCACAGGGAACCAGGCAGAGGGCCTTCTTGGTGGTGGCACCTGCCCTGTGGAACACCCTCCCATCAGATGTCAAGGAAATAAACAACTATCTGACTTTTAGAAGATATCTGAAGGCAGCCCCGGTTAGGGAAGTTTTTAATGTTTGATGTTTTATTGTGTTTTTAATCTGTTTGGAGCCGCCCAGAGTGGCTGGAAAAACCCAGCCAGATGGGCAAGGTCTAAATAAGAAATAATTATTATTATTGTAATGTATCGCCTGGCATTCAGCCAAAGATTGCTGCCAGAGGTTACCGATCAATAAAAGCAAGACAGTCCCTGTCCTTGGACACGAATTTCTTTTTAAAAAAAGACATAGCACAGAAATAAAATGGCTTGGGATGAAGGAGGAAATAAGCCAGAGGAGTTACTGGTTTTGGGGTGCACGTACTTCCAATGACCAGCTGGATAGAAACTGTTCTGGGAAAGGAGGAGCTGAAAGCGACTGGACTCTCAACTGTGTACATGGAGTGGCTCTGCTGCTGGAATGTAATGGCGCCTGGCACACTTCACCCTGTGCCGATTTAAGCCTTAAGCTTTCTTCCTGGCTTTTAGCAGAGTATTGCAGCAGCAGAAAAGGTGCCTTGTGTGTGGGTGATAAATTCTCCTCACACCTGCATCCCTTCCTTCATCTGCTACAGCAGGATGCAATTGGTGTTGCCCATTGATAGTTGGCAGGAGCTGGGACCGAACAACAGGAGCTCACCCAGTTGCAGGGATTCGAACCGCCGACCTTCTGATCGGCAAGACCTAGGCTCTGTGGTTTAACCCACAGCGCCACCAGCGTCTCCTGCCAACCTAGCAGTTCGAAAGCACAAAGTGCAAGTAGATAAATAGGTACCGCTCCAGCGGGAAGGTAAACAGTGTTTCCATGAAGTGAGATGAGCACCACAACCCCAGAGTCGGTCACGACTGGACCTAATGGCCAGGGGTCCCTTTACCTTTACCTATTGATAGTTGGTGTGTGGGGTGTGTGTGTGTAAACCTGCACTGCCTCAAGAGAATGGAGGGGAAGAGGAAAGGTGGACTCCCCCCCTCCCTTGCCTGAGTCCCAAGGTCTCTCCAAAGGTGCTATTTCGAGGGAGCCCTCTATTCACTTGGGCCGATGAAGGCTTCCTCTGAAACTCAAGGAGCAGCTGCAAGGTAGGGAAAGGGAAAGGGACTCCTCCTCATTTCCACCCTGCAGGCCAAGGAAGTTGAGCTCCCCCTACGCAACTGTTATGTTAGAAGACATCTGAAGGCAGCCCTGTTTAGGGAAGCTTTTAATGTTTGATTCATCACTGTAGTTTAATATTTTGTTGGAAGCTGCCCAGAGTGGCTGGGGAAGCCCAGCCAGATGTGTGGGGTATAAATAACAAATTATTATTATAATATATTATGCGCACAACATAACCCATGTGTTGGATTACAGGTGTATTGAGAGCGCTTCACTTTTGCTTGCGTGAAGAAGGTATATTTTCAACGGCCAACAGAAGGAGGGGGTTTAAAGAGAAACAGGCCACGCATCGAACAGAGGTTGTTAGGAATGTCTCCTTTATTATCCTTTCTGAAGAAGACTTGCACACCCGCCCTACCTCCCAGCCAAGGTCATGAAGACACAAAAACCAATGTAAGCTTTTCCCTTCTGATCTCTCTTTAGATGCTGGGTGAGATTCCTTCCTCGTATACATGTGAGAGAAATAATCATGGATTTGGGGAAAACACTGGGGCTCTAGCCCACTCCCTAAAGTCCTTTTTGTACTTTTGGCGCAACTGCACAAGGGGACCAATGTACGGCTTCAGTAAGTGCTTGTGGATTGTCTCTGCTCCTTTTCTGATCAGCTCCTGGGCGTGGTCAAGATAGGGCTGAAGGGTTGCCTGCAATTCTCGCAGCTTCTTAATGTGCAGATCCAGCTGGGTTCTCAGAGCTTGCATTTGCTGCGGCAGCTTCTCATCTATCTCACGGTTGATCTCCTGAGCTCTGGCGATGACGGCACTGCGCACGGTTGCTGCGTACGGACTCACCCTCTCCAGGACGGGATCCACATAACCCGCCAGGGCAGATTGCAATGCTTTGCCAAGCTCTTCTAAGTTATGCCTTCTATGTCTCTGCAGGTCATACAGGGCAGTGATAGCCTTTTCCCCAACCTGGTATGGCACCCCCAAAACCAGATCAAGAGCTTCCATGACCTCATCAGGTAACTCTTTATCCAGGGTATCCAAGCGCCTGCTGATATTCCTAGAGACATACTCAAGAAATTTCCTGTAGGGGGAAAAAAGAACAGAGAATTGGAAAGCTTTCAGAAGGGAAAAGGAGGGTTTGGGATCGTCCAAACACCTGCTTGTCCCACTGCTGTTTACCCCTGAACTGGTACAAGTGTCAATAGTTTTTCTGTGGATTGATGTTTGTTCTGATTTAGCGGTAAGCAGTTGGTTTTTCTAGGGAAAGCGACAGTGCCATATCTAAAGGTAAAGGTAAAGGTACCCCTGCCCGTTCGGGCCAGTCTTGACAGACTCTGGGGTTGGTGCGCCCATCTCACTCTATAGGCTGGGGGCCAGCGCTGTCCAGAGACACTTCTGTGTCATGTGGCCAGCATGACATCGCTGCTCTGGCGAGCCAGAGCCGCACACGGAAACGCCGTTTACCTTCCCGCTAGAAAGCGGTCCCTATTTATCTACTTGCACCCGGGGGTGCTTTCGAACTGCTAGGTTGGCAGGCGCTGGGACCGAGCAACGGGAGCGCACCCCGCCGCAGGGTTTCGAACCGCCGACCTTTCGATCGGCAAGCCCTAGGCGCTGAGGCTTTAACCCACAGCGCCACCCGCGTCCCTCTAGTGCCATATCTACATATAAGCTAAACAAGCTGCAGCTTAGGGCCCCACTCTCTTGGGGGCCTCCCAAAAATTTAAAGGGAAATTAAACTGGATGTACATTTCCAAAATATAAGATAAAAATAAAATAAAATAAAACCTCCATACAGTGTTTTGTGTTCTGTACGGACCTATTAGTTCTATAAATTACTATATAGCATACAGTGGACGCTTGGGTCGCGAACGCGATCCGTGTGGGATGCACGTTCGCAACCTGCAGCGGCGTGTCTGCGCACACGTGGGTTGCGATTCGGCGCTTCTGCGCATGCGCGACCACCGAAACCCAGAAGTAACCCGTTCCTGTACTTCCGGGTTTCGGCGGTCCATAACCCGAAAAAACGCAACCTGAAATGTCTGTAACCTGAGGTATGACTGTATATTCAACACAAAAAACTGCGACAATTTGTTGTTGACAATCTGGACAATTTGTTGTGGACATATAAGGGGCTCCATTACCTTCAGTAGGTATGGGCCTCATCAAACCTAAATCTGGCCCTGGGTGGGACAAATGAAAACCTGCTTGGACCTGCATAGTCACAGTAGGCAGCCTCTTTCACTGAGTGGGAAACCCCTGGATTTAAGGGGCAGCCTTCCTTTCTTGTCAGGATGGCTTTGCCTGCACCCATTTCTCCTCACTTTAAGTGGGGAGAGAGCCTTCCTGGGAAGGTTCACTTGATCTGCCCATCTGCCGAAGGGGAGGCACCATCCTGAGTCAAAGTGGCTTGAGCTGTCGCTATCCAAGATTTCTGTTCAAACACCCAGGATTTTAAGACTCTGTTCTGAGGAGGATTCCAAAGTGGGCACCTCCCTGTCTGCTGCCTGAGGGGCTTCATGTAGCAGTGTGTGTCACCTGTTATACCCTCAGCCCTGCCACACATGCTGCCCACAGTGGGAGGGGAAGGTACAGGGACCCAGGGGCTGGCCAAGCCATGGGGTGAAGTGGTGGCAGTGGGGCTGGCTCAGAATCCAGTAGTTCAGCTCCCATACCTTCCCCAACCCCAGAATGTTATGCCGGCATCACTTCCATCCATCTATTCTCTAGAAATAACATCTCCTCTTTTCTACATGGGAAGAGAGCAGCGCAGAGCGGAAACGAGTCTAATTTGCTTACGAAAACTCCTGGCCCTCCTCTCTTCTGCCAACGATGGTGACTTTCCCAAACAATGTTTCCATGAATTTATTGGCATCTTCTCTTCCCTGTTGGATTAGCTTCTCTAGCTTGGAATCCGGCTCGTCTCGGAGAACAGAAGCCCAAGTCCCTAGAAGTCCCAAAAAATAATAATTCTGCATTGCACCGTCCACTGCAGGAAGCGCCAAGCCTGTTTGGTACACCAAGCTGCAACTCAAAGCTTCACATATAGAATCCTTTCTTTAATGTTTGAGGGTCTAAATTAGAAGGTCTTTGTTAGGGCTGGAGCCTCATTCCCGCCTCAAGAAAGGTAGAAACAAAATAGTTTATGTCAATATTTCCCAACTCTTTTCTGGCCATGGCCTTTTCTGACCTTGTTTTTTTCCTGTGGCACCGCCCCCCCCCATGGATGTAGCCCAGGGGGGCAGCTGCCCCCCCAATAAGTAAAAATCAATGCAAATCTGATGCTCCACCCCCCCCCAAATCCTGGCTATTCCCATGCCCCCTCCCGTCTACTGGTAAGAAAAGTAGCTTTTTAAATATTTTGTTTTTCAATGCATGTTTCATTTATAATTTTAATAATTTTTAGAAAATTACATAAAATGATAGGAAGATAATAAAATATTGTTGAAGCAGAAAAACATAGAATCATGGGTCTGGAAGGGACCCCAAGGGTATTCTGTGGGAGGAGAACACCTGTTATTTGACACAGAGGGGGGAAACTACAGATATTGGGCAAAAGGTGCATAGGGAGTTCTGTATACATGGGAGAATTTTAAAAAGAAAGTGGTCCTCACTGACCTGCTGCAAAAAGATCTTGTTATCCGGAGTAGCCCTGGCTGCCTAGATAAAACACTATAGCCCCACACACCTTTACCTGGGAGTACGGCCCACTGAACTCAGTGCAGCTTTCTTCCAAGTAGAGACTTAGTTATTTTTTAGATGCAAGTCAGCAGACTTAGTTATGTACTAGATGCAACTCATGGGACACGGGTGGCGCTGTGGGTTAAACCACAGAGCCTAGGACTTGCCGATCAGAAGGTTGGCGGTTCGAATCCCTGCGACGGGGTGAGCTCCCGTTGCTCGGTTCCAGCTCCTGCCAACCTAGCAGGTCGAAAGCACGTCAAAGTGCAAGTAGATAAATAGGTACCGCTCCGGCGGGAAGGTAAACGCTGCTCTGGTTTGCCAGAAGTGGCTTAGTCATGCTGGCCACATGACCTGGAAGCTGTGCGCCAGCTCCCTCGGCCAATAAAGCGAGATGAGCGCCGCAACCCCAGAGTTGGCCACGACTGGACCTAATGGTCAGGGGTCCCCTTTACCCTTTACAGATGCAAGTCAGCACCTTACAGAGTCAGGCCCAGGCTGCCACCAGGCCCAGCAGTGGTGGCAGCATCCGGCTCGCCCAGCCCTACCCGTTGCCACCCCACCACCCTACTTACCTGACCCGGGGGGTTCTGGATCGTGGGCTCTACTGGTCCCGCCCGAAGCAAACCAGGACTGCTCCAAGAAAACACATGTGGCAAAAAGGAGCGCTAGGCCCTGTGGGTCCCCTTACCCGCTTGTGATTGGCGAGGCAGATAGACATCCAATCAGGGATTTAAAAAAAAAAATGTTTCCCTTCACTTCTCACTTCCCTCTAGCCTTATTTACTCCAGTTTCACCTGTGGCCACCCCCACCCTCCGAAACATAGCTGTCAACTTTTCCCTTTTCTTACGAGGAATCCTATTCGGAATAAGGGAATTTCCCTTAAAAAAAGGGAAACGTTGACAGCTATTCCTAGGAATATCCTGGGGGCCCCACGGGCCATATGGTCCCTGCTTGGGAAACACTGGTTTATGTTATTTCTCAGTCAGGTCCCTTTTTTTATGTGGGAAATGGTGTAATTACAGATGCTGTCTGTGCGGGAGCTGAGGCTAAAATATGGTCTAGTATTCTTACCAGGGAAAGGAGCAGACACTTCGGGCACAGGTGGTTTCAGGTGTGGCACAAAACACCTGGGGCTTGTGCCTCTGGGCCACTCGCTAACAACACTCCCTGTGGAATAATCACTTTCTAGATCTATGGAGTGGCTTCCCACCCAGGGCCGGATTTAGGTTTGGTGAGGCCCTCAGCTACTGAAGGTAATAGGGCCCTTTATATGTCCAGCTGTCCTTTGTCAACAACAAATGGTCGCTGTTTTTTGTGTTGAATATATGCTATATGATAATTTATGGACCTAATAGGTCCGTACACAACACACACAAAATGTTGCCGTATGTAGGTTTTATTTTATTTCTTTTTTTGTTATATTTTGGAAATTTACATCCAGTTTTTTCCCCTTTAAATTTTTTTGGGGCCCCCCAAGAGAACGGGGCCCTAAGCTATATCTTGTTTAGCTTATACATAAATCTGGCACTGTTCCCAACACTGGATTATAGCTCTCTCTCTAAAATGGGGACATGAGGTTTCTAAAACACAAGCCCTGTGGTCCCAGCCGCGTGTCAGAGAACCTAAATAGGATCTCAGTCAGTTCTTACATAGTTTTGTTCTTCTGGAAATAGTACAGACTGAAGGGGTATTTACAGTTTCCCTATAGATCACCCTCCCCAGCTTGGCCTGCTAGCACATCCTCAGGAAATAGACCCCACAAAGCACACAACCACACACACGACTTGGTCTGTCAGCAAAGGAAAGAGATCAGCCTTATCCAGTCGTTGGCTATTGACCCCCCAACAGTGATTTGCAGAATGGACTTTGCTCCCTCAAAGCCACATCTAGGACTTTTGGAACGAGAGACACCAGGAAGGTGGACAGAACATGATTTGAGCAGATGAACTCAAGGCCCTCCCTATATTGCGACACAACTGAGGGGCAGTAGCAGCAGCCCAAATGCCAACCAACATGTACGCGCCCTTGCAGCCTTAACCTCTTGCAGTGGTTGTTTGCAGGAAAGAGGTTCCTTGTCATGACACTCTGCATGCGAGTTTCCCCAAAGTGATTCCTCTAAGTGGCAGCACCCTAGGAACAGTGGCGTAGCGTGGGGGGTGCAAGGGGGGCCGGCCGCACCGGGCGCAACATCTGGGGTTAGGGCAAATCCACGGGTTAGGGGGCGCAAATCCACGGGTTAGGGGGCGCAAATTACTTGCCTTGCCCCGGGTGCTGACAACCCACGCTACTCCACTGCCTAGGAAATCTTTGGAGCTCTTCCTACACTGGGAGTACAGTAGGGGAAGCATGTGTCCTACCTCACAGACAACCGCACAGCTCACCGGACTGCAGACAGCCATGGCAGCTTCTATTGTCCTCTTTGTCAAAGGGCACCCTTAGGCAGGGGCAGGTTAGCAGAAGGAGGGGAAGTCATAATAAGTACTTTAAACCTTGGCTGATCAGACTAAAGACCCATTTTGCCCAGTCCGTTCGTTGTCTCCCAGCCACTGAACGTGGAGCTTCAGTTTAGCCATAATAATAATAATAATAATAATAATAATAATAATAATAATTTATTATTTATAACCCACCCATCTGGCTGAGTTTCCCCAGCCACTCTGGGCGGCTTCCACTCGAGTGTTAAAAACAATACAGCATTAAATATTAAAAACTTCCCTAAACAGGGCTGCCTTCAGATGTCTTTTAAAGATAAGATAGTTGCTTATTTCCTTCACATCTGAAGGGAGGGCGTTCCACAGGGCGGGCGCCACTACCGAGAAGGCCCTCTGCCTGGTTCCCCGTAACCTCACTTCTCGCAATGAGGGAACCGCCAGAAGGCCCTTGGCGTTGGATCTCAGTGTCCAACAGATATCTATCTTGCTAAATTTACATCCCAAAAGGTGGAACGCAAGGCAGCTGCTAGCCTGATGTTGACCTTCCACTCACCTGTCAGGATGGCCAAGGCCAATGTGAGGACGAAGAACTTCATGATGCTTTGGCGGAGGAACCTGCTGGGATGAAGGTAGGGGCTGTCTCTGAGTCCGGGGAGCCACGAGGGAGACTACTTATTCCTCCCAATCTCCTCCTCCTCCTCCCTCGCCTTCTGGGTCACTCATTAACATTGTGGGGCTATTGGAGGGCAGGTGCCTTTGAGGGGGAACCTTCCCTTGTTATCTCCCATGGTCATTGCAAGACTACAGAGAGGACTAACTTTTAAAAAAATCTGATTTAGCCAAAGAAGGCAACACAGGATATCCAAAGACACGACAGCACGTCTGCACATGCGCAGGTCGCGTTTTGCCGCTTCCGCGCATGTGCGTGACGTCATTTTGAGCGTCTGCGTGAGCAGCGAGACCTGGAAGTAATGTGCTCCGTTACTTCTGGGTCATTGCGGAGCGCAACCCGAAAGCGCTCAACCTGAAGCACATTCAACCTGAGGTATGACTGTATTTTTATTATAGGTAAAGGTAAAGGTACCCCTGCCCGTACGGGCCAGTCTTGACAGACTCTAGGGTTGTGCGCCCATCTCACTCAAGAGGCCGGGGGCCAGCGCTGTCTGGAGACACTTCCGGGTCACGTGGCTAGCGTGACGAAGCTACTCTGGTGAGCCAGAGCCGCACACGGAAACACCGTTTACCTTCCCGCTAGTAAGCGGTCCCTATTTATCTACTTGCACCCGGGAGTGCTTTCGAACTGCTAGGTTGGCAGGCGCTGGGACCGAGCAACGGGAGCGCACCCCGCCGCGGGGATTCGAACCGCCGACCTTTCGATCGGCAAGCCCTAGGCGCTGAGGCTTTTACCCACAGCGCCACCCGCGTCCCAACGTATTTTTATTATACTTTCTCACAATTATATTTTCCCCACTTTCCCGCCAAGGAGCTCAAGGTGGCACTCTTTGGTCTCCCTTTCCCTGTGTTTTCCTCACAAAAACCCTGTGAGGTAGGTTCAGCAATGACAAAGGAACAACGACAGGCCCAAAACCACACCGTGAGCTGCATGGCTTAAGTTATTTTATCTCTGTTCTCCCCAGTCCACTTAATAGCCGCCTTATTCCACATTCCAGTAGTGGTGTTGGGAGTCTGCATTGTGAGGAACCTGCCGGGGCCTGTACTCCCACAGGGTTCCCACTGCCAACTTCTTCAGCTCCTCGATTTTGTTGCTCCTCTGCCTTGCTGCCTCTTGTCTGCAGGCAGGTGAGGAAAGAGGAAAGAGAAGGAGCAAGAGTTTCACTCCCTTGCCTTCTCCCTCAGGCTTGCTGGACAACTTGGGTCCAAAGAGGGTGGCCATTTCCCCAGCATCCTGTTTCCAACAGTGATCAGCCTGATTGCCTCTGAAAAGCCCATATGCAGCGCATGAAGGCAACAGGAACTCCCCCCTCCCCCCAAAACCCCACATTTATTGCTTGCTTTCCTGGAAGTGTCCCTGCTGCTGAATATGCAAGTCCAATTTCACCTTTTTTATTTGTACTTATTTTCAATCCCAGTGTGGGGAACAAAGTAATAATGATAAACAAAGGGTGGAAAAAACAATTACGAAACCTTGGAAACTTGTCCAATAAACAACAATTCAGTAATGTTGTCTGTCATAAGGCAAACCGGCAGAAACGCAAAGAGGACAAACATTTTAAATTTCCAATTTAACCAAGTGCCTAGCTGAAGGAAAGCACAGGGCATTCAAATGGATTAACGAACCCACAGTCTCAAAATGTTTAAAATGTGTAGCCAACAAAGGGGAAGGCGAGGCAGCTTCTAGCCTGATGGTCATTGTCAGGATGACCAAGGCCATTGTGAGAATAAAGAAATTCATAGTGGTTCAGTGGAGGGTCCTGAGATTCAGCAGGGATGAAGGCAGGGCCCATCTCTGATCAGGGGGAGGACGGATTCTTTCCATCCATGTCCTCCCCTGTTTTGCTACCCTATGGAAGAAAGTGATTTTGACACTCCCCCCTCCCTCAACTTGCATAATCCCATTGCAACATTCCTTATTGCCAGGAGGGGCAATTGTGGGGTTTTCTTCCCTTCAAAGGAAGGAAATTTTGCCACTGTATTCTGCTCTGGTCAGACCTCACCTGGAGTACTGTGTCCAGTTCTGGGCACCACAGTTCAAGAAGGACACTGACAAACTGGAATGTGTCCAGAGGAGGGCAACCAAAATGGTCAAAGGCCTGGAAACGATGCCTTATGAGGAATGGCTAAGGGAGCTGGGCATGTTTAGCCTGGAGAAGAGGAGGTTAAGGGGTGATATGATAGCCATGTTCAAATATATAAAAGGATGTCATATAGAGGAGGGAGAAAGGTTGTTTTCTGCTGCTCCAGAGAAGCGGACACGGAGCAATGGATCCAAACTACAAGAAATAAGATTCCACCTAAACATTAGGAAGAACTTCCTGACAGTAAGAGCTGTTTGACAGTGGAATTTGCTGCCAAGGAATGTGGTGGAGTCTCCTTCTTTGGAGGTCTTTAAGCAGAGGCTTGGCAACCATATGTCAGGAGTGCTCTGATGGTGTTTCCTGCTTGGCAGGGGGTTGGACTCGATGGCCCTTGTGGTCTATTCCAACTCTATGAGCTTTCTGTTGATCATGAAGAAAATGCAGCTTTTAGGACCCACCAGAACTTATCAAAGCCTCAAACCACTGCCAATACCAGGGTTACCAGAACCAAGCCTAAAGACACCTATATATGCCCACACAAAATATTTTGCATTCCCCAAAAACAATGATCTCTAGTAATGTTAATAAAAGCATTAGCATAGGCGGACAACACTGACGGAGAGGAGGCAATTAAAAGGTTAACTCAAGTTTATTTTAAGGGACTCAAAGTTTACAGAGCACTAAGAGTGAACAAGAAAGACTACGGGCGAAAGAATAAAACAGAAATGCCATTTACTTCGACTTAGGTGTGATGGCACGGACCCCATCTTGTAACCAGTCAGCAGAAGCTACCACTATGTAATGAGAAATTGGAACCACGTATCCGGAACAATGTGTAGACATCAACAGGGACATCTGGTTTATGATATGAGCTACAGAAGAGACCACCACATCTTCTGTCTGTCTTGGGGTTGGCCAAGGTTCCATCCTCCATCGTGTGCAAAACAATTGCCACCATCATCACTGACTTGGGGGAAAGGTAGGGCCTTCAACCCACTTCTTAAACTTCTCAGCGCGTTCTTGGAGTGCCTTGAAAATACGGCTAAAATAAGGCTGCAGAATCTGGCTGACTCTCTCCACTCCTTCCTCAAGCTTCTCCTGGACCTGGTCAACGTAGGGGTCTATGGATGACCGGAATTCTTGCAGTTCCTGCTGGAGAACTTCAGCATAAGGAGCCAGCTGATCTTTCAGGTCTTCCAGCTGCTGCTTCAGCTTCTCATTCAGCTTGGGGTTCAGCTCTTCGGCCTTGGCCACGAGGGAACGCTGCAGGGACTTTGAGTACCGATCCACCTTCTCTAAGACCGAATCTGCGTAAGGTGCCACAATGGTGTACAGAGCCTCCGCCAGCTCGTCTGAGGCAGGCGATACCTTTCTATGCAAGGCACGGATGGTGTTGAGACTTTTGTCCACCACGCCCAGCGACGCCCCAACCACCAGGTCGTACCCTTCAACCACCTCGGCAGGCAACTTCTCCTTCAGGTTGCGCAAGCGCTTGCTCATTTTTGCAAAGCTGTTATGGAGCTTGTCTCTGCAGGGGGTGGAAATAAGAGAGAGTCACAAAAGGTAAGCAGAACTCCCTTCTTTGAGTGAGAAGCTCCTGGGCTGGAGAGCTGGGGTGAGGCCAGGTTCCCTTCCCCATCTCTGATGTTATGCCAATGGCAGGAGGGCATGTCGTTGTGTGACCCCCTCCCTTCAAAGCACCACTTGCATGTTCCTCCTCCAATCTGTTACCCGCTAGGCTGACATAATGTAAAAGAGACAGTGGATATGGGATTCCATGGAATGCAAATTGCACTATGTGATGGGAGAGTTTGTTCGCTGGCCAGTTTGGGTCACCAAGTGTTGTTGTTGTCTGCCAGCAAACAGTTGGCTGGGAACAGCGTCTGATTGGCCAGAGTTCCGGGGGAGGGATATGATTGGTTTTGAAAGGTTAGACAGGTTTCATATTGGGAGAGAGGGTGAAGGGGTTCTGAGGGGAAAAGGAGATACACACTGAGGAGACTATCCATAGGGAGAGGACAGAGCCTCACAACTCGGATAGGGAGACCAGGCTGAGGGTCTGGGGAAGGTGTCCAAACAGGAGTGTGCTGAGTCTGAACCAGGAGTGACAGATCCTGTGGGAATTCAGGCTCCCTGGGTCACTGGCGGGGGCAGCACACCACCCCAGGCACCATCAGAGGGGGTACCATCATGTCCGCCCCTGGACACGTGGCACGCCCCCTGACCGCACTGGGTGCCACGCCCCCAGGACGCATGCCATGCCCCTGTGGCCAGTGCGCCAAGCCCCCGGGATGTATGCCACGCCCCCGCAGGCGGCATGCCACGCCCCTGGGACAGGCACCAGCCACGCCCACGCCTGCTCTCCGCCCCCAGTGCTGGAGCATGCAGCTTCGCCACTGCCCTAGATGTCAGTCTAATAAGGAGGGGAGAATTCTTCTAGGTACTGAACACTCCCAACCCAGTGACAAGGGGAGATGGGATCTCCTGGGTCTGTAATACCATAAATACCTCAGGTATGGGAGATGAGCGCCACAACCCCAGAGTCGGCCACAACTGGACCTAATGGTCAGCGGTCCCTTTACCTTTACCTTTATGGGATTGTTAAGAGAGGGGGTAACAGAGGAAAAATGCCCCTCACTCATGAACCAAAGTATTAAGCTGTGAAGGAGGCAGTATAGTGTTGAAAGTATTGTATTATCTAAGTGATGGACACTGATTTGAACATTTTACCATCTGGAAACCTGAATATTTATCTACCCAAAGTGTGCCAACGGATGTTTAGTAACTGAAGTTTAAGGAGAGTTGTACCTATAACATTGTGTTTAAGCCTGAGACATCTTCTACTTAAAGTAACTAAGTTGATTTCTACCTGAAAGGATAAGTTTTCTAACCCACTTTGTGTCATAAACTTCCTTCGTTTAATAAAACTTTTCGTGTTCTCCTGCCTGAGATTCTAAACCTTTAAGTTTTCCCTCACACAAGTCCCCCACTAGATAATCTGGGGTAAATTGTAGAAATTTGTGTAACTGGTGTGCCGTGAGGTGGTCCCACTAAATTTAATTGAGGGCTGGCCAGGGTGAGAAAGTGCCATTGCGCCGTTACAACTACAATAAAACACATTCTGAGAAATAAAAGAAGCAATACAATACAATTAAAACCATACAGCACCTAGCACAAATGCTACACCAGGCAGAAAAAAAACCATTAATGGTCTATAAAGGCCATCAAGTGGTTGGTGAGGGACGGGATAAGTTTGGGAACCATTTTGTGTGAAAATATTAGCTCGAATCGCTTACATCACTGACTGTCCAAGCTCCGACCTTCTGATCACCTCTATTTTTTCATCAACTACCCTGGTGACGTTTCTCAGGTATTCCTGAAGCTCCAGGTTTAACCGGGCCAGGTGAGGATACGGCTCATCTCGGAGGACGTACGCCTGGGATCCTGGAAGACAAAAGCAAATCTGAACAGCTGTATCTGTGGCAGGAGGTGGAGCTCAGAGGGAACAGTGTTACACCCACATGCGAACCAAACCTTTGCTTTGTTTTGCAAAACAAATGTCTTAGGAGGCACAGTTTCACCCCCAAGGCCTAAGGCCGATGCATTTTTTTTAAAAAAGTTTTTATTATTAAAATAATTCAGCATTAATACACACATATTGCAAATATACAAGCAAACAAACATACATTTCATACAATCCTTAAAAATGTTCAAACATACCTACACTCAATCCCACAGATAATTCCTTTTCCCATCACCATCCACCACCCCTCACCCCACCTTTGTATTAGACTTCCAATCTAAAAAGGCAAAGGTAAAGGAACCCCTGACCATTAGGTCCAGTTGTGACCGACTCTGGGGTTGCACGCACATCTCGCTTTATTGGCCAAGGGAGCCGGCGTTTGTCCACAGACAGCTTCCGGGTCATGTGGGCAGCATGACTAAGCCACTTCTGGCGAACCAGAGCAGTGCACAGAAACATCGTTTACCTTCCCGCCGGAGTGGTACCTATTTATCTACTTGCACTTTGAGGTGCTTTTAAACTGCTAGGTTGGCAGGAGCAGGGACCGAGCAACGGGAGCTCACCCCATCGTGGGGATTCGAACTGCCGACCTTCTGATCGGCAAGTCCTACGCTCTGTGGTTTAACCCACAGCGCCACCTGCATCCCTAGAGACTTCCAATCTACTCGATTGCAATTTCTTTCCACTTCTGTTACTTTCTTCCACACACCTTTAACCTAATTTCATGCTCCTTTTTCTATTACACATTGTTATCCATCTTATTTAGTATTTCAGTATTTAAAATGGAACTTGTTTATTCTAAATAGGAGTTCTGATTTTTCAATATGGTTTTGCAAGTATCCTTTAAACACCTTCCAGTCCCTGTCTATCTTCTCTTTTTAGATCCTTCCTATTTGGTATTATACCGAAAAAAACAGAGTAGCTTGCCAAATTATTGGAGTATTACAATAGATCCAAAACAATGGGAGAAATAGGGAGGCCGATGCAAATTGTAGTCTCAAACCTCTGAAGGGCACCAGGTTGGGAAAGGCTGAACTTGGAAAGCAGGATGGATTAGAGAGGCCTGGATTCAAATCCCTCACTCAGCCATGAAGCTCATTGACTGACCTCACCTAGTCGCAATTTCTTGGCCTATACTACTTTGCAAGGGTGTTGTGAGGATAAAAGGAAATAAACCTGAAGGAATTGCCTCATATGTGGTGTCATGAGCTTCTTGGAGCAATGGATTTGAGATGACAAATAACTGTTCTTCTCACCCCTTTCCAAGCCTGATTCCATCTAATGGTGTATTGTGGGAAGGGATGACAGCAAAGTTCATAGCTGGATGGAATTCTTGAGGCAGGAGGAGCTCAGTGCAATCCAAAAGCTTGCTACATTGGCGGTGTACACTACCTTTGAAACACATTTGAAGCACACACACCCACACCCGCACCGAAGGATTCTGGGCACTGTAGTTTACCCTTCACAGACTTACAACTCCTAGCAACCATTAACAAACTAGAAAACAAGAAAATATAACCTCTGGACCAGAGAACTCCACCCCCCCCAAAAGCTTGGAAATTGCTGAGGATAGTGTCATACTACTTAATGATTTTTCTACCTGTATGGTTCTTAGTTGTATTCTAATTGCTTCTTTTATTTCTTATGTTGTATTTTATTACGTTAGGATTTGAAGTCTCTACAGTAATACCTCCGCAAACGTCCACCCCCTCGACCGTCCATTTTGGTGAACGTCCGCGGCAAACCCGGAAGTAGAGCAGAGCAGTGCTTTGTCGAGCGTCCCTTTCGTCGAGCATCCGGGGCTCTGGAATGGATTCCAGACTCAAAACAAGGTACAACTGTACAGTGGTACCTCGGGTTAAGAACTTAATTCGTTCCGGAGGTCTGTTCTTAACCTGAAACTGTTCTTAACCTGAAGCACCACTTTAGCTAATGGGGCCTCCCGCTGCCGCCGCGCTGCCGGAGCACAATTTCTGTTCTCATCCTGAAGCAAAGTTCTTAACCCGAGGTACTCTTTCTGGGTTAGCGGAGTCTGTAACCTGAAGCATATGTAACCTGAGGTGTATGTAACCTGAGGTACCACTGTATACTGTTTCTAGGGGCTTTCCATAGTCATCTGGTTGGTCACTGTGAGAACTGGCCTAGATGGGCCATTGGCCTGATCCTGCAGGCTTTTCTTATGTTCTTTTTTTATTTATTTATTTATTTATTATTTATTTATTACATTTATATCCCACCTTTCCTCCAAGGAGATCCAGGTGGCATACCTGGTTCTCTTGCCCCCCATTTTATCTCCACAACAACCCTGTGGGGTGGGTTACACTGAGAGACAGCAGCTGGTCACCCAAGAAATAAAAGATGCGAAACAAATTCAATTAAAAATCAATATGACTATCTAAAGTGTGGACCACCTGAATGAAGCTCACGGACCACGGGGGTCCGTAGACTCCTGATGTGGACCATTTTGGGTCATACCTGAATTGAGAGCCAGTCAGGAGGTGTTGTGCCAGTCAGATCAAAAAACAAACAAATGATCGCAGAATCATTGCATTGGAAGCGACCCCGGGGGTCATCCAGTCCAATCCCCTGCGATGCAGGAATCCTGCCCTGCGTTTGAATCCAGCCAGCCATCCCTGGGCAGACTCGAACAACGAACCTTCTGGCAAACAATGTATCTTTTGACCATTGTGCCTCAGACCCCCAAGGATGGGGTAAACCGAAGAGGTCGTCCACCCAGCCCCCTGAAAAGAATTCAGGAATTCCCTCCAACCTGAGGCAAATCCTTCACTTACCTACGAACGCTAGCAAGGCCAGCGTGATGACAGGGAACTTCATGGTGGTTCAGTTGGAAGGTTTCCCCAAGAACCAGTGAAGTGAAGGCAGGGTCTCTCTCTGAGCAGGGGGAGAGATATATATGATCCTTTCCTTCCGGGTCCACCCCTGCCTTCTGTCATTTATTAACGCAGGCCGCTGACCTGACGTCTTCTCCATCCTCGAGTTATTGCCAAAGTCTCCAAAAAGCATTGCGACAACAACGAAAAAGGGGGTGCGCTGACTGGAATAGCCTGGACTCCGGCTTGATAAGCAAAGTGAGATGGCTGCAATGGACAGAAGATATCCCCCTCTATCAAGGAAGACATTCCTCGGTCAACCTTGGTTTTATCTCCAGGAATTGATTGACTCAGAGACTTCCCTGATTTGTGTGAGATGGCCTCTGTGGGCCAGGCCCCTTGAGGGAAGAGGAAGTCAGAGACTTGAGGCATCTATGAACTCATCAGCAGCGATGATGATCTTACGTTTGGTTCCTCTTAACTCCGGAGATGAGTATCCACTAACAAAAGGCATTGTCGGATATATCTGATGAAGCAGACTGTAGCAGTGAGCGTAGCCAGGATTTATGGAGGTGGGGGACAGGACACCCACCTGTCGTCATCCTCTGTCTGGCTCTGTCTATTTGCTCACTAGGATGCGCCACAACATCACCCAAGTGACCTCAAAGAGCATTTCCGTTTCAAAGATTCTAATTATTTCTACTTTTAGTCTACGATACGATAATCTTTATTGTCATTGTCCCATACAGAACAACAAAATTGAAAAAATCTGCATCAGACATTCAAAAAACCAACAAGCCTACTATCCCAGCTATCCCAGCCTGGTTAACCCCCTAAAAACCCTGATACCCCATAATTAGAATATACTCCCACAGAGACTACCATGTTGTTGTTGTTGTTTAGTTGTTTAGTCGTGTCCGACTCTTCGTGACCCCCTGGACCAGAGCACGCCAGGGCCTCCTGTCTTGCACTGCCTCCCGCAGTTTGGTCAAACTCATGCTGGTAGCTTCGAGAACACTGTCCAGCCATCTCGTCCTCCGTTGTCCCCTTCTCCTTGTGCCCTCCATCTTTCCCAACATCAGGGTCTTCTCCAGGGAGTCTTCTCTTCTCATGAGGTGGCCAAAGTATTGGAGTCTCAGCTTCAGGATCTGTGCTTCCAGTGAGCACTCAGGGCTGATTTCCTTAAGAATGGATAGGTTTGATCTTCTTGTAGTCCATGGGACTCTCAAGAGTCTCCTCCAGAGACTACCTTACACTGCGTTTAAAACCAAGATCGCATTTGGATAGAAACTGTTTCTCAGGCGGCTAGTCCTAGTCTTTATAACCCTGTACCTTCTTCCAGAAGGCAGAAGCTGAAGGAGATCATTTCCGGGGTGCATACTATCCTGCACTATCTCTGCAGCTTTCTTATGGCACCTGGAAGCATAGATTTGATCTACTTAATAAAAATACTTATCTACTTGATGCGGGGGGGCAGTTGCCCCTCCTGCCTATGTCCATGAAAGCTTATGACAAGGGTGGATATACAGGCACCCCCCACTTATGTGGGGATTATGTTCCAGGGTCCCCATCCTGCACATATGTGAAACCACATAAAGTGGGGAGCACTCTCTCGTAAGCCTCCAAATGCCCATTTTCCCCTGATCCGCACCTCTTTCTCCCACTGTCTCTCCACATAACTCTCTGTAAAAGAGAGTCGAAACTCTGAGGCCAGCGGGAGCCTGGAGGTCAGGGGAAAGAGCAGTCACGGCTGCACTATCCCGCATGTCAGCTGCTAGGCGGGGAGGCTGAGCAGCCTAAATAAAACCCCACTGTGCTTCCAGTCTACAGTGGTACCCCTGGTTGCGAATAGGATCCGTTCCGGAGGCCCGTTCACAACATGAGCAGAACGCAACCCGCGTCTGTGCATCTGTGTATGTGTGGATCGTGATTTGCCACTTCTGCGCATGCGCGTGATGTCATTTTGTTCACATGTGCAAGCGACAAAACCCAGAAGTAACCCTTTCCGGTACTTCCGAGTCATCACGGGACGCAACCTGAAAATGCTCAACCTGAAGCAAACGTAACATGAGGTATGACTGTATTTTGGACTTCCTCCACCCTCACTGACATCCAGAGAGGGGGGTCTCCTTGTGAGTCACGAGGACTCAACAGCTCTCTCCTGCCATTTCCTTGTTTTAAAAAATCAATTTTATTACCGCATTTTATATTTTACACACACAAATGAATTAACCCCCCCCTTGTGGATCTTAATGTAATGATTTTCCCCTCAGCATCTCTTTCATAACTCTATTTTTTATAAATCCTTTGTCAACCCATAGTTTCTCTCCTGCCATTTCCTGGTGGGATTCTATTTATTTAATTTCTATTTCCCGGCGCTGCGCATATATGTGGCCATGCGCAAGTAGAACATGCATAAATGGGGGCGGGGATGCCTGGAATCTTTTTCCTTTTTTTTATTATTATATATTTATTAAGGTTTTTCATACAAAACATATTTAAGAAAACACAAATCATCATTAGCCATTTGACATCTTTCCATTGTTGCATTGGACTCCCCCACGCCTCCCGCTTACACTTACATCATTGTAGAATTAATTCCAGACAAATTATCATTGCCTGGAATCTTTTTCCGCCCCTGGGGGGACCATGTCTTCTTCCAGATCAGCTTCTGGGGGCCATATTCAGAGGTGGGCAGGGCCAGAGGCAGAATAGGGCAGAGCACTGAATGTAAATTTTACCTTCATAAAGCGAGCTAGTTTCTGCACACACATCGCTGTTGCTCACATGTTCAGGGTTAGCAAGAGCCATTATCCGAATTCAAGGACATATTCCAGACAAGGAGAAACACTCAAAGAGAATGTGAAGCAAGTTTGATGAGAGGGGTGGCCTTGTGGGGGTGAGACTGGCGAGGACTGAGAAGAGTCCATTATCCATTTGTTAGACCTGAAGGTGCCATGGGATTGTTTGTAGTTTTCGCTACAATGAATGGGTACAGCTACACCCCTCTGAATAGAGGTAAAGGGACCCCTGACCATTAGGTCCAGTCGTGACTGACTCTGGGGTTGCGGCGCTCATCTTGCTTTATCGGCCGAGGGAGCCGGTGTACAGCTTCTGGGTCATGTGGCCAGCATGACTAAGCCGCTTCTGGCGAACCAGAGCAGTGCATGGAAACGTCGTTTACCTTCCTGCCAGAGTGGTACCTCTTTATCTACTTGCACTTTGACGTGCTTTCAAACTGCTAGGTTGGCAGGAGCAGGGACCAAGCAACAGGAGCTCACCCCATTGTGGGGATTCGAACCACCGACCTTCTGATCGGCAAGTGTGGCACTCAAATTGTCAGCATAACACTCAAAACGGAGCACATTCGGCTTCCAAAAAAAGTTTGCAAACTGGAACACTTACTTCCGGGTTTGCAGTGTTTGGGTTCCAAGTTGTTTGAGTACCAAGGTGTTTGAGTACCAAGGTACCACTGCATTGCCGTTTTAAAATGAAGTGCAAAATGAGCAATCCACCGCTAGAGGGCGTTGAAGACTGGACTGGATGGTGTGGTGCAGTTTTCCTACATTTATCTAGCCTGCAGAAGATTGCTGCATCAAATCCTGTGGATCCCATTGGCTCAAGGATCAAAATGGGACAGCGCAATCTAAAGACAAGGCACCCCATGAACAGGGGAGTCAGAGAGGATGAGTCCGTCACTCAGAGCCGGGCTCTTTTCTTGAAACCACCCCAGTGTGTGCCTTGCAAGGAGGCTGTTTTTCTGGCTTTCTTCACATGATCTGTGAATCATAACCAAAGAGCTCAAGGTGGTGGGTGTTATCCTCCCTTCCCTTTTAGCATGCAACAGCCCTGCGAGGTAGGCCCAGGGTCACACATGCACCATACATTTTTTAAAAATTATTTTTTATTAAGCAAATTCCACATAACAAATTATAATACCATATACGGTAATCACATCCATTATTCCCCCCCCCCAACCATCTCTCTCTGATTTCTCTGCATATATTATTGTCTGGGTGTTATAAAATTATACATATCCTTAAGTTATCTATCATCTATCTATATCTATCTATCATCTATCTATCTATCTATCTATCTATCTATCTATCTATCTATCTATCTATCATCTATCTATCATGTTAAAAGGGTAAAGGTAAAGGGACCCCTGACCATTAGGTCCAGTCGTGGCCAACTCTGGGGTTGCGGCGCTCATCTCGCTTTATTGGCCGAGGGAGCTGGCGTACAGCTTCCGGGTCATGTAGCCAGCATGACTAAGCCGCTTCTGGCGAACCAGAGCAGCTCACGGAAACGCCGTTTACCTTCCTGCTGGAGCGGTACCTATTTATCTACTTGCACTTTGACGTGCTTTCGAACTGCTAGGTTGGCAGGAGCAGGGACCAAGCAACGGGAGCTCACCCCGTCACTGGATTCGAACTGCCGACCTTCTGATCGGCAAGCCCTAGGCTCTGTGGTTTAACCCACACCGCCACCCACGTTCCATCTATCATGTTACCAACCAATATATTTGTGTATGTTTATTCAAAACCTGCCAAGGAGTCCATTTCATTTTGTTGTCTTTTTAAGTTCCGTAATTTGTAAAAAGTTCCCATTCTTCCTTGAAGTCACAGTTGTCCTTGTCCCGCAGTCCACACGCACCATACATTTAAAGTGCTATGATACGACTTTAAAGCAGTGGTTTTCAACCAATGTGCCGTGGCACCCTGGGGTGCCTTGAATGATGGTCTGGGGTGTTGTGGGTGAACATATCAGACGACACAGTGATTCTTCAGACAGCTCTTGTTTATTCACAGGCCAGAACAGAACTGAACTGAAGGGTTCAGCCAGCCTGCTTATATAGAGCTCCACTACAACGCAACAGTAACCTGTAACTATCCAATCACTGAACATCACTTTCAATCCCCTATTTGCATACGTGGACCTGAGTGAAAACTATCTACAGTATCCCCCTGCTGGCCCAGGGTTAGAACTTCAGTACATAACAGATGGAAAATCAATGCTTCTCCCCAGGGAACTCTGGGAATTGTGGATCTTGGAGGGGGAATAGGAGACCCTGTATTCCCTCTCCCCCAGAGCTACAATGTCTAGAATTATCTGTGAAGAGGGTCTGACTGCTAAACTACTCTGGGAGCTCTGGGAGGGGAATAGGGGGTCTCCTAAGCAGGGGCATATCTTGAGGTTGGTGAAGGTGGCCCCCACGAAGGGCTTGGCTGGTACAGCACCTTGCCAAGGGCACAAGGGACCCTCTAGGACAGTACACCTCTGCTCCTAACAACTCTCAGCACCTTTAGCCAACTACAGCTCCCAGAATTCTTTGGGGGAAGCCATGACTGTTTAAAGTGGTACCGTAGTGCTTTCAGTGTATGGCGTGAATGTGGCCCAGGTGAAGTTAATAAATGTACACAAGCAGCAGGTTGCGAGGGTGTGCGCAGAGGGCCCGATCCACATGCGATGCACCAAGCCAGGGAAATCCTGCTGGCATCCCTTGTTGTTGTTGTTGAGTCGTTTAGTCGTGTCCGACTCTTCGTGACCCCATGGACCAGAGCACGCCAGGCACTCCTGTCTTCCACTGCCTCCCGCAGTTTGGTCAAACTCATGCTAGTAGCTTCGAGAACACTGTCCAACCATCTCGTCCTCCGTCGCCCCCTTCTCCTTGTGCCCTCCATCTTTCCCAACATCAGGGTCTTTTCCAGGGAGTCTTCTCTTCTCATGAGGTGGTCAAAGTATTGGAGCCTCAGCTTCAGGATCTGTCCTTCCAGTGAGCACTCAGGGCTGATTTCCTTCAGAATGGAGAGGTTTGATCTTCTTGCAGTCCATGGGACTCTCAAGAGTCTCCTCCAGCACCAGAATTCAAAAGCTGGCATCCCTACCAGGGTGGAAAACCTGTTGTGGAATTGCAGAATCATCCCATCGTCCAGAACCATTGGCCAACCAACCTGTATCTGTTTTTCTACTGCTGTTGCTGAGGTTTTAAAAAACAGGAGGGAGAACAGGCTCCTAATTGTTTTACGGTGGTGCAAGTCCTAGCATGGCAAGAACCATTTCCCCTTATCATAAAATGAGGGTCTGGTGAAATGAAACCCAGAAAAACCATTCCATACAGGAGACGGAAATAGTAATATGTAAATATCTCTATTTATTTATTCCCTTAAGGAAAGGACACTGAATTTCTCATGCAGGTGGAGTCACAAGGGCAAATGTTCATGACTGCAATTATAACTTTCAGCAATCATTGCCCTAAATGTGGAAACCCAGGGCATTTTTTTAAAAATGTTCCCGTTCTGCTTTTAAATATACTCCCCCTCACCCGCAGTCCACCCCTTTCAGCTGAGCCCCAGTATGAGGCAATAGGATTTTTCAACACTGCATGGGTGACAAACACCCCCCCCCCAATTATGATGGGCTCAGGGCCAATGGGGGGGGGCTCAGGAAGGCCATTTTGGGGAACAGGGGGCTCTGGGTCAAAGGGGGCCTCACATTTAGAGACTTGTTGATTCTTTTTGGCGTTCGAAAAGTTTTGCAAGTCCCTAGGCAGACACATTCAGGCAGAAAAGCAGCTATGGGAACATTTGACCTGGTTTAAAAAAACTATTATGTAAGTCAAATTCAAGTTACGTCTTGCTATATTTTCGGTGCCCTGTTTTGTTTTGTTTTTATTCCTATTTTGACAACAGCTGGAAGCGCTCTCGGCTTCTTTGCATCTCTGAGAAAGTGTCTGGTTAGACTCGCATCATCAGGGATGATGAGAATTGTTGTCCGGCAACATCCACGGGGTCACAGGCTCGCCGGGTCAGCACTGCTGTGTCGCAACCCAACTCCTTGGTCAATGCAATTGGAATGTATCTGTTTCCAATTAGCCTCTTGTTGTCAGATTGCAAAAACGTCCTTTTGTTTTTCCTGCTGCCCCATTCCTGGTGAGACAGGTCCCCTCTTAGGACATCTCTCAGCTAGCCCCCCTGATAAAGGCAGAACTCCCACCAGGAGCTCAGTGTTGTCTTGAGTGACTCGTTTTATTGACTTGCTTACCAGAAACCCTTATCTTGATTGGGATGGGTTTCACCCCTCCAAAAAAGTTTCAGGAACTGAAGCTCCCAGGTAGAGATAAACACAGGAAAAACGGTATCACATCATACATTCCAGCCTCCAAGGACCAGGGGAGGAATGCTAGGGCCACAATCTCCTCTCTGGGAACCTCATGTTAGTGTGATTCCACCTTAACTCGTGGTTTCATTTAGGGTTACTTGCCACCCAGGATAGTGGCTCACTGTGGTCTAAACCACTGAGCCTCTTGGGCTCGCCAATCGGAAGGTCCACGGTTCGAATCCCTGCGACAGGGTGAGCTCCCGTTGCTCTGTCCCAGCTCCTGCCAACCTAGCAGTTCAAAAGCACACCAGTACAAGTAGATAAATAGGTACTGCTGCGGCGGGAAGGTAAACGGTGTCTCCGTGTGCTCTGGCTTCCGTCACAGTGTCCCATTGCACCAGAAGCGGTTTAGTCATGCTGGCCACATGACCCGGAAAAGCTGTCTGTGGACAAACGCCAGCTCCCTCGGCCTGAAAGCGAGATGAGTGCCACAACCTCATAGTCACCTTTGACTGGACATAACTGTCCAGGGGTTCTTTACCTTTTCATGCCACCCAGGTTAGTAGCTTATAACAGAAAGCAGAGCAGCTTCCCAACCTTTTCTTTTCTTTTGCACTGATACAATTTTATTTTATTACAAGTAGATAAACAACAATCATGACAAAAAAACAAAAGTGTCGCCCCTGCTCGCCACCCAAAATAGAATTAACCAAGGAACATTTTGCAAAGGCAAAACTGCTTAGCCCGATGCCTAGAAAGTGTGGGAGAAGGAGGTAAGCTCTCAAACCCACCATGTTTTCTAGGCAAGGGACAAGCAGAAGTGTGGATGAGCGCTAAGTCTCTGTTCTCCATGTCAAAAATTGCTGTTGTTGTTGTTTAGTCGTTTAGTCGTGTCCGACCCTTCGTGACCCCATGGACCAGAGCACGCCAGGCACTCCTGTCTTCCACTGCCTCCCGCAGTTTAGTCAAACTCATGCTAGTAGCTTCGAGAACACTGTCCAACCATCTCGTCCTCTGTCGTCCCCTTCTCCTTGTGCCCTCCATCTTTCCCAAAATCAGAGGCTTTTCCAGGGAGTCTTCTCTTCTCATGAGGTGGCCAAAGTATTGGAGCCTCAGCTTCAGGATCTGTCCTTCTAGTGAGCGCTCAGGGCTGATTTCCCTAAGAATGGATCAGTTTGATCTTCTTGCAGTCCATGGGACTCTCAAGAGTCTCCTCCAGCATCATAATTCAAAAGCATCAATTCTTCGGCGATCAGCCTTCTTTATAGTCCAGCTCTCACTTCCATACATCACTACTGGGAAAACCATGGCTTTAACTATACGTACCTTTGTCGGCAAGGTGATGTCTCTGCTTTTTAAGATAGAGCCAATTATGGGGTACAGGTTGCTGGACAGTTGTGATAATCTACTGAAAGGTTGTCTTCCAAAATATAGTTAGAGCTTCACATCACCACTACAAGGTTCCAACTTGGCCACATTTCCTCCAACAGAGTGGAATTTTTATTGTGTTTCTTAAAAACTGCACATGCAATATTCCATAGAAGCACCCGAATATTTCTGCCTAACTTATTTGTTCTACAAACATAGCAACTGTTATAAACAATTAAATTGATGGGCCCGCTTTGAACCACGGTCCTTGCTTTGGACAGGGGGAAAGGAAAGAACTGTTTGACCTGAGTTGAAAATACTTCTTCCCCTAATGAAATCTCTCCCTAAAATCTAAAGTGACGCTCCTGCTTTCAGCTGACAGGGATTACATGGAGAAATGTTTTATTCCAATTGGCACACCATGTCTTTGGAGTCATTCCTGCTGTTGCTGCTGATTTCCCAACTCCTGCATGCCAGGCTCCGGCTGTTTTTCTAGCTGGATTTAACTCTCCAGTGGCTGTTTCTTCTCTCCCCACAAGCCAACGTACAGGGGTTGCTGTTTCAGCTTGTTTTGCCATCCCAGTAGAGCTAAAGGCCTCAGGGTACACTGCTGTCTCAGCATCTGAAGCAAGGCAGGCTGCGCCTTCTGTGGTTAAAGCAGCTGATCACAAGTCATAGGCTGGGATTTTTTTAGAGAGAGAGAGAATTGTGCTTTGAGGTACATGCAATCCTGGTCTTCTGGATTCTAGAACCTCTTATGAGTAGGACATGGGTCTTTGCATGACTGCAACCGAAAGCACAACAGGAAACGTTTGCAACACACAGTGCCCATCACCGCCATCTTGGAAGGGCTGACCTGAGACGTTTTGTTTCATCCTTTATTATTTTATTCACATAATATACATCCTTTACAACAAACAACTCCAAAATAAAATCAATCATATGTAACAAACTGTAAGTCTCATGTTTTCGTTTACACTGATCTCCTCTTCAGTACCTTTACTTGATATTTCTTGCTGCTTTCTGCTTTCCTTATAGAATCTTTATGAAAATTTAAATCTCTTAAATCCTATATGTTAAGTTGTGGGTGAACATATCAGACGACACAGTGATTCTTCAAACAACTCTTGTTTATTCACAGGCCAGAACAGAACTGAAGGGTTCAGCCAGCCTGCTTATATGCAACAGTAACCACTTTCTGTAACTATCCGATCACTGAACTTCACTTTCAATCCCTTATTTGCATAAGTGGACCTGAGTGAAAACTACCTACAGTATCGCCCTGCTGGCCCAGGGTGAGAACTTCAGTACATAACACTATACCAATCTTTAACAGTTTCAATTAATCCCTTCACCTCCCGCCCCCACAGCCCAGTTCTTCCCTCCACCCGTGTGTGATCTTCTTCTATTATTTTTGTTATTGTTGCGTTATTCACTTTATTTGTTATTCCATCCTTCACATGTTATTATCCTATCTCCTTGCACCTCCTGAGATGCTTTGGTTGCCCAAGGCAGAAGACCCAAGCAGCCATTCCCTTGCCACTTAAAACAAGGCGCTGCCCATTAGGAGTTCAGTGCAATGGATGGGAACGGCACAAGCAAAACCTGCCACCCTTAATAGGTTGGCACCTGTCTGTCTCAGGAGGCACCCCTTTGGGGGGTGAAGATTACAGCGCCTGCTGTGGCTGTAGATACCAATATGGGAGAGACATGTTTTGTTGCAGCTGGGGCAGAAGAAGGCGTCCGGGTGTGCTGCTGCAGTTGCACCATGGTGCAAACCAGCGGTCATTCCTCCTCTGGTCACTGCTGTGGATGCACAACCTGCCTGGGAGTCAGTTTCAAAAAACAAACCGGGCGAAACCTTCCAGCTGTAATCGCATCGCAAATCCGCTGTGCATCATGCCATGAATATCCATTTGATTTGTTTCTACTCACATCCACACTATAAAGCACATGGCTTCTCCCCAGAGAATCCCGGGGACTATAGTTTGTTAAGGGTGCTGGGAACTGTAGTTCCGTGAACAGTAAATTGCAGTCCCCAGGATTCTCTGGAGGAAGCCATGTGCTTTAAATGTATAGCGTGGATGAGACCCATTGCTTAAGTCTTGGGTGCATGGGGGAGAGGCATAGATCCTGGGCGCTTTGTTCCAGATTTCGCCAATGAGTTACTTTGTGTGGCTCTGGCTGAGTCATTCATTACACCCTCCGATTTCCCGTCAGTAAATTCCCCCAAACAATGTTGCCTTGTTCTTCCAGTAACCCCCCTAGATCTGGGAGTGGATCAGACTCCGCAAGATCAAAGTCAGAGGGGAGATGTAGAGATTCTTTTCTTTCTGATTATCTATTTTTTTATATATATGAAAAAAGTCCTGTTGTTTGAGGGATTTGCAGCACTGCTGGGATAGAGGAAGAGGAGGAGAGGTTGGCGCCAGAGGAGCACGACATGGGGGTGTGTCAAGGGGCTGGGGAAAACAGCAGCAGGCCAGAAGGACAGGCAGAAAAAGGACTTTGGACTCAAATGCATCTCTAGGGAGGAGGTTTCCAGAGGAATGGAATATATATTTTAAAAGTTTACTTATGTTGTCCTGCAATGAAAGACACACAGAGCGGGGTGCAGTATTCTGGGGGTGCAGATCCCATTATGGCTGTTTCCTCAGACACAGTGCTTGTGTTTTATAGGTAATGGGCTTCCACCACTGACAGAAAGATCTGTCAAGTTAGGGTTAGCCCATTTCCCGATTTTTCCAATCCTGAAATTCAGTTCTCCACATTTCTGTAGCAATTTGTGAACCAAATCTTTTAAGAATACGGTGGTACCTCGGGTTCCATATGCTTCAGGTTCCATACGCTTCAAGTTACAGACTCCGCTAACCCAGAAATATTACCTCGGTTTAAGAACTTTGCTTCAGGATGAGAACAGAAATTGCGCGGCTGCGGTGTGGCGGCAGCAGCAGGCCCCATTAGCTAAAGTGGTGCTTCAGGTTAAGAACAGTTTCAGTTTAAGAACAGACCTCCAGAACGAATTAAGTTCTTAACCCGAGGTACCACAGTACTCATGAAAATTCACCAGCGTTTCACTGAGTATTTCTCTTAGTAAACAACCTTTGTTTGCAATTTTAATTAACGTCCATAGTTTTGCAAGCAATTCCCTCTAATAGAATGCATTCTGTACGTTATTGTCACTAATATATTGTTAGTTCCGCCGATACATGCATTTTTTGACCCTCATTCACATAAAAAGATAAATCCAGCCTGTTTCAGCGGTACTTGAATGAGGCATATGGAGAAAATGTGCAGCCCAGCTGCACATTGGCAGGAAGTGGTGGGAAGATTTCTTATAACAACAGCCACAACAACAACATTTCATAAGCGCTTAGAAAAAAAACTAGGTACTGTGCCATCTGCACATTACATAAGACTAGCAATGACAAATCTAGCTCTCTTGTTCCCTGGATTTGGGCAAGGTTGAATCTGATTAAAGTACAGTTTTACCGCAAACAACTACATTAAATAAATTCACAAATGCAATCCTATACACGTCTACTTAGAATCATAGAGTTGGAAGAGACCACAAGGGCCATCGAGTCCAACCCCCTGCCAAGCAGGAAACACCATCAGAGCACTCCTGACATATGGTTGTCAAGCCTCTGCTTAAAGACCTCCAAAGAAGGAGACTCCACCACACTCCTTGGCAGCAAATTCCACTGTCGAACAGCTCTTACTGTCAGGAAGTTCTTCCTAATGTTTAGGTGGAATACTTGTATACATGTCTACTTCTAGCAGCACTTGCTAGAAAATGTATAGATAGAAAGACTGCCTAAATTGCCTCTGTTGAAACACTTGGCTGCCTGTTAGTAGTAGTTTGCTGTTTTGCTATTGAGCATTTTGTACCTCAGGCCTCTACCTGACGCTGACTGTCCTGCCTCGGGTTGCCAGCAAATGTCACCTAAAACAACATTCTGAAGTGAATCTGGAGTCTCTTGCTGAGCAGACATTGCTGGAAGATACCAAGAGTGTTTTTAAAAATTCTTGCAAAACTATTTGCGCAATGGTGCTGCTGACCCACACAGACAAAGAGTGTTGTGGAAAGTTGCACAGTTCTTTACTCTGGAGTCAAGGCAGGCTCCATCTGAGCAGAAAAGGTGGGTGGCGTGAGGCTCCTTTCCTTTCTAGTCATTTTTCAAATAATCCCTCCCCAAGCTTGTTTTTCATACAGTGGTACCTTGGTTCTCAAACTTAATCCGTTCCAGAAGTCCGTTCCAAAACCAAAGCGTTCCAAAACCAAGGCATGCTTTCCCATAGAAAGTAATGCAAAATGAATTAATCCGTTCCAGACTTTTAAAAACAGCCCCTAAAACAGCAATTTAACATGAATTTTACTATCTAACAAGACCATTGGTCCATAAAATGAAAGCAATAATCAATGTACAGTGGTGCCTCGCAAGATGAAATTAATTCGTTCTGCGAGTCTCTTCGTCTTGCGAAGCACGGCTGTTAACGGTACTTAGCGGCTTTAAGAAAAATGAAACAAACTCGCAAGAACTCGCAAGACGTTTTCGTCTTGCGAAGCAAGCCCATAGGGAACTTCGTCTTGCGAAGCGACTCAAAAAACGGAAAACTCTTTCGTCCTACGAGTTTTTCGTCTTGCAAGGTACCACTGTACTGTATTATAAAACAAATAAGACAGTATTGCAGATGATAAAAATTAAAATTAATTTTTTTCACATCTGCAATGATGATAGTCATTGTTTGGATGTGGGGCTTTTATCTATTTCCGCAGTCACACAATCAATCAATCAGTAGCTGAACTGGGTTCCACACAGCCACAAAAACAAATTAATCGAAAAAGCCTCAAAAGCAAAAACACAAAACAAATAGCAAAAACAAAAGTGCCAAACTTAATCAGTTCTGGAAGTCCAATTGACTTCTGAAATGTTCAAAAACCAAGGCACAGCTGCTGATTGGTGCCCCAGAAACAATAGCTGACAGCCGCATTGGACTTTCGGCTTCCGAAAAATGTTCAAAAACTGGAACACTTCCGGGTTTTCGGAGTTTGAGAACCAAAGCGTTTGAGAACAATGGCGTTTGAGAACCAAGGTATCACTGTACTTAGAGGGAAAGCTTTAGGGGCCTTGTTATCTTTTCCTTCAAAGCCACTTGGTGAAGTGTGATCTGGAGCTGACAAAGGACAGGAGGGGGCAAGGATGAAGCAGTCTTAACTATACATGTTCTAGACGTGTTTTTAGTTTTTAAAAAAGCACAGCAGGGAGGTGGGGACACAGAACTACCCTGAAGTTTGAGCCAGAGCCTGCACATGCATTGCTTGGGAGTAAATCTCATTGAGTTCAGCAGAAACATACTTTGCTGAAAGGGTCATCAGCCTCTCAGCAGCCCTGGAGGAGAGTCAGAGGCATTTAAAGGTGAACCTACCTCGCTGGCACTTTCTGAAACAATGCAGGAAAAATGAGAATGGACAGATTTGCCTGTCCCTAATGGCTGATACCAAAAAAGGTCCGTATAGTTAAAGCCATGGTTTTCCCAGTAGTGATGTATGGAAGTGAGAGCTGGACCATCAAGAAGGCTGATCGCCGAAGAATGGATGCTTTTGAATTCTGGTGCTGGAGGAGACTCTTGAGAGTCCCATGGACTGCAAGAAGATCAAACCTATCCATTTTGAAGGAAATCAGCCCTGAGTGCTCACTGGAAGGACAGATCCTGAAGCTGAGACTCCAATACTTTGGCCACCTCATGAGAAGAGAAGACTCCCTGGAAAAGACCCTGATGTTGGGGAAGATGGAGGGCACAAGGAGAAGGGGACAACAGAGGACGAGATGGTTGGATAGTGTTCTCGAAGCTACCAGCATGAGTTTGACCAAACTGTGAGAGGCAGTGCAAGACAGGAGTGCCTGGCGTGCTCTGGTCCAGGGGGTCACGAAGAGTCAGACACGAATAAACGACTAAACAACAACAACAGTGGCTGAGATGGTGAAACCAGGGCAAGTGTGGAGAGGTCAGAAAGGAAGGTAGCTGATCTTTGACAACTTGCAGATCCAACCTCGCTTGCTGCTTTGTGCTCTGATAGCAGTGATGCCAGCACTCTTGCACCTTCCCTTCCACCGTTGGCAAAATGAGATATTATGAGCACTCTTGGACTCTGTTTCCCTCCCATATGACTGCATGAGAATGCCACGTCGGGGTGGCAAGGAGATAACACTTGATTTCTGACCCTTGGGCACGTCACATCAAGAGGGCCAGTGTGCCAGCAATTTCAGCACAAGGGTTTAAAATCAATGAGCCAGATCTTTGAAGAAAAAAAAAAGCTGGCAAGTTGATGAGAAAACAACAGCAAGTGTTAAGTCTTTTGTTTTCATTTCAAAAATGTGGTTTGACGCTTTGTATTTCTAATCTGAAGCGTTGAAGATGCTCATTTCTTCATGCGGAAAAAAGGTCAAGACCTTGCCCTTTAAGGCTGTGAAAAAAACTGTTTTGTGCACACTGGTGAACCACACAAATAATAATAATAATAATAATAATAATAATAATAATAATAATAATAA